>OU343054.1:50354346-50759961 GCA_910593695.2 Ocypus olens | reverse complement strand
TGCTATTGAAGTTAGCTGAAATTTTTTAACGGCAATCAATTTCTCTCGTCTTTCTGATGAAAATAAAGTTAAATTCAATAGTCTACGATGATTTTTAAGAAAGTTGCATTTTTTAACAAAATTTCCAAGGGGTTTGGTCATGTTTTTTTCACGATTTTATCAAAAATTCAAAATCTCTAATCCGACTAATTGACGCACGAGGAGCTCAGATTTGCAAACCGCGTTCAATTTGGAGTTTTCGTTTGGCCGCTACGGCCGATCAAAGTCTGAAAAATCAATTATTTTCGTAAATTTTCCAAAATCCTCATGGTGACTGACTAATTTTTTTGCTATTGAAGTTAGCTGAATTTTTTTAACGGCAATCAATTTCTCTCGTCTTTCTGATGAAAATAAAGTTAAATTCAATAGTCTACGATGATTTTTAAGAAAGTTGCATTTTTAACAAAATTTCCAAGGGGTTTGGTCATGTTTTTTTTCACGATTTTATCAAAAATTCAAAATCTCTAATCCGACTAATTGACGCACGAGGAGCTCAGATTTGCAAACCGCGTTCAATTTGGAGTTTTCGTTTGGCCGCTACGGCCGATCAAAGTCTGAAAAATCAATTATTTTCGTAAATTTTCCAAAATCCTCATGGTGACTGACTAATTTTTTTGCTATTGAAGTTAGCTGAAATTTTTTAACGGCAATCAATTTCTCTCGTCTTTCTGATGAAAATAAAGTTAAATTCAATAGTCTACGATGATTTTTAAGAAAGTTGCATTTTTTAACAAAATTTCCAAGGGGTTTGGTCATGTTTTTTTTCACGATTTTATCAAAAATTCAAAATCTCTAATCCGACTAATTGACGCACGAGGAGCTCAGATTTGCAAACCGCGTTCAATTTGGAGTTTTCGTTTGGCCGCTACGGCCGATCAAAGTCTGAAAAATCAATTATTTTCGTAAATTTTCCAAAATCCTCATGGTGACTGACTAATTTTTTTGCTATTGAAGTTAGCTGAAATTTTTTAACGGCAATCAATTTCTCTCGTCTTTCTGATGAAAATAAAGTTAAATTCAATAGTCTACGATGATTTTTAAGAAAGTTGCATTTTTTAACAAAATTTCCAAGGGGTTTGGTCATGTTTTTTTTCACGATTTTATCAAAAATTCAAAATCTCTAATCCGACTAATTGTCGCACGAGGAGCTCAGATTTGCAAACCGCGTTCAATTTGGAGTTTTCGTTTGGCCGCTACGGCCGATCAAAGTCTGAAAAATCAATTATTTTCGTAAATTTTCCAAAATCCTCATGGTGACCGACTAATTTTTTTGCTATTGAAGTTAGCTGAAATTTTTAACGGCAATCAATTTCTCTCGTCTTTCTGATGAAAATAAAGTTAAATTCAATAGTCTACGATGATTTTTAAGAAAGTTGCATTTTTTAACAAAATTTCCAAGGGGTTTGGTCATGTTTTTTTTCACGATTTTATCAAAAATTCAAAATCTCTAATCCGACTAATTGACGCACGAGGAGCTCAGATTTGCAAACCGCGTTCAATTTGGAGTTTTCGTTTGGCCGCTACGGCCGATCAAAGTCTGAAAAATCAATTATTTTCGTAAATTTTCCAAAATCCTCATGGTGACTGACTAATTTTTTTGCTATTGAAGTTAGCTGAAATTTTTTAACGGCAATCAATTTCTCTCGTCTTTCTGATGAAAATAAAGTTAAATTCAATAGTCTACGATGATTTTTAAGAAAGTTGCATTTTTTAACAAAATTTCCAAGGGGTTTGGTCATGTTTTTTTTCACGATTTTATCAAAAATTCAAAATCTCTTATCCGACTAATTGACGCACGAGGAGCTCAGATTTGCAAACCGCGTTCAATTTGGAGTTTTCGTTTGGCCGCTACGGCCGATCAAAGTCTGAAAAATCAATTATTTTCGTAAATTTTCCAAAATCCTCATGGTGACCGACTAATTTTTTTGCTATTGATGTTAGCTGAAATTTTTTAACGGCAATCAATTTCTCTCGTCTTTCTGATGAAAATAAAGTTAAATTCAATAGTCTACGATGATTTTTAAGAAAGTTGCATTTTTTAACAAAATTTCCAAGGGGGGTCATGTTTTTTTTCACGATTTTATCAAAAATTCAAAATCTCTAATCCGACTAATTGACGCACGAGGAGCTCAGATTTGCAAACCGCGTTCAATTTGGAGTTTTCGTTTGGCCGCTACGGCCGATCAAAGTCTGAAAAATCAATTATTTTCGTAAATTTTCCAAAATCCTCATGGTGACTGACTAATTTTTTTGCTATTGAAGTTAGCTGAAATTTTTTAACGGCAATCAATTTCTCTCGTCTTTCTGATGAAAATAAAGTTAAATTCAATAGTCTACGATGATTTTTAAGAAAGTTGCATTTTTTAACAAAATTTCCAAGGGGTTTGGTCATGTTTTTTTTCACGATTTTATCAAAAATTCAAAATCTCTAATCCGACTAATTGACGCACGAGGAGCTCAGATTTGCAAACCGCGTTCAATTTGGAGTTTTCGTTTGGCCGCTACGGCCGATCAAAGTCTGAAAAATCAATTATTTTCGTAAATTTTCCAAAATCCTCATGGTGACTGATTAATTTTTTTGCTATTGAAGTTAGCTGAAATTTTTTAACGGCAATCAATTTCTCTCGTCTTTCTGATGAAAATAAAGTTAAATTCAATAGTCTACGATGATTTTTAAGAAAGTTGCATTTTTTAACAAAATTTCCAAGGGGTTTGGTCATGTTTTTTTTCACGATTTTATCAAAAATTCAAATCTCTAATCCGACTAATTGACGCACGAGGTGCTCAGATTTGCAAACCGCGTTCAATTTGGAGTTTTCGTTTGGCCGCTACGGCCAATCAAAGTCTGAAAAATCAATTATTTTCGTAAATTTTCTAAAATGTTCACTGTGACTGACTAATTTTTTTGCTATTGAAGTTAGCTGAAATTTTTTAACGGCAATCAATTTCTCTCGTCTTTCTGATGAAAATAAAGTTAAATTCAATAGTCTACGATGATTTTTAAGAAAGTTGCATTTTTTAACAAAATTTCCAAGGGGTTTGGTCATGTTTTTTTTCACGATTTTATCAAAAATTCAAAATCTCTAATCCGACTAATTGACGCACGAGGAGCTCAGATTTGCAAACCGCGTTCAATTTGGAGTTTTCGTTTGGCCGCTACGGCCGATCAAAGTCTGAAAAATCAATTATTTTCGTAAATTTTCCAAAATCCTCATGGTGACTGACTATTTTTTTTGCTATTGAAGTTAGCTGAAATTTTTTAACGGCAATCAATTTCTCTCGTCTTTCTGATGAAAATAAAGTTAAATTCAATAGTCTACGATGATTTTTAAGAAAGTTGCATTTTTTAACAAAATTTCCAAGGGGTTTGGTCATGTTTTTTTTCACGATTTTATCAAAAATTCAAAATCTCTAATCCGACTAATTGACGCACGAGGAGCTCAGATTTGCAAACCGCGTTCAATTTGGAGTTTTCGTTTGGCCGCTACGGCCGATCAAAGTCTGAAAAATCAATTATTTTCGTAAATTTTCCAAAATCCTCATGGTGACTGACTAATTTTTTTGCTATTGAAGTTAGCTGAAATTTTTTAACGGCAATCAATTTCTCTCGTCTTTCTGATGAAAATAAAGTTAAATTCAATAGTCTACGATGATTTTTAAGAAAGTTGCATTTTTTAACAAAATTTCCAAGGGGTTTGGTCATGTTTTTTTTCACGATTTTATCAAAAATTCAAAATCTCTAATCCGACTAATTGACGCACGAGGAGCTCAGATTTGCAAACCGCGTTCAATTTGGAGTTTTCGTTTGGCCGCTACGGCCGATCAAAGTCTGAAAAATCAATTATTTTCGTAAATTTTCCAAAATCCTCATGGTGACTGACTAATTTTTTTGCTATTGAAGTTAGCTGAAATTTTTTAACGGCAATCAATTTCTCTCGTCTTTCTGATGAAAATAAAGTTAAATTCAATAGTCTACGATGATTTTTAAGAAAGTTGCATTTTTTAACAAAATTTCCAAGGGGTTTGGTCATGTTTTTTTTCACGATTTTATCAAAAATTCAAAATCTCTAATCCGACTAATTGACGCACGAGGAGCTCAGATTTGCAAACCGCGTTCAATTTGGAGTTTTCGTTTGGCCGCTACGGCCGATCAAAGTCTGAAAAATCAATTATTTTCGTAAATTTTCCAAAATCCTCATGGTGACTGACTAATTTTTTTGCTATTGAAGTTAGCTGAAATTTTTTAACGGCAATCAATTTCTCTCGTCTTTCTGATGAAAATAAAGTTAAATTCAATAGTCTACGATGATTTTTAAGAAAGTTGCATTTTTTAACAAAATTTCCAAGGGGTTTGGTCATGTTTTTTTTCACGATTTTATCAAAAATTCAAAATCTCTAATCCGACTAATTGACGCACGAGGAGCTCAGATTTGCAAACCGCGTTCAATTTGGAGTTTTCGTTTGGCCGCTACGGCCGATCAAAGTCTGAAAAATCAATTATTTTCGTAAATTTTCCAAAATCCTCATGGTGACCGACTAATTTTTTTGCTATTGATGTTAGCTGAAATTTTTTAACGGCAATCAATTTCTCTCGTCTTTCTGATGAAAATAAAGTTAAATTCAATAGTCTACGATGATTTTTAAGAAAGTTGCATTTTTTAACAAAATTTCCAAGGGGTTTGGTCATGTTTTTTTTCACGATTTTATCAAAAATTCAAAATCTCTAATCCGACTAATTGACGCACGAGGAGCTCAGATTTGCAAACCGCGTTCAATTTGGAGTTTTCGTTTGGCCGCTACGGCCGATCAAAGTCTGAAAAATCAATTATTTTCGTAAATTTTCCAAAATCCTCATGGTGACTGACTAATTTTTTTGCTATTGAAGTTAGCTGAAATTTTTTAACGGCAATCAATTTCTCTCGTCTTTCTGATGAAAATAAAGTTAAATTCAATAGTCTACGATGATTTTTAAGAAAGTTGCATTTTTTAACAAAATTTCCAAGGGGTTTGGTCATGTTTTTTTTCACGATTTTATCAAAAATTCAAAATCTCTAATCCGACTAATTGACGCACGAGGAGCTCAGATTTGCAAACCGCGTTCAATTTGGAGTTTTCGTTTGGCCGCTACGGCCGATCAAAGTCTGAAAAATCAATTATTTTCGTAAATTTTCCAAAATCCTCATGGTGACTGATTAATTTTTTTGCTATTGAAGTTAGCTGAAAT
Organism: Ocypus olens; assembly: GCA_910593695.2. Lineage (NCBI taxonomy): Eukaryota > Metazoa > Arthropoda > Insecta > Coleoptera > Staphylinidae > Ocypus > Ocypus olens. The sequence continues at coordinate 50,754,698 of OU343054.1, read as the reverse complement.
TTTTTAACGGCAATCAATTTCTCTCGTCTTTCTGATGAAAATAAAGTTAAATTCAATAGTCTACGATGATTTTTAAGAAAGTTGCATTTTTTAACAAAATTTCCAAGGGGTTTGGTCATGTTTTTTTTCACGATTTTATCAAAAATTCAAAATCTCTAATCCGACTAATTGACGCACGAGGTGCTCAGATTTGCAAACCGCGTTCAATTTGGAGTTTTCGTTTGGCCGCTACGGCCAATCAAAGTCTGAAAAATCAATTATTTTCGTAAATTTTCTAAAATGTTCACTGTGACTGACTAATTTTTTTGCTATTGAAGTTAGCTGAAATTTTTTAACGGCAATCAATTTCTCTCGTCTTTCTGATGAAAATAAAGTTAAATTCAATAGTCTACGATGATTTTTAAGAAAGTTGCATTTTTTAACAAAATTTCCAAGGGGTTTGGTCATGTTTTTTTTCACGATTTTATCAAAAATTCAAAATCTCTAATCCGACTAATTGACGCACGAGGAGCTCAGATTTGCAAACCGCGTTCAATTTGGAGTTTTCGTTTGGCCGCTACGGCCGATCAAAGTCTGAAAAATCAATTATTTTCGTAAATTTTCCAAAATCCTCATGGTGACTGACTATTTTTTTTGCTATTGAAGTTAGCTGAAATTTTTTAACGGCAATCAATTTCTCTCGTCTTTCTGATGAAAATAAAGTTAAATTCAATAGTCTACGATGATTTTTAAGAAAGTTGCATTTTTTAACAAAATTTCCAAGGGGTTTGGTCATGTTTTTTTTCACGATTTTATCAAAAATTCAAAATCTCTAATCCGACTAATTGACGCACGAGGAGCTCAGATTTGCAAACCGCGTTCAATTTGGAGTTTTCGTTTGGCCGCTACGGCCGATCAAAGTCTGAAAAATCAATTATTTTCGTAAATTTTCCAAAATCCTCATGGTGACTGACTAATTTTTTTGCTCTTGAAGTTAGCTGAAATTTTTTAACGGCAATCAATTTCTCTCGTCTTTCTGATGAAAATAAAGTTAAATTCAATAGTCTACGATGATTTTTAAGAAAGTTGCATTTTTTAACAAAATTTCCAAGGGGTTTGGTCATGTTTTTTTTCACGATTTTATCAAAAATTCAAAATCTCTAATCCGACTAATTGACGCACGAGGAGCTCAGATTTGCAAACCGCGTTCAATTTGGAGTTTTCGTTTGGCCGCTACGGCCGATCAAAGTCTGAAAAATCAATTATTTTCGTAAATTTTCCAAAATCCTCATGGTGACTGACTAATTTTTTTGCTATTGAAGTTAGCTGAAATTTTTTAACGGCAATCAATTTCTCTCGTCTTTCTGATGAAAATAAAGTTAAATTCAATAGTCTACGATGATTTTTAAGAAAGTTGCATTTTTTAACAAAATTTCCAAGGGGTTTGGTCATGTTTTTTTTCACGATTTTATCAAAAATTCAAAATCTCTAATCCGACTAATTGACGCACGAGGAGCTCAGATTTGCAAACCGCGTTCAATTTGGAGTTTTCGTTTGGCCGCTACGGCCGATCAAAGTCTGAAAAATCAATTATTTTCGTAAATTTTCCAAAATCCTCATGGTGACTGACTAATTTTTTTGCTATTGAAGTTAGCTGAAATTTTTTAACGGCAATCAATTTCTCTCGTCTTTCTGATGAAAATAAAGTTAAATTCAATAGTCTACGATGATTTTTAAGAAAGTTGCATTTTTTAACAAAATTTCCAAGGGGTTTGGTCATGTTTTTTTTCACGATTTTATCAAAAATTCAAAATCTCTAATCCGACTAATTGACGCACGAGGTGCTCAGATTTGCAAACCGCGTTCAATTTGGAGTTTTCGTTTGGCCGCTACGGCCAATCAAAGTCTGAAAAATCAATTATTTTCGTAAATTTTCTAAAATGTTCACTGTGACTGACTAATTTTTTTGCTATTGAAGTTAGCTGAAATTTTTTAACGGCAATCAATTTCTCTCGTCTTTCTGATGAAAATAAAGTTAAATTCAATAGTCTACGATGATTTTTAAGAAAGTTGCATTTTTTAACAAAATTTCCAAGGGGTTTGGTCATGTTTTTTTTCACGATTTTATCAAAAATTCAAAATCTCTAATCCGACTAATTGACGCACGAGGAGCTCAGATTTGCAAACCGCGTTCAATTTGGAGTTTTCGTTTGGCCGCTACGGCCGATCAAAGTCTGAAAAATCAATTATTTTCGTAAATTTTCCAAAATCCTCATGGTGACTGACTATTTTTTTTGCTATTGAAGTTAGCTGAAATTTTTTAACGGCAATCAATTTCTCTCGTCTTTCTGATGAAAATAAAGTTAAATTCAATAGTCTACGATGATTTTTAAGAAAGTTGCATTTTTTAACAAAATTTCCAAGGGGTTTGGTCATGTTTTTTTTCACGATTTTATCAAAAATTCAAAATCTCTAATCCGACTAATTGACGCACGAGGAGCTCAGATTTGCAAACCGCGTTCAATTTGGAGTTTTCGTTTGGCCGCTACGGCCGATCAAAGTCTGAAAAATCAATTATTTTCGTAAATTTTCCAAAATCCTCATGGTGACTGACTAATTTTTTTGCTATTGAAGTTAGCTGAAATTTTTTAACGGCAATCAATTTCTCTCGTCTTTCTGATGAAAATAAAGTTAAATTCAATAGTCTACGATGATTTTTAAGAAAGTTGCATTTTTTAACAAAATTTCCAAGGGGTTTGGTCATGTTTTTTTTCACGATTTTATCAAAAATTCAAAATCTCTAATCCGACTAATTGACGCACGAGGAGCTCAGATTTGCAAACCGCGTTCAATTTGGAGTTTTCGTTTGGCCGCTACGGCCGATCAAAGTCTGAAAAATCAATTATTTTCGTAAATTTTCCAAAATCCTCATGGTGACTGACTAATTTTTTTGCTATTGAAGTTAGCTGAAATTTTTTAACGGCAATCAATTTCTCTCGTCTTTCTGATGAAAATAAAGTTAAATTCAATAGTCTACGATGATTTTTAAGAAAGTTGCATTTTTTAACAAAATTTCCAAGGGGTTTGGTCATGTTTTTTTTCACGATTTTATCAAAAATTCAAAATCTCTAATCCGACTAATTGACGCACGAGGAGCTCAGATTTGCAAACCGCGTTCAATTTGGAGTTTTCGTTTGGCCGCTACGGCCGATCAAAGTCTGAAAAATCAATTATTTTCGTAAATTTTCCAAAATCCTCATGGTGACCGACTAATTTTTTTGCTATTGATGTTAGCTGAAATTTTTTAACGGCAATCAATTTCTCTCGTCTTTCTGATGAAAATAAAGTTAAATTCAATAGTCTACGATGATTTTTAAGAAAGTTGCATTTTTTAACAAAATTTCCAAGGGGTTTGGTCATGTTTTTTTTCACGATTTTATCAAAAATTCAAAATCTCTAATCCGACTAATTGACGCACGAGGAGCTCAGATTTGCAAACCGCGTTCAATTTGGAGTTTTCGTTTGGCCGCTACGGCCGATCAAAGTCTGAAAAATCAATTATTTTCGTAAATTTTCCAAAATCCTCATGGTGACTGACTAATTTTTTTGCTATTGAAGTTAGCTGAAATTTTTTAACGGCAATCAATTTCTCTCGTCTTTCTGATGAAAATAAAGTTAAATTCAATAGTCTACGATGATTTTTAAGAAAGTTGCATTTTTTAACAAAATTTCCAAGGGGTTTGGTCATGTTTTTTTTCACGATTTTATCAAAAATTCAAAATCTCTAATCCGACTAATTGACGCACGAGGAGCTCAGATTTGCAAACCGCGTTCAATTTGGAGTTTTCGTTTGGCCGCTACGGCCGATCAAAGTCTGAAAAATCAATTATTTTCGTAAATTTTCCAAAATCCTCATGGTGACTGACTATTTTTTTTGCTATTGAAGTTAGCTGAAATTTTTTAACGGCAATCAATTTCTCTCGTCTTTCTGATGAAAATAAAGTTAAATTCAATAGTCTACGATGATTTTTAAGAAAGTTGCATTTTTTAACAAAATTTCCAAGGGGGTTTGGTCATGTTTTTTTTCACGATTTTATCAAAAATTCAAAATCTCTAATCCGACTAATTGACGCACGAGGAGCTCAGATTTGCAAACCGCGTTCAATTTGGAGTTTTCGTTTGGCCGCTACGGCCGATCAAAGTCTGAAAAATCAATTATTTTCGTAAATTTTCCAAAATCCTCATGGTGACCGACTAATTTTTTTGCTATTGAAGTTAGCTGAAATTTTTTAACGGCAATCAATTTCTCTCGTCTTTCTGATGAAAATAAAGTTAAATTCAATAGTCTACGATGATTTTTAAGAAAGTTGCATTTTTTAACCAAATTTCCAAGGGGTTTGGTCATGTTTTTTTTCACGATTTTATCAAAAATTCAAAATCTCTAATCCGACTAATGACGCACGAGGAGCTCAGATTTGCAAACCGCGTTCAATTTGGAGTTTTCGTTTGGCCGCTACGGCCGATCAAAGTCTGAAAAATCAATTATTTTCGTAAATTTTCCAAAATCCTCATGGTGACCGACTAATTTTTTTGCTATTGAAGTTAGCTGAAATTTTTTAACGGCAATCAATTTCTCTCGTCTTTCTGATGAAAATAAAGTTAAATTCAATAGTCTACGATGATTTTTAAGAAAGTTGCATTTTTTAACCAAATTTCCAAGGGGTTTGGTCATGTTTTTTTTCACGATTTTATCAAAAATTCAAAATCTCTAATCCGACTAATTGACGCACGAGGAGCTCAGATTTGCAAACCGCGTTCAATTTGGAGTTTTCGTTTGGCCGCTACGGCCGATCAAAGTCTGAAAAATCAATTATTTTCGTAAATTTTCCAAAATCCTCATGGTGACTGACTATTTTTTTTGCTATTGAAGTTAGCTGAAATTTTTTAACGGCAATCAATTTCTCTCGTCTTTCTGATGAAAATAAAGTTAAATTCAATAGTCTACGATGATTTTTAAGAAAGTTGCATTTTTTAACCAAATTTCCAAGGGGTTTGGTCATGTTTTTTTTTCACGATTTTATCAAAAATTCAAAATCTCTAATCCGACTAATTGACGCACGAGGAGCTCAGATTTGCAAACCGCGTTCAATTTGGAGTTTTCGTTTGGCCGCTACGGCCGATCAAAGTCTGAAAAATCAATTATTTTCGTAAATTTTCCAAAATCCTCATGGTGACCGACTAATTTTTTTGCTATTGAAGTTAGCTGAAATTTTTTAACGGCAATCAATTTCTCTCGTCTTTCTGATGAAAATAAAGTTAAATTCAATAGTCTACGATGATTTTTAAGAAAGTTGCATTTTTTAACAAAATTTCCAAGGGGTTTGGTCATGTTTTTTTTCACGATTTTATCAAAAATTCAAAATCTCTAATCCGACTAATTGACGCACGAGGAGCTCAGATTTGCAAACCGCGTTCAATTTGGAGTTTTCGTTTGGCCGCTACGGCCGATCAAAGTCTGAAAAATCAATTATTTTCGTAAATTTTCCAAAATCCTCATGGTGACTGACTATTTTTTTTGCTATTGAAGTTAGCTGAAATTTTTTAACGGCAATCAATTTCTCTCGTCTTTCTGATGAAAATAAAGTTAAATTCAATAGTCTACGATGATTTTTAAGAAAGTTGCATTTTTTAACAAAATTTCCAAGGGGTTTGGTCATGTTTTTTTTCACGATTTTATCAAAAATTCAAAATCTCTAATCCGACTAATTGACGCACGAGGAGCTCAGATTTGCAAACCGCGTTCAATTTGGAGTTTTCGTTTGGCCGCTACGGCCGATCAAAGTCTGAAAAATCAATTATTTTCGTAAATTTTCCAAAATCCTCATGGTGACTGACTAATTTTTTTGCTATTGAAGTTAGCTGAAATTTTTTAACGGCAATCAATTTCTCTCGTCTTTCTGATGAAAATAAAGTTAAATTCAATAGTCTACGATGATTTTTAAGAAAGTTGCATTTTTTAACAAAATTTCCAAGGGGTTTGGTCATGTTTTTTTTCACGATTTTATCAAAAATTCAAAATCTCTAATCCGACTAATTGACGCACGAGGAGCTCAGATTTGCAAACCGCGTTCAATTTGGAGTTTTCGTTTGGCCGCTACGGCCGATCAAAGTCTGAAAAATCAATTATTTTCGTAAATTTTCCAAAATCCTCATGGTGACTGACTAATTTTTTTGCTATTGAAGTTAGCTGAAATTTTTTAACGGCAATCAATTTCTCTCGTCTTTCTGATGAAAATAAAGTTAAATTCAATAGTCTACGATGATTTTTAAGAAAGTTGCATTTTTTAACAAAATTTCCAAGGGGTTTGGTCATGTTTTTTTTCACGATTTTATCAAAAATTCAAAATCTCTAATCCGACTAATTGACGCACGAGGAGCTCAGATTTGCAAACCGCGTTCAATTTGGAGTTTTCGTTTGGCCGCTACGGCCGATCAAAGTCTGAAAAATCAATTATTTTCGTAAATTTTCCAAAATCCTCATGGTGACTGACTATTTTTTTTGCTATTGAAGTTAGCTGAAATTTTTTAACGGCAATCAATTTCTCTCGTCTTTCTGATGAAAATAAAGTTAAATTCAATAGTCTACGATGATTTTTAAGAAAGTTGCATTTTTTAACAAAATTTCCAAGGGGTTTGGTCATGTTTTTTTTCACGATTTTATCAAAAATTCAAAATCTCTAATCCGACTAATTGACGCACGAGGAGCTCAGATTTGCAAACCGCGTTCAATTTGGAGTTTTCGTTTGGCCGCTACGGCCGATCAAAGTCTGAAAAATCAATTATTTTCGTAAATTTTCCAAAATCCTCATGGTGACTGACTATTTTTTTTGCTATTGAAGTTAGCTGAAATTTTTTAACGGCAATCAATTTCTCTCGTCTTTCTGATGAAAATAAAGTTAAATTCAATAGTCTACGATGATTTTTAAGAAAGTTGCATTTTTTAACAAAATTTCCAAGGGGTTTGGTCATGTTTTTTTTCACGATTTTATCAAAAATTCAAAATCTCTAATCCGACTAATTGACGCACGAGGAGCTCAGATTTGCAAACCGCGTTCAATTTGGAGTTTTCGTTTGGCCGCTACGGCCGATCAAAGTCTGAAAAATCAATTATTTTCGTAAATTTTCCAAAATCCTCATGGTGACTGACTATTTTTTTTGCTATTGAAGTTAGCTGAAATTTTTTAACGGCAATCAATTTCTCTCGTCTTTCTGATGAAAATAAAGTTAAATTCAATAGTCTACGATGATTTTTAAGAAAGTTGCATTTTTTAACAAAATTTCCAAGGGGGTTTGGTCATGTTTTTTTTCACGATTTTATCAAAAATTCAAAATCTCTAATCCGACTAATTGACGCACGAGGAGCTCAGATTTGCAAACCGCGTTCAATTTGGAGTTTTCGTTTGGCCGCTACGGCCGATCAAAGTCTGAAAAATCAATTATTTTCGTAAATTTTCCAAAATCCTCATGGTGACTGACTAATTTTTTTGCTATTGAAGTTAGCTGAAATTTTTTAACGGCAATCAATTTCTCTCGTCTTTCTGATGAAAATAAAGTTAAATTCAATAGTCTACGATGATTTTTAAGAAAGTTGCATTTTTTAACCAAATTTCCAAGGGGTTTGGTCATGTTTTTTTTCACGATTTTATCAAAAATTCAAAATCTCTAATCCGACTAATTGACGCACGAGGAGCTCAGATTTGCAAACCGCGTTCAATTTGGAGTTTTCGTTTGGCCGCTACGGCCGATCAAAGTCTGAAAAATCAATTATTTTCGTAAATTTTCCAAAATCCTCATGGTGACCGACTAATTTTTTTGCTATTGAAGTTAGCTGAAATTTTTTAACGGCAATCAATTTCTCTCGTCTTTCTGATGAAAATAAAGTTAAATTCAATAGTCTACGATGATTTTTAAGAAAGTTGCATTTTTTAACAAAATTTCCAAGGGGTTTGGTCATGTTTTTTTTCACGATTTTATCAAAAATTCAAAATCTCTAATCCGACTAATATACGCACGAGGAGCTCAGATTTGCAAACCGCGTTCAATTTGGAGTTTTCGTTTGGCCGCTACGGCCGATCAAAGTCTGAAAAATCAATTATTTTCGTAAATTTTCCAAAATCCTCATGGTGACTGACTAATTTTTTTGCTATTGAAGTTAGCTGAAATTTTTTAACGGCAATCAATTTCTCTCGTCTTTCTGATGAAAATAAAGTTAAATTAAATAGTCTACGATGATTATTAAGAAAGTTGCATTTTTTAACAAATTTCCAAGGGGTTTACTGATGTCTTTTTTTCGTGTTTTCATCAAAAATTCAAAATCTCTAAATCGACTAATTGACGTACGAGGAGCTCAGATTTGCAAACCGCGTTCAATTTGGAGTTTTCGTTTGGCCGCTACGGCCGATCAAAGTCTGAAAAATCAATTATTTTCGTAAATTTTCTAAAATGTTCACTGTGACTGACAAATTTTTTTGCTATTGAAGTTAGCTGAAATTTTTTAACGGCAATCAATTTCTCTCGTCTTTCTGATGAAAATAAAGTTAAATTCAATAGTCTACGATGATTTTTAAGAAAGTTGCATTTTTTAACAAAATTTCCAAGGGGTTTGGTCATGTTTTTTTTCACGATTTTATCAAAAATTCAAAATCTCTAATCCGACTAATTGACGCACGAGGAGCTCAGATTTGCAAACCGCGTTCAATTTGGAGTTTTCGTTTGGCCGCTACGGCCGATCAAAGTCTGAAAAATCAATTATTTTCGTAAATTTTCCAAAATCCTCATGGTGACTGACTAATTTTTTTGCTATTGAAGTTAGCTGAAATTTTTTAACGGCAATCAATTTCTCTCGTCTTTCTGATGAAAATAAAGTTAAATTCATTAGTCTACGATGATTTTTAAGAAAGTTGCATTTTTTAACAAAATTTCCAAGGGGGTTAGTCATGTTTTTTTTCACGATTTCATCAAAAATTCAAAATCTCTAATCCGACTAATTGACGTACGAGGAGCTCAGATTTGCAAACCGCGTTCAATTTGGAGTTTTCGTTTGGCCGCTACGGCCGATCAAAGTCTGAAAAATCAATTATTTTCGTAAATTTTCCAAAATCCTCATGGTGACTGACTAATTTTTTTGCTATTGAAGTTAGCTGAAATTTTTTAACGGCAATCAATTTCTCTCGTCTTTCTGATGAAAATAAAGTTAAATTCAATAGTCTACGATGATTTTTAAGAAAGTTGCATTTTTTAACAAAATTTCCAAGGGGTTTGGTCATGTTTTTTTTCACGATTTTATCAAAAATTCAAAATCTCTAATCCGACTAATTGACGCACGAGGAGCTCAGATTTGCAAACCGCGTTCAATTTGGAGTTTTCGTTTGGCCGCTACGGCCGATCAAAGTCTGAAAAATCAATTATTTTCGTAAATTTTCCAAAATCCTCATGGTGACTGACTATTTTTTTTGCTATTGAAGTTAGCTGAAATTTTTTAACGGCAATCAATTTCTCTCGTCTTTCTGATGAAAATAAAGTTAAATTCAATAGTCTACGATGATTTTTAAGAAAGTTGCATTTTTTAACAAAATTTCCAAGGGGTTTGGTCATGTTTTTTTTCACGATTTTATCAAAAATTCAAAATCTCTAATCCGACTAATTGACGCACGAGGAGCTCAGATTTGCAAACCGCGTTCAATTTGGAGTTTTCGTTTGGCCGCTACGGCCGATCAAAGTCTGAAAAATCAATTATTTTCGTAAATTTTCCAAAATCCTCATGGTGACTGACTATTTTTTTTGCTATTGAAGTTAGCTGAAATTTTTTAACGGCAATCAATTTCTCTCGTCTTTCTGATGAAAATAAAGTTAAATTCAATAGTCTACGATGATTTTTAAGAAAGTTGCATTTTTTAACAAAATTTCCAAGGGGTTTGGTCATGTTTTTTTTCACGATTTTATCAAAAATTCAAAATCTCTAATCCGACTAATATACGCACGAGGAGCTCAGATTTGCAAACCGCGTTCAATTTGGAGTTTTCGTTTGGCCGCTACGGCCGATCAAAGTCTGAAAAATCAATTATTTTCGTAAATTTTCCAAAATCCTCATGGTGACTGACTAATTTTTTTGCTATTGAAGTTAGCTGAAATTTTTTAACGGCAATCAATTTCTCTCGTCTTTCTGATGAAAATAAAGTTAAATTAAATAGTCTACGATGATTATTAAGAAAGTTGCATTTTTTAACAAATTTCCAAGGGGTTTACTCATGTCTTTTTTTCGTGTTTTCATCAAAAATTCAAAATCTCTAAATCGACTAATTGACGTACGAGGAGCTCAGATTTGCAAACCGCGTTCAATTTGGAGTTTTCGTTTGGCCGCTACGGCCGATCAAAGTCTGAAAAATCAATTATTTTCGTAAATTTTCTAAAATGTTCACTGTGACTGACAAATTTTTTTGCTATTGAAGTTAGCTGAAATTTTTTAACGGCAATCAATTTCTCTCGTCTTTCTGATGAAAATAAAGTTAAATTCAATAGTCTACGATGATTTTTAAGAAAGTTGCATTTTTTAACAAAATTTCCAAGGGGTTTGGTCATGTTTTTTTTCACGATTTTATCAAAAATTCAAAATCTCTAATCCGACTAATTGACGCACGAGGAGCTCAGATTTGCAAACCGCGTTCAATTTGGAGTTTTCGTTTGGCCGCTACGGCCGATCAAAGTCTGAAAAATCAATTATTTTCGTAAATTTTCCAAAATCCTCATGGTGACTGACTAATTTTTTTGCTATTGAAGTTAGCTGAAATTTTTAAACGGCAATCAATTTCTCTCGTCTTTCTGATGAAAATAAAGTTAAATTCAATACTCTACGATGATTTTTAAGAAAGTTGCATTTTTTAACAAATTTCCTAGGGGTTTACTCATGTCTTTTTTTCGAGTTTTCATCAAAAATTCAAAATCTCTAATCCGACTAATTGACGTACGAGGAGCTCAGATTTGCAAACCGCGTTCAATTTGGAGTTTTCGTTTGGCCGCTACAGCCGATCAAAGTCTGAAAAATCAATTATTTTCGTAAATTTTCTAAAATGTTCACTGTGACTGACTAATTTTTTTGCTATTGAAGTTAGCTGAATTTTTTTAACGGCAATCAATTTCTCTCGTCTTTCTGATGAAAATAAAGTTAAATTCAATAGTCTACGATGATTATTAAGAAAGTTGCATTTTTTAACAAATTTCATGTCTTTTTTTCGTGTTTTCATCAAAAATTCAAAATCTCTAATTCGACTAATTGACGTACGAGGAGCTCAGATTTGCAAACCGCGTTCAATTTGGAGTTTTCGTTTGGCCGCTACGGCCGATCAAAGTCTGAAAAATCAATTATTTTCGTAAATTTTCTAAAATGTTCACTGTGACTGACTAATTTTTTTGCTATTGAAGTTAGCTGAATTTTTTTAACGGCAATCAATTTCTCTCGTCTTTCTGATGAAAATAAAGTTAAATTCAATAGTCTACGATGATTATTAAGAAAGTTGCATTTTTTAACAAATTTCATGTCTTTTTTTCGTGTTTTCATCAAAAATTCAAAATCTCTAATTCGACTAATTGACGTACGAGGAGCTCAGATTTGCAAACCGCGTTCAATTTGGAGTTTTCGTTTGGCCGCCACGGCCGATCAAAGTCTGAAAAATCGATTATTTTCGTAAATTTTCTAAAATGTTCACTGTGACTTACTAATTTTTTTGCTATTGAAGTTAGCTGAAATTTTTTAACGGCAATCAATTTCTCTCGTCTTTCTGATGAAAATAAAGTTAAATTCATTAGTCTACGATGATTTTTAAGAAAGTTGCATTTTTTAACAAAATTTCCAAGGGGGTTAGTCATGTTTTTTTTCACGATTTCATCAAAAATTCAAAATCTCTAATCCGACTAATTGACGTACGAGGAGCTCAGATTTGCAAACCGCGTTCAATTTGGAGTTTTCGTTTGGCCGCTACGGCCGATCAAAGTCTGAAAAATCAATTATTTTCGTAAATTTTCCAAAATCCTCATGGTGACTGACTAATTTTTTTGCTATTGAAGTTAGCTGAAATTTTTAAACGGCAATCAATTTCTCTCGTCTTTCTGATGAAAATAAAGTTAAATTCAATACTCTACGATGATTTTTAAGAAAGTTGCATTTTTTAACAAATTTCCTAGGGGTTTACTCATGTCTTTTTTTCGAGTTTTCATCAAAAATTCAAAATCTCTAATCCGACTAATTGACGTACGAGGAGCTCAGATTTGCAAACCGCGTTCAATTTGGAGTTTTCGTTTGGCCGCTACAGCCGATCAAAGTCTGAAAAATCAATTATTTTCGTAAATTTTCTAAAATGTTCACTGTGACTGACTAATTGTTTTGCTATTGAAGTTAGCTGAAATTTTTTAACGGCAATCAATTTCTCTCGACTTTCTGATGAAAATAAAGTTAAATTCAATAGTCTACGATGATTATTAAGAAAGTTGCAATTTTTTAACGCCAATCGATTTATCTCGTTCTTTTGATGAAAAAAGTTATTACATAAAGGTAATTTTTTCCATTTTCGAGTTTCGAGCGTCAAGGTAAGAGTCTACTTAAGCGATTTAAATCATCAATTTTTGGGTAAAATTGTTTGTAACTTTTTACGATTTTATCTTTAAGGACATCAGCAGACGCCTATCTTGTTAAAACCGCAATTATAAAAACATTCTGATAATTACAAAAACACATTTTTGTAAATATTTGTAGAATGTTAATTCGGCAATAATGGAATTTTTATTAAAAATTGTCACCAGTGGACTATGGAATGCGTTTTTGTGTACGTTTAATGATAACTGGGATTATGTTGGTCAATCAGTGCTGCATGTGCAATTACGTAAAGCAAAAATGTTTACGCTCTAGTCGGTGTAATTTTCCTTTATTACTGACAAACTGGAGCAAATAAATTCCACTAGGATTTTCTAGGCTACGTTATCCGTCGATAAGACGCAAAGTTTACTAAGGCATAATCAATTTATGTTTTTCGAGGAAGTTTCCACGTAAATATCGCAACTATTTTGTTAATATTATTAATTACTTTTGTTGTGGATGCAATTTATGCGGATAACCAAAGATAATAAGAAATTTTTTTTTATTGCGTTGACAATAATAATAATAGCAATATTATCTTACACTAGTTTATTCAATAAATTAAATTACAGAGCCAAATTAAGTGATCGGAAACTGTAAAATTGGGAACAAATATTTTTCACATTACTCGTGAGTTACTTCCGTCCCAGTGGCCCCCATCCGTACGAGACGAACAACTGGGGAACCCCATTTTCCATGTTTCCCTTCTTGTTGTTCTTGCTGTTGTTCTTGAGCTGCTGCGCGTGGCTCGGACGCACCTGCGTCTGAGCAAGGGCCATGGGCTCGTCCACCTTTTCGTTTCGCAATTGCGCCGCGTGCGGGGACTTCATGTAGAGAACGTTGAACGGCATTCCGCTGGCGCCCCATCCTCTTGAAACGAACAAATCCTTCTTCATCTGTCGATTGATCAGGTTCCTCTTGTTTTTCAACGCGATCGAGCATTTCACGCAGGGCGGCAGATTTCTATCGTGGATTACTGGGGTCGTTTCGGACAATATCACTTGCAGGATCATGATGCAGATGGCGAGGTGGGTTGCGCTCATTTTGACTGAAAATAAATTGATATTAATATGTTGTAATTGTACATTATACAAGTTTAAGAAGAGGTGATACATGTATCACGAAGTGAAAGCCTCCACAATTACTTATTTAAGAAGAGGGTTTATTGTGGCACGAGTGGGATTGGAACGAATTATCATCTCTGGATAATCGTGGCAATAGAGATGGGAAATCTGTATCAATGCTGCCTTGGCCGTACCCTCAAGCCGTCACTGTCTTCCACTCATACCTTTAAAGGCAATTCTTTCTCAACTCTATTTTTAAACTCACCCGATAAACATTTTGTCCCAGAAAACATAAATAACGCGCGATTACGCAACGGGTTTCCTTCAATCACATTGTTATCAATAATGAATTGTCTTGAACTCTGCCAATTGCGCCTTCTCGGAAGAACCTCTCTCGCATTCTGTCTTGTTTTGCATCCTTCTACTACACGCGGGTTTCGTAGTAAATAATCTGGCCGTGGATCGGCCGACCAGAGGTCATAGCTGATGAGACCTTGCTCCGACGGCAATCTATAAATAACCCGTGCCAAGACAGATTTTGATAACTCGACTATTTTTAGAACGTTTTTTTTTTCTTCTCTTAATCGCCACAATTGATATTGCGACGGGCTATTTTTATTTTTCCGATTCGCCAATGTCTTGTTATCCGGATGTGCAGATTATTTTTTAACCAGAACCAGATATGTGTTGAGTAAATTTGTTGGACCACATTGGAATGTAATTGTTGTAAATGTTTAGATCTGAGGTTCCCCGATGTTTTTCAGATGTTGTACGGTTATGTGATATTTAAACTCAAACTGGTTGCCAACTGTCAAAATCTGGGGGAACTTAGTGGCGGGAAATTTAAACTTAAAATTGCTTCCAACTGCCAAAATCTGGTGGGAATTTAGTGCTGACAGCATAAACAAAATCTTCAAACCCATATTTTTGTTCCTACATATTTTTTCGTTTATATTTTAATAACCGCAATATAAATTTATAATACACCGCATTAGTTCTCTCATCAAAAATTTTTTTTTTTTCAAGTACTTTGTAAATATCATTAGAAACTTTTTTACATTACACGTCCATTTGCAGTGAGCCAATTCAATAAACAGCATCAGGAATGCTGTTTGTTTGTTTGTAAAAAAAAAATGCAACCCTTTTAACATCGCCTACTCTTTTACTTTTACAAGCTAGTCGGGTACTAATAGAAAACTAATTTCAAAGTAACAATGTACTGCGTGCATACTTAAATCCGCCATCCATTAGCGGGAATTTAATTAGCGAACTCGAAACTATTTTTATTTTTAATTACATATACAGAAATTGCGGGGAATCGTAACGAATTCCAATTAGTTACGTCGTATTGGTTTGATAATTTTCAATAAATAAATTGAATATGTATACATTTATTGCGCAATCAAATCCGTTTTGTTCTGATGAAAACAGCGGAATAATAATTATGTATATTCAATGCGTTATTTCGCTCGTGTGATTTGGCTTTTGGCCACGCGCGCTCCTGAAGGAATAGAAGGCGAAGGGCATTACCATATTGTTTATGCATGGTTACGTTACGTTTCATAATTGAATATGCAAATTGTTTATTAAACTGAACTATCTTTAATCAGAGATAATATTGATTAATGCTTTAATTTCAGTGAACAAATGTTATTCTTAAGGGTACAGTCTACTTTGCAGGCCTGAAAAAAGGTGATTTTCGATAATTTTTTTTTGAGGCGACTAATAAAGTTTTTAACCTGAATGTTTTGCCTTTAACCCTTTCGGCCCTGGTAGTGGCAATTGCCACCGCAACATTTACATGTCTCTACTTTCTATGACAATCCATATTTTTGCTGTTTATCACTAGATGTCACTTCAACAAAGCCTCACTAAATAATTCCTATACTAATTAAGCAAATGAGTTCAAATTTGGTATTTATGGTCTTAGAAAGCTCAATAATAATTAACAAAAAAATCCAGGGCTGAAAGGGTCAAGTACAAATTGTAATTTTTTTAATAGTTTTATATAAAAATTAATTATCTTGTCGCATCGTCAAAGTTGAGATGTCACACGGTCATGCCTCACTGGCGGAAGTTCCTCGGTCCACAAAAATAGTGTGAAATGAAAAAACGACATAACGTATTAAAGTTTATTACATTTACCAGTGTTATGTAGCATAAAATCTTAAAATTCGAAAAAACAACAAAATGACGCTTGTTTGTAAAAAAAGTTCATTTTTTGACTTTTTTGCGGCTCGTTTTTTTACAATATAAAATCAATAAATATATATTTTTTTAAATTCATGCTACAAACCCTTGCGGGTATGTCCTTGGAGTATTTGGGAAAAATTTCAGATCGATTGCTGCATCCGTCTGCGCGCAGTCACTTCCACCAATTTAAAAAACACTGTCCTGATAAAATCGCGTTTGAAAAATTCCGCCCACGCTTCTTCTCTTCTTGAAGAATTTTTCAAATCTGACTGAGTGTTCGTTCAAGAGTTTTCGTCAAATTAACGAAAAACAATTTAAAGTCAAATTTTATTTTATCATCTTATCTATATCTATTTGACGAGAGGAACTCTTTTGCTTGAAGAATTTTCCAAATTTGACTGTTCGAATTATCGTCAAAATAATTTAATTTTTTTATCCTTTTATTAGACATACTATTTAACAGAAGAATTTTACAAATTTGACGTTATCGTCAAAATAATTTACAATTGAATTTAATGTTTTCATCTTATGTCTGTTTGACAATTGTCTTCAAGAATTTTACAAATCTGACGTTATCATCAAAATAACGAAAAACAATTGAACGTCAAATTTAATTTTAACATCTTATCTATATCTATTTGATGAGTGGAACAATTTTCTTGAAGAATTTTCCAAATCTGACTGTTCGTTCAAGATTAATCGTCAAAATAATTTACAATCAAATTGATTTTTTTCATCTTATGTCTAATTGACAATTTACTTCCAAAATTTTACAAATCTGACGTTATAGTCAAAATAACGAAAAACAATTGGAAGTCAAAAGTTTTACACTTTGCTTGAAGAATTTTCTCATTCAAGAGCTTTGTTTGACAATCCGAAAAACTAATATTTGAATGAATATTTCAGAAAAACAATTATATATGGCAGCAAAAAGTGAATGTTTTGTTGTTAAACTTTATGATTTTCGAGAAAAAATTAAAAAACGAAAATTAATATTTTTTCTTATTTACGGCAGCAAGAACATATTTTGTTATTAAATTTTATGATTTTCGAGAAAAAATTTAAATTAAAATGTTTGCCTTATTTGCGGCAGAAAAAAGTGGATATCTTTTGTATTTTTTAATGTTTTGACTTATAAACCATTAACGATCAAAATGTTTTAGAAGAATAAAGAAATCTTTTGTTGATTAATGTTTTTCGGAAAAAAAATTAAAAATTAAAATAATTTTTTTTGTCTGTAGTGATGAACTGATAGTTAACATTAACGTTAATTAGAAAATGCCAAAATGAACACTTTATAAGGAATAAGTTTTTTTTCTATATCCTCAAGTTTAAAAATATCAATAACATCCCCATTATCATTAAATCGGAGAAAGTAACAATATTTTTTCATTGTTATTTCTATTTACAATCAAGTAAGGAGATTGGATTAAAATTTAAAGAAAAAGAACATAAAATAATTTTTTTATTTTTCCTAGTTCACAAAAAAATCAATAAATATCACTAATATCCCTATTATCATTAAATCAGATAAGGTAATAATATTTTTGCATTATTATTTATATCTACAATCAAGTAAGGATGTTTTATTAAAATTTTAAAAAAATTACAGAATTAAGATTTTTTCAAAAATTTTCTAGTTTAAAAAAAATCAACAAATATGACAAATATCACTAATATCCCTATTATCATTAAATCGGTGAAAGTGGCAATATTTTTGCATTATTATTTCTTTCTACAATCAAGTAAGGAAATTTGATTAAAATTTAAAAAAAAATGGTGATGTGGCCATCATGTTACTTTCTCCGACTTGATGGTATCAATTATATTTAAGCTTTCATGGTTTAGTTTCTATTTAAATCATATTTTAAATGTGCATCGAACGTTTCGTAGGCTCTGATAAAACTGACGTTTAAAACTTCAAAATTATGAAAGATGGAAAAATTATACTTCAAATTCAAAAACTCAGTTTACTCAAAAACTAAAGAGATTTCGAAAGAAACTTATTCTTCATAAATTGTTCATTTTGGCATTCTCTACAATTATTATTTAATGTTACTATTAGCGTTTCATAATTATATACCAAAAATGAAAAAAAAAAAATTTTTTTTCGCGAATAACAATGATTTTATGAAAAATATTTTCAAACCAAAGATGTTCATTTCTTTGCTGTCTTTAATACTTGTTTAAATGTTTTTGTGATATTTTTCATATTTAAGAAAATATTCGAAAAAAACAAAAAAACAGTTAAGGTAAATACCCACTTCCGGTGTACAAAACTTACAATACTTTCTCGTACTTCGTAACGGAGAAAGTAAAAAATTATAGAATATAAGGTATTTTTCAATTTTTTTCCTTGTTAAAAAAAATTAATTTGAAAAATATCACTAATATCCCTATTATCATTAAATCGGAGAAAGTAACAATATTTTTTAATTCTTATTTCTTTTACAATCAAGAAAAGAGATTTGATTAAAATTTAAAAAAAAGTATAGAATACAAGATTTTTTTTAAATGTTTTCCTAGTTTACAGAAAATGAATAAATATCATTAATATCCCTATTATTATCAAATCGGAGAAAGTAATAATATTTTTGCATTATTATTTTTATCTACAATCAAGTAAGGAAATTTGATTAGAATTAAAAAAAAAAATCAAAATTTTTCCTAGTTTAAAAAAATCAATAAATATGAAAAATATCACTAATATCGCAATGATCATTAAACCGGAGAAAGAAACAATATTTATGCATTATTATTTTATCCATCTACGATCAAGTAAGAAAAATCATAATTTAAAAAAAATATATGGAATAATAATGCTACAAAAACTTTCCGTAAAATGTACATTTTTTTTTTAATTCTAATTATATGTTCTTGTTGCGACGTGATGTAAATTAAATGGAAGTTTCAAGATTATATTTCATACAAGGAATTTCTTATCCAATTAGCAATAATTTTGTTAATTTTTTATTTATAACATTCGTGTTGGATAATAAATAACTGTGTCGTGATTGTAATTTGGAATAACTTTGTTATACCACGAATATTCAAACTACAATCACAAATCGTAATTATTTCAAAAATTAAATGTATCACACTTTTGGTTTTCAAGAATTTAATTTTTTTAGCTCGCAATAATTTAGTTATTTTTTTATTTAAAACATTCGTGTTGGATGATAAATAATTGTGTCGTATTACTAAATAATTGAGTCGTACTACATCTTGATTGTAATTTATTTATTTATTTAACATAAACGGGAAAAACCCAATACAATAACATAACATTTGGAATAACTTTGTTATACCACGAATATTTGAAACTACAGTCACAAATCGTAATTATTTAAAGAATTAAATGTATCACACTTTTGGTTTCCAAGAATTGAATTTTTTTATCTCGCAATAGTTTGGTTAATTTTTTGTTTAAAACATTCGTTGTTGGATAATAAATAATTGCGTAGTGCTACATCTTAATTGTAATTTGGAATAACTTTATTCGAAACTACAGACACAAATCGCAATTATTTAAAGAATTAAATATATCGCACTTTTGGTTTTCAAGAATTTTTTTTTTCATCTCGTAATAATTTTGTTAATTTTTTGTTTAAAACATTCGCGTTGGATAATAAATAATTGCGTAGTGCTACATCTTGATTGTAATTTGGAATAACTTTATTCGAAACTACAGTCACAAATCGTAATTATTTAAAGAATTAATTGTATCGCACTTTTGGTTTTCAAGAATTTTTTTTTTCATCTCGCAATCATTTTGTTAATTTTTTTTTTCTAAAACATTCGTGTTGGATAATAAATAATTGCGTAGTGCTACATCTTGATTGTAATTTGGAATAACTTTATTCGAAACTACAGACACAAATCGTAATTATTTAAAGAATTAAATATATCGCACTTTTGGTTTTCAAGAATTTTTTTTTCATCTCGTAATAATTTTGTTAATTTTTTGTTTAAAACATTCGCGTTGGATAATAAATAATTGCGTAGTGCTACATCTTGATTGTAATTTGGAATAACTTTATTCGAAACTACAGCCACAAATCGTAATTATTTAAAGAATTAATTGTATCGCACTTTTGGTTTTCAAGAATTTTTTTTTTCATCTCTCAATAATTTTGTTAATTTTTTGTTTAAAACATTCGTGTTGGATAATAAATAATTGCGTAGTGCTACATCTTGATTGTAATTGGGAATAACTTTATTCGAAATTATAGTCACAAATCGTAAATTGTTTTTTTTTATTATTATTATTTAAAGCATTTTTTGTTTTCAACAATTTAATAGGAATTAACAAAAAATAAGAACAGAAGTAATAACAGTACTTACCTGTTGCTTTTATTAAGCACACACACAATCTGCGAAAGTTCCGGTCTGCAAAGGCGCACGCTGTAGTACTGTTGGATGGACGTCGCGGCGCTTCGTCTGCTCTGTCCAATAGCTGGCGTTAGAATGGATGGGGTAAAAGTTTTCAAAAAGCTGCATCTCTTCTGTTTACGATGCGCTATCCCTCGCACGCAATAAAAAATAAAACGATAAATTTTATTGCCGTGATACTACTACACTCCTCCCATGCGAAATTTTTATCATCTTCGATATACTAATCCGTATCCCACAAACACTCTCAACCACGTAATAAAATAAATGTTTTGATCGACGTCCGTGTTCTACAAACATTCTCAATCACATAATAAAGCCAGGGGCGGCTCGTTATATAGAGCCAAGGAGCCACCCGTAGTTTTAAGTTCAGAGAATTTTTAATTGATTTTTGACTAACACTTTTTCACCAGTTACTTTGGTCGTGGAGGGGGGTGGCTCTACCATCAACATGTTCCACGAGCCGCCACTGAATAAAGCATTTGTTTTTAACGTAGGTGTACAAATTCGACTTCATTCTCGATCGAACAATAAACATGTGCCAGTTAATTAGATTAAGCAAATTGTTTACCTGGAATTCGACACCTGCAGAGGGTGATTTTGTCCGTTCGGAAAAATGTGTAATGTCGAAATTCATTAAATTTTACGAGCTTTTCAAATTCGCCAGCATTCGCGTGTTTTTGTTGTGACGAAATTAATTACGTGAATTTAATAATCAATTTGGCAATTAATCTGAGCTAGTTTATGGCCTTATTGTTGACATATAAGTGGCGCCTGTTTAGTGTATACAGACTTTTTATCGTCCATTTTTAGATTTTGAATGTCTTCTTTATCAGTCAATAATTATTTGCTGAAGCTATTTCTGATGTCGACATTAATTAGTTAAACTTTATTTTATTGATTGAGGCGTATTAAATTCAATTTCTTTGTACATTATTGCAAAATCTCCGCGATCTAGTTTTCCTTGTCTAGCTGCAGCAGAACAAGAACAAGAACATATATTCTTGGATTCTTTCGATGATTCTCCGTTGATTCTGGCGTTTGTATCTTCTGTTGCCAGAATTTTAGACCGTTCCTGATTTTAATTTAAGATGCTGTATCATTTCGACTTGGTTTTCTTCTTTGTATCATTCGTAAAACGTAGATCTGATCAACTATTTTTATCCCTTTTCCAACACTAGAATACTGATACTCATGCAGTTGATTAAAACTCTAATACATCGTAACTACAATTGGCCACCGACCGAATTTTTTCAAACTATTTTTTAAATATAAACTATAAATATTTACTATAAAGTTATTATTATTTTCATGAAGAGAATAATAACGTTGGAAATATTGTTTATGCATAAACAAACAGTTAATTATAATATGCACGCCGGTTTTAAACATCAAAGTTTTTAAAAACAAATATTATTTCTACTTGCTGGAAGGGCAACATGTTTTATTGGTCCTGTAAAATGATTTAAATATTGTAATTATTAAATTAGATTATAAAATTATTTTAAATAAAACAGCTTGTTCTTTGTTAATAACACACTTTATTTTTTAGTGACTCGAGTTTCGATCATTAGCTGATCATTTTCAAACTTCAAGTTTGTGATATTAACAAAGAAACTGTTTTATTTAAAGTTCCAAAATGTATCACGATACATTTTTAATAATAATTAATAATAATTTAATTTTTGCTTGAGGCGTTAACTCCTCAACCAAAAATTATTTTATTTTAAGCAAATATTAAAATTCCAAATTTCATATCCTGAACTGGCACCTTTTGATTTTCATAGCTTGTAAGTTCTATCTTATTTATGTATAATGTATGAATATTGACTTATTGATATTTTTATATACCGGGTGACCCAAATTCAATGTTTTTTTATAGTCTATCTCGGTAACCTCAAAAGTTAGAAAAAAATCTGATTTACACGTTGACTTCTTTTTCTGAAATAATAACAATGGCATTAACAGATCATGGCTAACTTGATTAGTTTGGGAGGTATCGGGCGTTTTTCAATTTTTTGCTATTTTAAAATACGTTTTTTTTTCTCAATAACTAAGATATGCCAAAAAACATTTAAATAGTTATTTGTGTGGTTTTCGTGCTTATTTTTGAATCTTGATTTTTAATTTAAGAGTTATGACAAAGTTATATTTTTTAATGAAACACCCTGTATATTTTTATGTCATTGAATAGAACTTTAAATCAGCTTTACATTGACTGATTATTAAATTCGTGTAAATAACCTCTTCAGGGACAGAAACACATTTGTGTACGTTTTAAAAAATGATGAACACATTTCAAACAAATTTGATTTAGCTCAATGCTGCCATCTCATGTCAAGCTCTGAAAGCTGCTACAGTTGCACATTTCCACACAGATATCTCCTGTCCAGTCCTACTGGCGAGATATCAATTGTTTCTTAAAAGATTTGAAACTTCAAAATTAATTTGTCCCTGAAGAGGTTAACGAGAGAAAAAACGATTATATTAGAATTGTCGTAACTCTTAAATTAAAGGTCGAAATACAAAAATAAGCACGCCACTGAATTCTGCGAAGAGGACCACATAAACACCTAGTTTGGGCCACCCTGTACAGATTAAAATAGTTATCAAAATGAATTTTAAAGAAAAATGTAATTTTCAGTAACTGCAAGATATACAGAAAAACAATTGAATAGTTATTTGTGTAGTCTTCCTCGCAAAATTCAGTGGCGTGCTTATTTTTTTT
Organism: Ocypus olens; assembly: GCA_910593695.2. Lineage (NCBI taxonomy): Eukaryota > Metazoa > Arthropoda > Insecta > Coleoptera > Staphylinidae > Ocypus > Ocypus olens. The sequence continues at coordinate 50,731,657 of OU343054.1, read as the reverse complement.
TATTTCAACTTTTAATTTCAGATTTATGATATAATATAATCGTTTTTTTTTTTCTCGTTAATTAACATGGATTTTTATTAACCACGTTATATCAATGTAAAGTTGATTTAAAGTTGTATTCAATGGCATAAAATATACAGGGTGTTCCATTAAAAAAATACAACTTTCTTTTTTCTTTCAACTCTTAAATTAAAAGTCAAAATAAAAAATAAGAACGCCACTGAATTCTATGAAGAAGACCACATAACCGCCCATAAAAACATCTAGTTTGGGTCACCCGGTACAGTTTTATCAAAATGAATTTTAAACAAAAATTAAAAAAAATGACGTAATCAGTAACTGTAGAAATACAGAAAATCAGTTAGGTAGTTGTTTGTGTAGTCTTCCTCATAGAATTCGGTAGCGTGCTTATTTTTTTTAATTTCTACATTGATTATTATTATTTATAATACAAAATTTTTAATATAATTGTTTTTCTCGTTAATTTACATGGATTTTTATTAATCATGTTATATCAATGTAAAGCTGATTTAAAGTTTTATTCAATGGTATAAAAATATACAGGGTGTTCCATTTAAAAAAATACAACTTTGTGTCATAACTTTTAAATTAAAAGTCAAAATAAAAAAAAATAAGCACGCCACTGAATTCTGGGAAGAAGACCACATAACCGGCCATAAAAACATCTAGTTTGGATCACCCGGTACAGTTTTATCAAAATGAATTTTAAACAAAAATTTTAAAAAGTTCGTTTTTTTTTCTCAATAACTATAAGATATACAGAAAAACGGTTAAATAGTTATATATGTAGTCTTTCTCGCAGAATTCAGTGGCGTGCTTATTTTTTTTTATTTCGACTTTTACTTTAAGATTTATGACAGAAAATTTCTAATATAATCGTTTTTTCTCATTAATTTACATGGATTTTTATTAATCATGTTATATCAATGTAAAGCTGATTTAAAATTGTATTCAATGACATAAAAATATACAGGGTGTTCCGTTTAAAAAAATGCAACGTTGTGTCATAACTCTTAAATTAAAAGTGAAAATAAAAAAATAAGCACGCCACTGAATTCTGCTAAGAGGACCACATAACCGCCCATAAAAACATCTAATTTGGGCCACCCAGTACAGATTGAAACAGTTTTATCAAAATGATTTTAAACAAAAATTTAAAAAAAAACCTGTTTTTTCTCAGTAACTGTGAGATATACGAAAAAAAAACCAGTTAAATCGTTATTTGTGTAGTCTTCCTTACAAAATTCAGTAGCGTGCTTTTTTTTTATTTCGACTTTTACTTTATGACTTATGACACAAAATTTCTAATATAATCGTTTTTTCTCATTAATTTACATGTATTTTTATTAATCATGTTTTATAAATGTAAAGCTGATTTAAAATTCTATTTAATAGCATAAATATATATAGGGTGTTCCATTTAAAAACATGCAACTTTGTGTCATAACTCTTAAATAAAAGTCAAAATACAAAAAAAATAAGCACGCCACTGAGTTCTACGAAAAATACCACATAACCGCCTGCAAAAACATCTAGTTTGGGCCACCCGGTACAGATTAAAACAGTTTTATCAAAATTTATTTTAAACAAAAATTAAAAAAAAAAAGTTTTTTTTTTCTCAGTAACTGCAAGATCTAAAGAGCAACAGTTAAATGGTTATTGATGTAGTTTTCCTCGCATAATTCAGTGGCGTGCTTATTTTTTTTTTATTCCGTCTTTTAATTTAAGATTTATAATATAATCGTTTTTTTCTCATTTATTTACATGTATTTTTATTAATCACGTTATATCAATGTAAAGCTGATTTAAAGTCTTATTCAATGCCATAGAATATACAGGGTGTTCCATCAAAAAATATATTTAATTTTGTGTCAACTCTTAAATTAAAAGACAAAATAAAAAAATAAGCACACCTCTGAAAGAATTTAGAAGCATGGTTTTCTTCATAGAAATGAAAAAGACCACATAACCGCCTATAAAAATTAATTTTTAATTTTTTAATTTTTTTTTTAATATAAGATTTATGACACACAATTTCTAATATTATCGTTTTTTCTCGTTAATTTACATGAATTTGATTAATAATGTTATATCAATGTAAAGCTGATTTAAAGTTCTATTCAATGACATAAAAAAACATACAGGGTGTTGCATTAAAAAAATGCAATTTTGTGTCATAACTCTTAAATTAAAAGTCAAAATAAGAAAATAAGCACGCCACTGAATTCTGGGAAGAAGACCACACAAATAACTATTCAAGTGTTTTTTTGCATATCTTACAGTTATTGAGAAAAAACGTATTTTAAAATAACCAAAAAACGCCAGATATCTCCCAAACTAGTCAAGTTTGCCATGATTTGTTAAAGCTATTGTTATTGTGTCAGAAAAAATGTCCACAGCCTGTATATCAGATTTTTTCTAAATCTTAAAGTTGCCAAAGTTACAGTTATTGAAAAAAAATTGCTAAAAATTAAAAGCATATAGGGTGTTGCATTAAAAAAATGCAACTTTGTGTCATAACTCTTAAATTAAAAGTCAAAATAAGAAAATAAGCACGCCACTGAATTCTGCGAAGAAGACCACACAAATAACTATTCAACAGTTTTTTTGCATATCTTACAGTTATTGAGGAAAAAACGTATTTTAAAATAGGCAAAAAACGCCCGATATCTCCAAAACTGGTCAAGTTAGCCATGATCTGTTAACGCTATTGTTATTGTTTCAGAAGAAATGTTCGCAACGTGTATATCAGATTTTTTATAAGTCTTAAGGTTGCCAAGATATCTTACAGTTATTGAGAAAAAGAAGGTAAAAATTAAAAACATACAGGGTGTTCCATTAAAAAAATGCAACTTTGTGTCATAATTGTTAAATTAAAAGAAATAAGCACGCCACTGAATTCTGCGAGGAGGACCACACCAATAACTATTTAACTGGTTTTTTTTTGCATGTAAATAAATAAATCGATTTATTTCCGACAATTTCGCATCTAGATTAAATATAATGATTGTAAAAATAAAAATATGAAAAATAGATGATACAATATAGGAAAAGGTCAAGTATTACAGTTATTGAGAAAAAACGTATTTTAAAATAAGCAAAAAACGCCCGATATCTCCAAAACGAGTCAAGTTAGCCATGATTTGTTAATGCTGTTGTTATTACTTCAGAAAAAAAGTTAATAATGTGTATTAGATTTTTTCTCTCTTAAGGTTAAAAAAAACATCGTATTTGGGTCACCCGGTACAGGTTATGAAAATTATTATTATTATCATGCTTGCCCTGTGGTAATGAAAAATAAGAGAGGTGGAAGTAATTGCATTAAAAGACCTTATTCTTTATTGCGGGGATGATTTTAAATGATGTTTACGACGTGAATTTAATATATATGTCTCGTGTTTTCTCTCGCGCTTAAATATAATTTAAATTGTAGTATTCGCCTCGGGGGATTTCAAAACGGATATTTCTAATTAGAAAAATCAGGAAAATAGTGCACTACCATGTTTGATCCAGATGTGATTGATTAGACTGTTTTTCAAAGCCACCTTCGATTTTTTTTTAATCGTTAAAATAGTTGATAAAACGAGTTTTTTGCAAATAACTTTTAATTGCGATTAGGGAAAATGTTCGTTTTTTTTTTAATCCCGCATGGAATGATTCAAAACTACGCAGGGGCTCGCTCCACTTAAAAAAAAAAAAAAACAAAGTTTGAAAATTTCGACACCAATTTTGGGTCACCCTGTATAATTCATATCAATCAAATATAGTCAATGGGACTATCAGATCTTATTTAATACACACCTTGTATAATTTTATTAACAAGGCACTATTTTTATTTTTTATTAATTTTTTTAACCGATAAAGTTTAAAAATTTCGACACTAATTTTGGGTCACCCTGTATAATTCATATCAATTAAATATAGTCAATGGGACTATCAGATCTTATTTAATACACACCTTGTATAATTTTATTAACAAGGCACTATTTTTATTTTTTATTAATTTTTTTAACCGATAGTGCAAAATTGTTTTTTTTTTTACTGATATTACTCAACCGATTTAAATAAAATTTGGGTCACTCTGTATAATTCATATCAATCAAATATAGTCAATGGGACTATCAGATCTTATTTATTATACCCTGTATAATTTTTTTTTATTATTACATCATGAGACTATATTAGTTTAATTGAATTAGATTTAAAAAAAAAGAAAGAAAAAACAGGAAAATCCCTTTTGCAGCTTACAATCGGAGATAGTGTTGCATGATGGCAGAATTAGATATTCTTATTTCATGCAATGCCGTAAATTAAGAGTCCGTAAATGTATTTCCTTGGTAAAGCATAGTAAACCAGATCAAAGAATTTCCATTTATTCACGCTTCTTTAATGTGACGCGAAAGGATCGATATCCATGCGATCAAATAAATGAACTAGATCCACTGAAATCAAAGGGATCGTTCCCTTTTCGTCCTCGGGGCGTTAATTTGCGATTTGAGGATGTTGCAAATTCCTCCGGTAAATGAGTTTATTCACAATCACTGTAATAATATGGATATTTTAACCTCTGAAAATGCACGAATCACAGCCTGGAATTATCTGATATTTCAAACAAAATGGAAGCATTAAAAAAAAACGTTTCCTACAAGAAGTTTATATTTTTTCCCGTAGAATACAATCCCATAATAAAAAATAGGGGGTTGATCTTCGTTTGACCTTGAAGATTAATACGATTCCTCAATAAAAAATAGGGGGTTCCATTTGAAAAATCAAAGTTGACCTTCGTTTGACCTTGAAGATTGACCCAAGGTCATTTTCAAGGTCACCAGGATATGACCCCCTCCAAACCCTACAATTTTCATCTGAAACATTTTTTGCAATGTACCTCAGGTTTCGAGATATTTGGGGTGGCGATTTAGGGACACCCCCTGTATAATAAAACACGCCAACGCTTTTAGTAAAAGTGTTTTCTTATATCATCGTTTTGTTCTTGACGTGATCTACAGTGGCATCTCGAAACAATCAAATTGGAAAACGTTGACTTTATCCGGAAAGCCGTGCATTATTTCGACGGCAATCATCTTTTTCAAATATTTGCGTGGCTCGGCGTAAACTGCAATATTAAAATCCGTTTATCCGCGGCGTTTCGAGTTTGTATATTGTCTGATCATTTGAGGGCAGTTGATCATTATTCCGACTAATTATTTGCTTGAGAGGCAATTAACTAGAAAGGGCTTCTTCGGTTTAATATTTATATCAACAGGAATCTCGCATTTCTGCTCGAAGCACAACTGTGGTTAATAAATGATGTTATGGGATGGATATCCGATATAGATACCATTATTTCGTGTAAAGCACTTACTTGTTGCTTGATTTTGAAAGCTTTCATTCAATCTGATATTTATGGAATATGTAAATTAAATTCCAAGAGGCAATGGCTGCGCAATTTAATTAAATTAACTAAATTTCATGGAATCGAAATATAGACGAATATATGAATATTCAGTGTGTGTTGTGTTGCCTAGCAACACACTATTCCGTGATTTTGAAAAAGCGATACTTCGGCCGCTGCGGATAATTTTTATGGAATTTTGTCTGTGCGTTTTATTTTTTTTCTGCGATGTTTCCATTCAGGTGAAATTCAAAAATCCATATCTTCATTAAAAATTGTTGAATTTGCAAAAACCAAACTGATTTTGAATAAGCGATACTTCGGCCATTGAGCATGATTTTTATAGAATTTTGTCTGCATGTTTTATATTTTTTTCTGCGATGTTTTTGTTCAGGTGCTCAAAAAATTAAAACAAAAATCTTCAAAAATCCATATCTCTATTGAAAATTGTTGAATTTGCAAAAACCAAATTGATTTTGAATAGGCGACACTTCGGCCATTGAGGATGATTTTTTATAGAATTTTGTGTGCATGTTTTATATTTTTTTCTGCAATGTTTTTGTTCAGCTGCTCAAAAAATTAAAACAAAAATCTTCAAAAATCCATATCTCTATTGAAAATTGTTGAATTTGCAAAAACCAAATTGATTTTGAATAGGCGACACTTCGGCCATTGAGGATGATTTTTTATAGAATTTTGTGTGCATGTTTTATATTTTTTTCTGCAATGTTTTTGTTCAGCTGCTCAAAAAATTAAAACAAAAATCTTCAAAAATCCATATCTCTATTGAAAATTGTTGAATTTGCAAAAACCAAATTGATTTTGAATAGGCGACACTTCGGCCATTGAGGATGATTTTTTATAGAATTTTGTGTGCATGTTTTATATTTTTTTCTGCTATGTTTTTGTTCAGGTGCTCAAAAAATTAAAACAAACATTTTCAAAAATCCCATATCTTCATTAAAAATTGTTGAATTTGCAAAATCCAAATTGATTTTGAATAAGCGATACTTCGGCCATTGGGGATGATTTTTTATGGAATTTTTCCTGCATGTTTTACATTTTTTCGGCGATGTTTTTGTTCAGGTGCTCAAAAAATTAAAACAAAAATTTTCAAAAATCCATATCTCTATTGAAAATTGTTGAGTTTGCAAAAACCAAATTGATTTTGAATAAGCGATATTTCGACCATTGAGGATGATTTTTTATAGAATTTTGTCTGCATGTTTTATATTTTTTTTCTGCTATGTTTTTGTTCAGGTGCTCAAAAAATTAAAACAAATATTTTCAAAAATCCATATCTTCATTAAAAATTGTTGAATTTGCAAAATTGATTTTGAATAAGCGATAACTCGGCCACTGAGGATGATTTTTTATAGAATTTTGTCTGCATGTTTTATATTTTTTTCTGCTATGTTTTTGTTCAGGTGCTCAAAAAATTAAAACATAAATTTTCAAAAATCCATATCTTCATTAAAAATTGTTGAATTTGCAAAAACCAAATTGATTTTGAATAAGCGATACTTCGGCCATTGGGGATGATTTTTTATGGAATTTTTCCTGCATGTTTTACATTTTTTCGGCGATGTTTTTGTTCAGGTGCTCAAAAAATTAAAACAAAAATTTTCAAAAATCCATATCTCTATTGAAAATTGTTGAATTTGCAAAAACCAAATTGATTTTGAATAAGCGATATTTCGACCATTGAGGATGATTTTTTATAGAATTTTGTCTGCATGTTTTATATTTTTTTCTGCTGTTTTTGTTCAGGTGCTCAAAAAATTAAAACAAAAATTTTCAAAAATCCATATCTTCATTAAAAATTGTTGAATTTGCAAAAACCAAATTGATTTTGAATAAGCGATAACTCGGCCACTGAGGATGATTTTTTATAGAATTTTGTCTGCATGTTTTATATTTTTTTCTGCTATGTTTTTGTTCAGGTGCTCAAAAAATTAAAACATAAATTTTCAAAAATCCATATCTTCATTAAAAATTGTTGAATTTGCAAAAACCAAATTGATTTTGAATAAGCGATACTTCGGCCATTGGGGATGATTTTTTATGGAATTTTTCCTGCATGTTTTATATTTTTTTCTGCTATGTTTTTGTTCAGCTGCTCAAAAAATTCAAACAAAAATCTTCAAAAATCCATATCTCTATTGAAAATTGTTGAATTTTCAAAAACCAAATTGATTTTGAATAGGCGACACTTCGGCCATTGAGGATGATTTTTTATAGAATTTTGTGTGCATGTTTTATATTTTTTTCTGCTATGTTTTTGTTCAGGTGCTCAAAAAATTAAAACAAACATTTTCAAAAATCCCATATCTTCATTAAAAATTGTTGAATTTGCAAAATCCAAATTGATTTTGAATAAGCGATACTTCGGCCATTGGGGATGATTTTTTATGGAATTTTTCCTGCATGTTTTACATTTTTTCGGCGATGTTTTTGTTCAGGTGCTCAAAAAATTAAAACAAAAATTTTCAAAAATCCATATCTCTATTGAAAATTGTTGAGTTTGCAAAAACCAAATTGATTTTGAATAAGCGATATTTCGACCATTGAGGATGATTTTTTATAGAATTTTGTCTGCATGTTTTATATTTTTTTTCTGCTATGTTTTTGTTCAGGTGCTCAAAAAATTAAAACAAATATTTTCAAAAATCCATATCTTCATTAAAAATTGTTGAATTTGCAAAATTGATTTTGAATAAGCGATAACTCGGCCACTGAGGATGATTTTTTATAGAATTTTGTCTGCATGTTTTATATTTTTTTCTGCTATGTTTTTGTTCAGGTGCTCAAAAAATTAAAACATAAATTTTCAAAAATCCATATCTTCATTAAAAATTGTTGAATTTGCAAAAACCAAATTGATTTTGAATAAGCGATACTTCGGCCATTGGGGATGATTTTTTATGGAATTTTTCCTGCATGTTTTACATTTTTTCGGCGATGTTTTTGTTCAGGTGCTCAAAAAATTAAAACAAAAATTTTCAAAAATCCATATCTCTATTGAAAATTGTTGAATTTGCAAAAACCAAATTGATTTTGAATAAGCGATATTTCGACCATTGAGGATGATTTTTTATAGAATTTTGTCTGCATGTTTTATATTTTTTTCTGCTGTTTTTGTTCAGGTGCTCAAAAAATTAAAACAAAAATTTTCAAAAATCCATATCTTCATTAAAAATTGTTGAATTTGCAAAAACCAAATTGATTTTGAATAAGCGATAACTCGGCCACTGAGGATGATTTTTTATAGAATTTTGTCTGCATGTTTTATATTTTTTTCTGCTATGTTTTTGTTCAGGTGCTCAAAAAATTAAAACATAAATTTTCAAAAATCCATATCTTCATTAAAAATTGTTGAATTTGCAAAAACCAAATTGATTTTGAATAAGCGATACTTCGGCCATTGGGGATGATTTTTTATGGAATTTTTCCTGCATGTTTTATATTTTTTTCTGCTATGTTTTTGTTCAGCTGCTCAAAAAATTCAAACAAAAATCTTCAAAAATCCATATCTCTATTGAAAATTGTTGAATTTTCAAAAACCAAATTGATTTTGAATAGGCGACACTTCGGCCATTGAGGATGATTTTTTATAGAATTTTGTGTGCATGTTTTATATTTTTTTCTGCAATGTTTTTGTTCAGGTGCTCAAAAAATTAAAACAAACATTTTCAAAAATCCCATATCTTCATTAAAAATTGTTGAATTTGCAAAATCCAAATTGATTTTGAATAAGCGATACTTCGGCCATTGGGGATGATTTTTTATGGAATTTTTCCTGCATGTTTTACATTTTTTCGGCGATGTTTTTGTTCAGGTGCTCAAAAAATTAAAACAAAAATTTTCAAAAATCCATATCTCTATTGAAAATTGTTGAATTTGCAAAAACCAAATTGATTTTGAATAAGCGATATTTCGACCATTGAGGATGATTTTTTATAGAATTTTGTCTGCATGTTTTATATTTTTTTCTGCTGTTTTTGTTCAGGTGCTCAAAAAATTAAAACAAAAATTTTCAAAAATCCATATCTTCATTAAAAATTGTTGAATTTGCAAAAACCGAATTGATTTTGAATAAGCGATAACTCGGCCACTGAGGATAATTTTTTATAGAATTTTGTCTGCATGTTTTATATTTTTTTCTGCTATGTTTTTGTTCAGGTGCTCAAAAAATTAAAACAAAAATTTTCAAAAATCCATATCTTCATTAAAAATTGTTGAATTTGCAAAAACCAAATTGATTTTGAATAAGCGATACTTCGGCCATTGGGGATGATTTTTTATGGAATTTTTCCTGCATGTTTTATATTTTTTCTGCGATGTTTTTGTTCAGGTACTCAAAAAATTAAAACAAAAATTTTCAAAGATCCATATCTTCATTAAAAATTGTTGAATTTACAAAAACCAAATAATTTTGAATAAGCGGTACTTCGACCATTGAAGATATTTTTTTAATGAATTTTTTCTACGCGTTTTATATTTTTTTCTACGATGTTTTCAATAAAGTGCTCAAAAATTTAAAACAAAAATCTTAAAAAATCCATATCTCTATTGAAAATTGTTGAATTTACAAAAACCAAGTTTATTTCGAATAAGCGGTACTTCGGCCATTGAGGATAATTTTTATGGAATTTTGCCTGCACGTTTTATATTTTTTTCTGCGATGTTTTTGGCCAAGTGTTCAAAAATTTAAAACGAAAATTTTTAAAAATCCATATCTCTATTGAAAATGATTGAATTTACAAAAACCAAATTAATTTCGAATAAGAGATACTTCGGACATTGAGGATGATTTTTTACGGAATTTTGCCGGCACGTTTTATATTGTTTTCTGCGATGTTTTTGGCCAAGTGCTCAAAAAATTCAAACGAAAATGTTCAAAAATCCATACCTCCGTTGGTTAACGATTTTATATCAAAATAATCCTTCGAGAACAGAGGAAAACATTTGCCACATACCTAAAACTTTCCAAATTTTCAAATTTACTGAACAATGTTTGTGAAACTATTATAAAAAATATTGTAATATTATTAATAGTTTGCAGTAATATCTGAAAATATCTTTAAATGTTTAAATTACAATCAAATAAACAATGCAAACTTATCGTTTTATTCGAGCAACAGCGACACGAGGTCATTTTATTATATTCAATGGTAATAAATACATTCATCTCCGTTAATCCAGGATTAAACTATTTGATTGAAATAAATTGATCAACAGGGTGAAGATTCGCCTTAATTGTTTGGTCTGACAAGAATGATTACCTTCACGGATTAAGAGACCTGTGCATGCAATTTCGGGATGAAAATTTATTATTTATTATTTTAAAGTGCTTCCCTCAGGAATGCATAAATAAAACCCAATGAAAACTTGAATACTTAATGTTTTGCGGACTAAATATTAAAATATTTTCACCGAGTTGAAAAATTCAGCGTTTTAATTGGGAATTTTTAACACTCCTGTTTATTCAGCGGGAAAAATTGGAGTTATAAATAAAAATCTCTCTCAATTTCCGATATTGCGGGATCTTACCTGGAATTTTTACATCCAACGGCGCGGAAAAATCATATTGATGAACCTACCTAGAAATTACAATTAACGCTCGGTTGATTTCAGCAAATATTATATTTATTTCGAGTAGTTTCTATTTTTTTTTCTCATCATTATCGAAGAGTAAATTGTAGGGACAATCAGGTACGTAATAGGGGAGCACGAAAAAGGGCATCTTTCTGCATCAAAAATAATGGCGGTCATTCGTTGGATATTATATTCAAAACATGATGGAAATAAAATGTAAAAAAAGAAATCCACATCAAAAGTTATTCAAGTTTCAAATGCTATCGCAACAGATGGCGCACCCTTTACAACTCTACAGAGTGTTGAATTGCAAAACGGGCCATAGGGATTTACATGTAAAATTTTAAATGTGTTAATATTGGCTCCCCTAATTATTTGTCAGTATCGGTCTTATATTATTTTTAAAGCTTTTTAAGTTGAATGATTTGGTACCTTACTCAATAATTTCTGTTAAGTATTTACCGAGATAATTGCAAAAAACTTAACAATTATTTTGAATTGAAAACAAAGGTTTGCCATGAAATTATAATGGCGGCTATTTCATTTTGTTCTAAAAAGTGACAGTAGATGTCACATTACGATTTACAACCGACGCTGTATTCTACACAGGGAAGTATTTTAATCCTTTAGGTCCCGGCGGTCGTTGGAAGCACATGGTTGAAAAACGCCAAATAGCGCAATAGGGCTTGTCTTTGTCGATTGCGAAGAGGCCCGACAAAAAAATCGCGATCGCGCTCCTTGAGACTCGAAGGGTTAATTACATGGTTTTACTCAGGTATTATTTAAGTATACGTGAAATGTTTTACGTACGTATGTTAATGCTTTTAATTTTTGTGATCATATAATCTTGTTCAATATTCTTTACAAATGAAATATAGCAAGCTAAATCAGGCTTTAGATAAACGTGTCAAGCTAGGCAAGCGCCGCGCTTTTAAACACGCGCTTGTTTCTAACAAGATGTAGTTACGTTGCCGGTAATGCCCTCTATAGTTAGTTAGGCAAAGTTTTATGAATATCATTAATATTAATTTTTTTTTCAAATAACTGGAGAACCCTTATAGATAGCGATTTGAAATTTTCATGAAAAATCACAAATAATTCAAGACATCTACCATTGAAATTTTAACCTTCTCCGACCACCCCTTTAAAAAAGTGTTGCCAACCCCACAAAAAAAAATCCAATTTTATTTTTTTTTCCTGAAAGCCGAAAACGTCCTCTAGGGGCCCGTGAAATTCGCAATTTTCCATCTCACCCCATTACTACAGGGTGAATTTTTGAAAATCGATTTTTTGCGATGCTGAGGTTTGCGCCAAATGCTAAGGCTTTTTGGGTTTTCGAGTTACTGCTACTGTCATATTTAATGATTCAAGAAGCCGACAACTTACGCTACAAGTATTACATCTCTACGATGTTGTGTCGAACCCGTTAGATTACTTGTATCTAGCCACAAATATGGATTCGACTCGTGTATCTTCGTTGAGGAGGCTACAACAAAGATCTCAAATATTCCGCTGCTGTTCAAATTTTCTCCCATAGCGTACTCACTGCATTTGAGATGTACGCAAATGACCTTAACACCGATTTCCTTTGTTTCAGGTCGTTACGTTGGCAGCAGACCCATAAAACTGCGCAAAAGCTGCTGGAAAAACCGAAGCGTCGAAGTGGTCAGGAAAAAAGAAAAAGAGAAGGCCGTGTTGCTAAGCATGCTCGCCTCGAATTCCGGCAGATGATCTATTTAAGTAAATTATTTAATAACTTTAACTTTGTAAATACCGACTTATGTAAAACCTTAACTCATTCATGTACTTTACAATATATTCTTATAAAAACAAAAATAAGATAATATTAAAGTACAGTTATCCTAACAATTATTCTATTGGCGGCTCGACCGGCGAGGGCGCTGGCGGTCTGGTGAACTGACCCTCCTCCTCCTCCTCGCCCAATCCTGTAACCGCGTACTGTTGTTGCAGGTAGTCGATAATGTCGAGCAGCGAGTCCTCGGAATCCTTGACGGGCAGCGCCAGAGGCTCCGGCGGTACCAATTCCTGCTTGTACTTCACGACATGCCTACCCCTCCAGATGGGTACTATTCCCGGAGGAGTGGAGCGGTCCTCCTCCTCCACCTCCTCGTTCTCGGGCTTCGGCGCGTCGTCGGGTAGGGCCAGATCTTCCGCGCCGACGTAATCGAAGGCGGGATCGCGCATGTTTATGTAGAACCCGTACTGGATCCATCTCTCTTCGAAGGAGAAGATGCCGGGTCCGATGGGGAGGTTCTTCTCGAAGGGGCCGTGGTATCGGTAGCCGCAGGGGTAAGTCAGTATACCGTCACCTTCCATCCTGCCGTTTTTCCAAACACCTGCGTCAAATATGTGTTAAACAATTGTTATTATATTCAGTTTTCTGGTAGGTGTTTGCAACAATTTTGAAAGGAGATTACAATCAATACTGAAAATTCCTTTGAATTGATTTGAAAATTTAGAAGAATCCAAAGTCGTTTCTTTGGATTCTTCGAAGCTCTCGTTGTTTAAAAAACTTTGAATATTGAAGTTGCGAACTTTTCGAAGAAATTAACCCTTTGGCCTACTTTCCTTACGTCCGAATACAGCAGCAGAAACCAGTCCGACTGAGGCACGCCTGGCGTGCCCAATAGTATGCGCAAAAATTCATGCTTTTTCATGGCACAACTGGACTTAAAAAAATTATGTTTCGCAAGAAAATGCATTCATTGTGCAGCACTAATAACGCAAGCGCTGCGCCAGGAGTTGAGCTCGTACTCGATTTGATTAGCCCAAGCGGCGCGCCACGAGATATGCTCGTGGTCGTTGTGTTTGGCCCGAACACTTAAACACGAGGAGTACTCGTGGTTGTAGGTCAAAGGGTTAATGGAAGACTTACCAAAGTGCAACACATTGTCATTAAAATATGTATACGTCCCTAATCCATGCCGCCAGCCCTTGTACCAAGCACCGTCGTAAGTATCTCCGTTGACGTAATTGTAAATGCCGCTTCCGTGTTTAAAGTCCTTCCTCCACATCCCTATGTACGTCGTCCCGTCGGGATACAGCATTTTCCCAAATCCGTGTTTCAATCCTGAAAGGAATTATCTGAGCACGCCAACTTGGGAAGCTGGCCGAAGTGCCGAATCGATGTTTTGCCCAAAGGGCGGAATCGATATTTTTCCCAAAGTGCTGAATCGATATTTTGCCCAAAGTGCCGAATTGATGTTTTGCCCAAAGTGCTGAATCGTAGTTTTCCCAAATTGCCGAATTGATATTTTGCCCGAAGTGCCGAATCATATTTTTCCCAAAGTGCCGAATTTATATTATTCCCAAAGTGCCGAATCGATATTTTGCTTAAAGTGCCGAATCTACATTTTTCTCAAAGTACCGAATCGATATTTTGCCCAAAGTGCTGAATCTACATTTTTGCCAAAGTACCGTACAAAGTACTTTGCCCAAAGTGGCGAATCAATATTTTGCCCAAAGTGCCGAGTTTCATACCACCGACCATGCCCAAAATACGGAATCGCATCCGTGACTAGTGCCCAAAGTTTCGTAGTTGAGGAATCGCCGGAGCCGAATGCGAGTTGACAGTTTACACCTACGTCTTAGCCACAAAATGCCAAGTCGGCATCAAACTATACAGCGGCGGCTCGTGGATTTTCGATGGCGAGGCATCGGATGAAAATTTGACCGAAACAGCCACGGAATATTTGCTTCCTCTATAAGAGTAAGGTAATTTTCCAGTTACTGATACTAAACAATACGCATGCGCGAAAATCATGCGGACGGTATGGTATGTTGTCAGATCTCCTTATTTTAATCTGGGTATTTTCATTTACAAAAATTTGCAACTATTGGTGCTTATACTATATGCAAGTTATTAGTTGCAAATGGTAGGTGCTTATGCTTAGGTTAGGGTTAGTTTAAGTCCCCCCCCCCCTAAAAGCGACTGGAAGTTTAACCCCCAGTAGTTGAATTATTTGTTATTTTATTTTACGTCAGTTATAGTGAGACAAGAAATCCGGCAATTTCGCAAATATTGGTCTCAAGTTGTTGCGTTTACTTCAGTCCATTCATTAGTATCACAGTACCTGGAAGATTACCAAGAGTAAGTAGTGCAACGCAAGCGGCATCTTTGTCTTTGCCTCCTCTTTATAAATCCACGAGCCGCTGTTGAAAATATACCTTTTCGCCATTCGCCATCATATCGAGATCCGTTGCGGAAGCAGTACATCCCTTTGCCGTGCCGTTTTCCGCACCTGTAACCCCCTTCGTATATATCCCCGTTTGGCAACAGCGCGCTTCCATTTCCGTGTCTGTCCAAATTCTCATCTCTACCACCAACGTATTCCTGTTTACATAATTATCATCACATGGTTTTTGGATAAAATTTGGGGAAATTACTTACACCGTAGGGGTATTTCTCTACTCCTCCTTCACCACCACCGCCTTCCCCGACGTTTTCCTCATCTTCATCATCGTCAGACATGGTTCAAGTAATATACTTCAATTAATGACAACTTGTCATACCACAACTAGCTTGATTTTTTTGTTGTTGTTTATTATACTTCGTACACACTTGCGCCCACAACCTTGCGCCTAAAGCAGCGCATGGTTCGCTATTCGATTTTTCTGTTTAGGTCATGATTATTATCACATGGTTTTCCTCATCCTCATCTTCGTCAGACATTGTTGGGTGGCTATAGTCTGTCCACGGTACACATAGAGTTGTAAAAACGCCCACAATCGCCATTTGTTCTGTGCAAAAGTCTGATTTATACTATGTAAATTTATTTAAACAGAGCTAGTGGCGCCACCTGTTAGGAACAGTCCAAACTGTAAAAGTTCAGTTTTTGTCTTGGTCGTACTCTTTGCTTAGTATAATGTTTCGTAGAACGTTTTTAGGAGGCTGAAATTTATTTGCCGATTGATGTTCCCTGAGTATGTTATAAACGCTGGCCAACACCTACAAATATATTAATATAGCCCATGGAACCAGTACATTTAGAAATTAAGAACGTACCTCCTGCATTTGCGGTGAATACCACATTTTGAACTTCCTGCGTTCAGGATAATTTTACACACCTTAAAAATACAATCAGCTGACGATCGCGTCAACCATTTGCATTCGTACCGCGTGATTTGGACGTGCGGATTCCCCGTAATTTTTCGAATCGGCCAGTAAGAATGATGCGTTGGAGATTGTGGGCTTTTTACAACTCTATGTGTACCGTGGACAGACTAGGAAAACGCCGGCCACTTTTCTTGCGGCGGTCAAGAGATGGCGCTTCGGTGAAAAAAATTCAAGTGGTACGTTGTTGGAGATTTTGTATTCATATCTGCTTTGACAGCAAAATTTAACCCTGGAAAGGATGCAGGGGTTGTTCCGAGCGCGCACAATGCTCAAGCCCGATAGCCGCCCCCCTGGGTGCGCTCCTAAGTTGTTCACAACCCTACAACGATTTAAATTTTCTTCCTGTCTGTAACAACAAATGTGACGTCTAAAAAAATTAAATATACAGATCCTACCTTTGAGGACACACAGTACTCCATTGGCCGGAAGAAGCAGATACAGATATCGAATTTGTTTTCCCCCACTCTCACGCGTCCCAGTGTTATCGTTTTATTAGTTTTATACCGCTTGAGTCTACCGATTAAAAATTACCCCTTTTATTACCCCGAAAAATGTGGCGTGATAACCACGCCCGGTTACGTATTAGTCGTAACCGAATGCGGTTATAAAAGAAGCTTTAAACCATGCCCGATTACGTATTAGTAGTGACCGGACACGGTTATAAAAGACAAACTTTAAAACATGCCAGGTTACGTATAAATCGTAAACAAACACGGTTATACCCTAGGCACACGGAGGTAGTTAATGATCATTAAGAAATTTGGCAATTTCCAAATGTAGGTGACACACGGGATAAAGCACGCCTGCGCATTATACGTACCTAAATACAGGTATTTATGTTTGGTTTTATATAAAAAAGTTTCATAATCATTTAAAAGGTTGGATTTAATTGATGGGTTACATTAAACAACGCCCTCCAACACGTGCTGATTTTTATATCAACCAATTGTATTCGCCCAAATGTATGTGATTTCACAACAAAGAGTTGTAAGGAAAGAAAAAGTGTAGGAAAACTACGAGGAACTCACGGGTACAGAAACAGCAAAGAAAAAGTTTCCACGTTCGCATATTTCTAAAAGTAAAGTAATATTAGCTGATCGCGAACTGTCATTCATGACAGCGATATTTTTCAAATGACTGGCGATGTTACACGATTACCGGCGATGACCTGTTTTAAACGTCGTCGCCGATTCTTATGATCATAAGTTTATATGACGTTATTAATGATCATTAGTATTATGTTGATGTGACACAGGGCGAAGTTAATGATCATTAGGACTTAATGATCATTAAATAGCTCCGTGTGTCTAGGGTATTATAGAAGACAGGCTTTAAAACCCTAACAGATTACGTGTGTATCGTAACCGAATACGGTTATAGAAAACAAGCTTTAAGCATAAGCCACGCCACCTTACGAATTAGTCGTAACCGAACACGGTTATAAAAGACAACCCCTTAATGCACGGTTTTTTTTTTCGAAAAACGCTAAAATAAGATCTTTTTATTTTTTTTATAGTTGATACTAAATATATAGGTATATTCAATAGTCAAAATAGTTCTAAATATATTTGACACAATTTTGCCAGTAACGCATGCCCGAGTCACACTTTTTGAAATTTTTGGGGAAGGTAGGGGATAGAAGCCTTGATCTCCAATTTTTGCAAAAAAATTTAAAAACCCCTTGCCCTTTCAGAGCGCGTTATTTGGCCTGGCGCCTGGGTTCGTTTTTTTTTTAACTTTTTTCAAGGACGTAATTTGCTTCTTTCGCGGACATATTTTTTCCTTTAAAAATTGAAGAGTTGAGACTTTTAGGGTCGGTAGAGGGTAGGACAAGCCTTCATTTGTATTTCTTTTAATTTCTAAAACACCCCCTACACTTCCAGAGTGCGTTATTTGGCGTAGCCCCTGTTCGTTTTACTATTTTCAAGGACGTATTTTGCTTCTTTTGAGGACATATGTTTTTCTTTAAAAGTTGAAGAGGTAAAACTTTTAAGGTTAGTAGAGGGTAAGACGAGCTATAATTATTTCGCATAATTAACTTTAGCTTGAAAAAATGAGTTTACATTAAGTGTGAAATAAATTAAAATATTAATATAAAACTTACCTGAATTAAATTTTCAGTAATTTTGAGGCGATCCTCAAATTTTTTGTTTAAGCAATTAAAAACCACAAATAATCTAAATAAATATTTATTATTTAAAACAAATCTTATGTACAAATAATATACGCACTCTTTTATTTAACAGTATACATTGTATAACTGATATAGACAGCACATTTACAGCTCTGGTTGGTCTTTGGTATACCTATTAGGAATTACAAACTTTAGGCAAACCCTTCAACAATTCAACACCTATTAGCACTTAGTAAATAATTGATTTGTTTCTTACGGCTATTACTACCCCAACATGTCAAGATTGTCATGTCAAGAAGAAGACACGCGGGTGCTAAATAATAATCAACTCCAAACACGAAATTTCAACAGCTGATATGTCAACAAGGTACTAGTACTCTAATCGTAAAACAGGTGAGCCATCGGATATCTAATTATAAACGCGATTACCGTACAGAAAATCTGAATTCCTATCAAAATTTTGGTTAATTTTTCCTCGTGCAGAGGGCCTAGAATTTTCAGCACCAGATTTATGAGGGTGAAATTATTCGTGATAACGTAGTCCTCCTTCTGGTGCCACTGGATTAGCCCGAACAGGCGGAATATGCTGATGATTATTTTACCCAGGAGGCTTAGGTCGTAATATCGGAACTTCGTTGTGCTTACTTCTAGTTTATCAGTCTTGGAGTTGAACTTCGGCAGTCGGTGCCTCGGGCAGGGGACGAAGTGGAATAACTGGGGAACGGAATATAAAAAGTTGAAAACTTGCGGGATGAAAAATAGTAGAGCCGTTTTGCTGAAGTGTCCCAAAATGCCGACGACGGCGAATGTCATTCCTGATAGGTAACAGAATGTATCGCCCACGAAGACTCTGGATGGATACCTGAAACCAAATAAACAATTGTCTTGTTTTATCATGTCACTGTATTATGCAATCCATGAATTATGGAATTTAAAAAAAAAACTTTATTTTCAAACCTTTGAGTTTGAGTAGTAAAATTCGGAAGAAAAAATTTTAAATATGAAAAATATAAATGTTGATCAATGTGTATCATAAACTCTTACAAATACAATCTACCAAGGCCCACTTGCACGGCAGGTACTTAATCGTGATTAAAAATTTAATCACGATTAAACTCTGATTAAGTCAAAATTCGGGTATATAAAATGTTATAAATTTGTAAGATATCCTAAATATCTCTCTTCGATCAATATGTTATTGTGTAAACAATTTGCCAATAAAATTGTCGTGTACTAACCACCGGTACTAACCACTTAATCGGCTGTGGTGCAAGTGGGCATAAACCTACTTGGCAACAGCCAGTAATGTAATGATCACCCCTCGTATATTTTTATCTATTCACCGAAATGTCTGCGCAGAGAGAATCCACCGCGGAATCGTTACGTTGGCAGCCGTTCTATTTATAATGACGGATGTCTCTCCCAAGACATTTTAAAATAGAATTAGGGCGGTGTCCTAAGTTTTCGATTTTCTTTAAAAAAACACAATGTCGGGCCATTCGAATCGCAACAACGCCCCAAACTCGACCCCCGAGACGTGCTGAACCAAAACCGGTCGCCAATAAATTAGGCTTTAACGCTGAACGAGTAGTGAGGTTATGTGAATACAAAATGTTCAAATAATTCCTCTAAATGTTCAAGTTCAGACCGAACTTGAGGAAATTATCCGTATGGATAATATTCACCTTACAACTCCTAGTCATTTCATCATATTTCTTCCTGCAGACGAAGGACCGGGAGCCGCAGAAGAGTTCCGTATCATTTTTAATATCAACAATAAACAAAACGGACAACAAGACGACATATCATACACTATTAAGCAAAATTATATTGAATACTGTAAATACGAGGCATTTGTTCGAGGACTTCAACTCGAGCTTGTGTTATAGAAACGGCACGGATATTAAACTTATGCGTAGATCGCATAACTCCTGGAAGTGCGAGTGTTTGCCCGGTTACCATAGTTCGGACTGCGGACAGCCGGAGGTTATTTGGAGGGCGTTGTTAGCACACCGCAAGCACATTTCCTTAAAAGGGCCTAGGAAAATCGAGCGGAGGATAATTTACCTTTTTGAGGTGAGCGAAATCACAAAGACAATCACGGATATACGAATAAACGAGTTGAATAATACAATCGATTTATTCGTGCTCTACGAGGTCGGGACTAATTTCATAGAAAGCCAGCTTAACTACGGCTTTCTGAAACATTTCCACAATAAGATATTATATTTACGGGTGGAAAAAGAAAGTAAGGCGTGGTTCATAGCGCGGAGCACGCTTAAAGGCCTCAAGAGCGACGACATGATTATTATATCAGGGTATAACGAAATTCCGAACTTATCAGCGCTGCAATGTTTTAAGATGTACGACAACTGGCCTGAGCCCATCAGTTTTCGTTTGCGATGGTCGGTTTACGGATTTTTTTGGATCCACCCGAACAAAACTAACCTTATAACGGAAGCCTTTACTGTGAAATACCTCTACGAGACTTTGAATAATGACTTCACCCTCGCGAAAAGCAATAAAACCAGGACGAGCTTCAGCGTCGGCGATCTGAACCACTTCGGCGGGTGGTTCTGCGAGTTCTGCAACGATCCGTCGAAAATAATCGACGAGCTTAACAAGAACCCCTCGGGCAACCAGCACCTGTTCCGGAACCTCAATCAGAAAACCATCGACGTCAACTACGTCGAGGAGTTGATCGAGAACGGAGTTTACATCGACGGAAAGACCGAGCTGTTGAGGGCGCACCGTTTCAGGGAGGCCTATTTCGCGCCCACCTTTTTGACTGAGAACAGCTGGAAGTACGACTATCTGATGATAAATATATATTCGAAGATGGATTATTACGAGTAGGGTTTCGACACGCTTTTTTAGTGCAAATTGATTACAACGAGGTTTCAAACATATTTGTCTGTGATAATGACTTTTGTATATATTTCCCCAATTATTGTATAAATAAATAAGTATATAAAACTTTTTTTGACTTACCAATTGTGCTTTAACAGTGCGAAGGATGTGGCGATGTACGGCAGCATGAAATAGAGGCTGAACTGGTGCTTCCACAAATCCTTGTTCAGCTCCATCAGGTTGAAAATCGTTATGGAGACGGCGATCACGATGCTCTGCCCGACTTCCAGGCCGTTGACTCCGGCCAGTATGTTTATTGCGTTGGTGCAGAAAACGGCCAGCATGCCCATGTATACGTAATAAAAAATCCCCAGGTTGAGTGATAATCCGAAATATTCACGCAGCGGCTTCGGGATTATGATAGTCGTGGAGTTAAAATTGACGAAGTACACCATCAAAAGTGGCAGCGAGGCTATTGTCGGTAGCAGCAGTTTGTGCCTCCATCGTAGATCGAGTACGTCGTCGGCGAAGCCAAGCAGGAGCATGCAGCAAATGGACAGCATGGCCGCGATTAATTCTACAAACTAGACTGGTGTTAGTGTTTCCGCTTTATCTAAACAAAAATCTTACCTCGTCGTGTGGGAACGCACCGTTGAAGAGCGACGTGCCGAACGGAACGGGTATGAACAAGAATAGAGTTATTAGAAAAATACATCCGGAGACGACCCCGAGGGCTTCAGGCCTGAAAATTCTGCGGTTGAATGGGTTGTTTATAAAAAATACCACATAACCTACACTTTATCACTAGTCCGTTTGCTCATGTCGATGCCGAAGAGGTTGGCCTTAATGAACATGTCCTTCAGTTTCGGTATTATTTTCATAGTCACTGAGTACGCACACACCGACATTATTGCGTTTACAAC
Source organism: Ocypus olens (assembly GCA_910593695.2). Lineage (NCBI taxonomy): Eukaryota > Metazoa > Arthropoda > Insecta > Coleoptera > Staphylinidae > Ocypus > Ocypus olens. Next base: position 50,709,602 of record OU343054.1, on the reverse strand, counting down.
AATCGGGAACCACATTTTCCATACTCTTGCAGATATCAATACACCGTCCTGTACCGCCATTTTTCAAAATGAGCCACTTGGCAGGGCCAAGGTTATCAACGGCACTGAGGTTGGTGTAAAGATGGTAAACTAAATCTTAGTGCGGAGAAGCAATATTTTCTGCATCACCTGTGTTGACGAAAACAAATATGGCCGACTTGCATGTGAATTGTATTCAATTGATTTTTAACGAAACCGAAAAAGGAAGACTTATGCATAATTTACATCGTTCTCGTTTTTTATTCAAACTGCATTCACCAACTAGCATTGCCGAAATAATTCAAAATTTGAATTTCAGCGACGCTGGCGCCACACCACTGAACTAAGACGTGCTGCTATACGATCAATTGTTTAAATAGTTCAAGGTCGGAGCTGTTATCAAAAACCAGACAATAATCAGTAAAACCTGGTTTTATCTCTTAACCGAAAAGTAACAGCTGTTGCTAGGAAGTTTAAAAGCCACTGGAGCAATTGTAAACCCCCCCTCTATAACATGACAACCGTTTGTTGTGAATGAATACACCAGAAAACACGAAATCGTAAATGACAACATAACCCAAACAATGGACCGGAATAAGGCGAAAGTGGCCATAGATTCGTTGAATAAAGCCAATCAGTATAAAGAGTGCAATAATTATGGAAGATCGTTTGCGCACTACCTGGTGTTTCTGGAATTGTCACCGCCACAAAGGAAGGAGCACGAAACCAGCTTCTCGCACGTTTTGTTCGCCTGGTGTGAAAAGCTGGAGGAGAGGAATAAGATCGAAGACATGTACAAGTGTTACCTGCAGGGGTTGCATTATTATCCGCTAAGTGTTACTATACTTAATAATTTCGGTGCGCAATTATTGAGGTATATATGCATTTGTTTTTATAAAAAAAATTAGGGGTTGATTTTTTTGTGCTATTAATTTAGACCTTTCGTAATGGTATGGCTTACTTTTCTTTCGATTCGCTTTTCTTTTCTCAGAGATATGGATTTTTAAAATCTGTTCCTAACTGCACAACCGTTTTACATTTTTATTTTTCTTTCATGATTGGTAGAACCAGTTCGCGGGGTTTTTTCTGGTACGGCTGAGGATAAGAGGTGGTAATACAGATAGGTGCAGTCACGCAGCCAGCCGTCTCTGCAACTGACCCTACTTATCTGTATTGCCATCTCTTGTTCCTCGGCTGTACTAGAAAAAACCCCGCGAACCGTCACTGGGTAGAACACTAGTCTAATGTCGACCTCCTCACCGAATAACCCCATCAGAAACCGATTCTTGATTGGTACTAGATTATGTAAAAATGCAACATGAATCCAGAATCAATTTTATTCGTTAAATTGTACTCTTGCTTCCATAATAAGCACCATTTCTTTGATACGTCATCACATTTTTAGACTAGATCAAGACACACAAGCCAAAAAATACTTACAACTAGCCCACAACCTCTACAAGGACTTCCTCCCGTCCGAGAAAAACCTATCGTCCGCCTTAGAAAGCCTGGTACCCAGATGGCACTTCCGGATGCTGAACAACATAAAAAGAAACGAGCCCTACCGCAAAGCCATCGCCTCCGCGATAGATTCCACGTACAACCGGGTCCTGGACATCGGAACCGGATGCGGCCTGCTCACACTGTTCGCCTCCCAGAACCCGCACACGAAAATCATCTACGCCGTGGAAGAATCCCAGGCCATGTGCGATATAGCGAAAGACGTTTTCCGAACGAACAGCGTAACGAGCGTAAAGTTGATAAACGAAAATTCGACGCAGCTGAACCGTTACAAGATTCCCAAGTCGAACGTTTTGATCACCGAAATCTTCGATACGGCCGTGTTCGGCGAGCACGGTCTGGAAAGCCTGATACACGCGCACAAAAATTTGCTGGAGAAGGATTTCAGGATAGTACCGGCGAGTGCGAACGTTTACATCACCGGAATCGAGTGCGAGAAGATACATAAAAAGCAGCGGTTCGTTAACTACGATCTGGATTATTTAAAGTTTAACGACGTTTGTATACGTGCAATTTTAACAGAACCGTACGAGGCTGAGCATATTTTAGATTTTAACCATAAATTCGTTACCAGTACGAATAAATTTATAACGGTCGACTTTGCCGATCTGCCGCAGTTAGAAAACATCTTCAAAGATAAAAACTTTATTCCGGTAGTCGAACTGGATTGCGTTGAAACTGCTACTATACACGCTTTCGTAATTTGGTTTGATCTAGTCTTGGGTGATGAAACCATAACGACGAATCCGTTCGATCCGGAGAATTGTAACTGTTGGGAGCAGGCGATTGTTTATTTAGATCATCCCGAGTCGAAGAAGACGGGAGATAAAATTAAATTGCAGATCTCGTGCGCCGATGATAAACTGGAGGTCGATTTATTAGAGCAGGAGGTTGATTGTGAATGTTTTCAAGTACCGTCGGAAGCCGTTGCTTTTTTAAACGACAAAGAGCTCACGGGTCGCATTGAAAAAATCACGGAAAACTTCAGCGGGGAGAAGATGGTCGTTCTGGATCTATACCCGGTTCCCATTTTCGGCCTAATCATGGCCTTGAAGAACGCCCACATCTTCACCACAGCCGTGGAGCCCGAGCTGCTCACGCGGATTTGTGAAATAAACGACATCAATATTGATAATATAACCGTCATCGAGGAAGACGAGTTGTTCAAGTATTTGGAGTCCAACAAGATTTTCGACGTCGTTTTCTATAATCCCGCAATGCAAAACGGTACGATTAACGAGAATTTTTATTCCAATTACAAGTTGTTCCACGCCAGTCTGAAGGACGGCGGGTTGTTCCTGCCTCGCAGCGTTGAACTGAACGTTCAGGTTGTCGAAAGTGATTACTTGTATTATTCCAATAAAGTCGATGATAAAAACTTGTTCGATTATAAGATATCGGAGTTTATCAATAGTTACATGGTGAGTTTTTTTTTTTATAGTGGAATGTAATATTTAATAATATAAGTTTAGCAGATGTTAACAATAGAGGGCAGCATTGACAATGTCAAGATCGTCTACTAAATTGTTACCATAGAATATATTCACAATTTTGGTTGATGCAAAAAATGACTAGTCTAAAGAAATAGGTTAAGTTGTTTTGGATTTGAAGTTATAATTAAAGACTTTTAAAAATATTTCGGCTTAAGTTTACGTTCAGCAAAATTTTATTTATCGCTTACAATTATGTACTTTTTAGATATACGAACAATGGAACTTGGAAAATAGTTTCGATCCGAAAACTCTGGCCGACGTCCTTTCCAAATACGCGTTGGTTTTCGATGATTTCGATCCGAACGTGTCCAAGTTTAAAATAAAAATTGTCAGTTCTGGTAAATTGAACGGTATATTGTATTGGTACAGTATTAACTACTTGGACGGTATAACTTATAGTACAAAAAGTAGTGCTTTTTATAATAGAGCCTGTTGTATCCTAAAGGATGATATTGTTGTGGAGGAAAATGATCTCTTGGACGTTTATGTTAAGCAACATAGAGGACTGTTGAAAATTACTTGTGACACATCGAAATAAAGTTTTATATTTTAAATGAGAATTATCGTGTGCTTATTAAAAGATAAATACACAGTTTTCCAAAACGTTCCTTCCTTGAGTAGTTGTTGGGCTTTTTACACAAAAAATGGCTTTCTGCAGTTTGTTTAACACGTTCGCTGCCACCGACGCGCTAGTGCGTCCAACTTTATACTTGCGTATGTGCAATCCCAGTTGTAGTGGCAGCGAACGTGTTAACTCTGTATAAAGCCATAGTATGGGGAATTTATCCAATTAACCCTTATTTGCCCTTAGTCCTATACAGGGTGAGTTTTTTTCGGGGATCTCGGAAACTATAAGAGATTTAGAAATGGTTAAAACTGGCAGAGAAGTGCAGTTTTACGAGCCCAATAAAATAACACTTTCAAAGTTTTCAAAACAGTGAAGGGTGACTAGATATTTCGAAAAATGTAAAAAGTCAATTTTTTTAAATAAATATATCTCGGTTATTATGACAGATAGAAAAAAACTGTAAAGGATAAAGTTGTAGATAATTTTACACAGCTTAATAAAATAAATTCAGAAGATTTTTAAAGCTATTATTTTACGAGATATGACGCAAACTTACATTTTTTTTTATGGAAATCATAGTCGGCTATGACCTCATTCGAAAGACTATTTTTTCCTCTTTAATCCGATATCACATATGGCATAGTTATTTCTAAAAATAAGTGAGTTACAGTCATTTAACTTTTATTATAAATCAAAAGATAGTTTGAACATTGTCAGCGCCATCTATTATTTTCTCTAGGAAAACGTGTGTTTATTGACATTTAACAGAAAAACCAGAAAATATTTCTGTGTTTCTCAGATTGCAATTACTTATTTAAGACAAACATGTTTTCTTTCCTTTAGTTGAAATTTCAGGCATATTTTCGTGATGACATCTCTGGTCATTTTCCTGTACTACCAGTTTCTCTTGTAGTTTCCATTCTTATTTGTTGTTGAGGAGTTGTGACAATCTTCCTATGAGCTGATTATTGTTAATGTCAGGCATATTTTCATGATGACATCTTTGGTCATTTTCCTATACTACCAGTTTCTCTTGTAGTTTCCATTCTTATTTGTTGTTGAGGAGTTGTGACAATCTTCCTATGAGCTGATTATTGCCAATCTCAGGCATATTTTCGTGATGACATCTCTGGTCATTTTCCTATACTAACAGTTTCTCTTGTAATTTCCATTCTTATTTGTTGTTGAGGAGTTGTGACAATCTTCCTATGAGCTGATTATTGTCTGTCTCAGGCATATTTTCGTGATGACATCTTTGGTCATTTTCCTATACCAACAGTTTCTCTTGTAGCTTCCATTTCTTATTTGTTATTGAGGAGTTGTGACAATCTTCCTATGAGCTGATTATTGTCAATCTCAGGCATATTTTCGTGATGACATCTCTGGTCATTTTCCTATACTAACAGTTTCTCTTGTAGTTTCCATTCTTATTTGTTGTTGAGGAGTTGTGACAATCTTCCTATGAGCTGATTATTGTCAATCTCAGGCATATTTTCGTGATGACATCTTTGGTCATTTTTCTGTACTAACGGTTTCTCTTGTAGTTTCCATTCTTATTTGTTGTTGAGGAGTTGTGACAATCTTCCTATGAGCTGATTATTGTCAATCTCAGGCATTTTTTCGTGATGACATCTTTGGTCATTTTCCTGTACTACCAGTTTCTCTTGTAGTTTCCATTTTTATTTGTTGCTGAAGAGTTGTGACAATCTTCCTATGAGCTGATTATTGTCAATCTGTTGCTGAATCGTAATTTTATTGAAACTACAAATCCGTACATTTGGAAAATAATTACCAATTTACTTCAATTTAAATTTCCCGCCACGGGATGTGGTGATACGGCTTTAGTTATCCATTACATTACCTTATTTCAATTTCTAATACAAGAATTAATCTACTTTGCGCTCTGTAGCAAAGAATATTGAGTGTTTCACAAAATCACAGAACCGCTAGTTCGATGGCCTATTGGGTTTACCTCCACAAATACAATTTATTACCATAGAAAATACAACAAACCATTCTTGATATTATTTAGAAATTAGAACTAAAACACCTAAAACTTTATTAGTCGTAACCATAGTCATTCCTAATCAAAATATAGTCGTAAAACAAAGTTATAAACAATTAAACTTTTAAGTTGGTAGTAAAAACGTTTCGAAGTATGAATGACTTTTCTGGTGCGTTTCGGCGCGTCCGGTTGGCACCTCACTAATTACAACCAGTGAGCAATGCTATTTTCTGGTAAAAACCGTTTATGTCGTTATTTTCGGGTATTTTCCCATTTCGTAAATAAATAAGAATGCGATCGAACTGATCGCGGACCGAGAGAGAAACGGAAGCGAGAAACCACCATGAACGGTATGGCTTATTCGTAGCAAAACCCACCGAAAAGTTCACTTGGCCGTTTGCTCTTTTTTGCATCACCATTGAAAGGAAACACTTTTTACATCCCGATTATTCGCACGTTCCCGTGTGTTATTTGTGAATTTGTTCAATTTTAATTGTGCCTGTGATCGATGTATTGATGTACCATTAACAATTGCATATTGATTGCCTTTTTTCTGTATTCAGGAGTTTGTGGAAACACAAAATAATTATATAAACGGTTTTCGACGTCGTTTTGAAGAAAGCGATTAGATAGTAAGGATCATTTTTCTTATAAACGGTATTTGGTCGGTGCGAGCGGGTTTTGTATTGTCGTTTGTTTTTTTTTTTTAGTGTATACGATGCCCGGGGTGGCCGATATGGGTATGGTGTGGATGGGAACCGGGCAGGCGCCCGATATGTCGCTGGGGTTGATGCCCACCGAGACGGGTGAACTGCTGTTGGACCACGAGAATACTTACTATCCGTCTTCCCACCACAGCGCCTCGAATCATTCGATGGACGATATGAGCAGCCACTTACATAATTCACCAATGGTAAGTGATTTTTTTTTAGAATATATTCATTTCGATAATAATTAAAAAAAAGTATTGGTAGAAAAAAACTGTTCGTCTTGACTTGGTTTCACTAAAACAGTTAACACGTTCGCTGCCACCGACGCGCTAGTGCGTCCGACTTTATACTTGCGTAAATGCAATCCCAATTGCGGCGGCAGCGAACGTGTTAAATGAATCCATTACAGGGCAGAAGGGTCAATAGCCTCCCTTTTAGTGTATATAATGCGAAATTAACTTGAGACAACCACGGGTGTGAAGTTAGCAATAGATTTTAAAACTCATTTTTTGCCATAAAAATGTACATTTTCCAAAAACCTTCTACAGGCAGGGTGGGGTTACTACTAAAGAATACACATGAACCTCCCCCGCCCCAAAATTTCAACCTACAATTTTTCACACTATATAAAAAAAATCTCCTTTTTTGCTAACTTCGATGACCGATAAGAAAATGCTGAAAACATGTAATTATTCTACATACTTAGACCTACTAATACAAAAAATAAAAAAAACGTTCCGGCCACTAGATCATGTCATGTCTAGATTGTTTATAAATTTTTAACTTTTTTATGGCGGTCACCAAACTTTGAAAAAAAACAACAGTTAATGTGACGGCGCATACATTTTTAGAGAGTGTCGGATTGTTTATTTTTTTTCAAAGTGATCAAGGGGCCGGCACGTTTTTTTTATTTCTCCAATTGTTAGGCCTGTATGTCTAGATTGTTTATAAATTTTTAACTTTTTTGTGGCGGTCACCGAACTTTGAAAAAAACAACAGTTAATGTGACGGTGCATACATTTTTGGAGAGTGTGTCGGATTGTTTATTTTTTTTCAAAGTGATCAAGGGGCCGGCACGTTTTTTTATTTCTCCATTTGTTAGGCCTGTATGTCTAGATTGTTTATAAATTTTTAACTTTTTTATGGCGGTCACCGAACTTTGAAAAAAACTTCAGTTAATGTAACGGCGCATACATTTTCGGAGAGTCTGTCGGATTGTTTATTTTTTTTCAAAGTGATCAAGGGTCCGGCACGTTTTTTTTATTTCTCCATTTGTTAGGCCTGTATGTCTAGATTGTTTATAAATTTTTAACTTTTTTATGGCGGTCACCGAACTTTGAAAAAAACTTCAGTTAATGTAACGGCGCATACATTTTCGGAGAGTCTGTCGGATTGTTTATTTTTTTTCAAAGTGGTCAATGGGCCGGCACGTTTTTTTTATTTCTCCAATTGTTAGGCCTGTATGTCTAGATTGTTTATAAATTTTTAACTTTTTTATGGCGGTCACCGAACTTTGAAAAAACAACAGTTAATGTGACGGCGCATACATTTTTGGAGAGTGTGTCGGATTGTTTATTTTTTTTCAAAGTGATCAAGGGGCCCGCACGTTTTTTTTATTTCTCCTGTTGTTAGGCCTGTATATCTAGATTGTTTTTGAATTTTTTACTTTTTCGAGACGGACATTGAACATCGTAAAAAACGTTAGTAAGTGTGCCCGCACACCTATTCACGGTACATGGGGCGGACAAGTTTTTAATTTTTTTTGAAGTGATCTAGGGGCCGGAACGTTTTTTTTATTTTTTGTATTAGTAGGTCTAAGTATGTAGAATAATTACATGTTTTCAGCATTTTCTTATCGGTCATTAATTTACATATATATTTCACATTCAGTTATATAATACGAATTGTAATTACGTTTTCTGTGTCTGAATAAAGATGTTATTCTCTCTGAATCCATTGATGATAGTGATGTGATTAAATAAATAACTAATTCTTTAGATTAGCACTTAATAAAAAAAAAACTAACATTCATCACTTTGTATTTGTATTCCAAACAAATATTGAGCATATTTTTATCAATAAATCAGTTGAAAATTAAAGTAATGCGATCGGTTTTTGTAAGATTACCGTCAAGAAAAAAGATACAACTGCCTTGTAGCTTAAATTTGAGCAACCCCGGTTCAGTAATTCAAATTTTCCTTTCAGACAATGGATGGTTTGGATATGCTGCACATGGGAGACAGCAACGACAGCAGTTACACGGAAGACGACAGCAATCAGCAAGTTTACATGATAACGACAGCGACACAAACACTGCCTTGTCCCACGAGGAAAATAAAGCCCGTCAAACATCCGGGGCTGGTTCTGAAAACGCCGATCGCTTATCAGAGCAACACCGACCCTTCGGTGATTCCCATTCAGAAGGACGGAATCGGTAAGCAATTTTCTCTTTTCTAATCGCATACACAAAAAAAAATAGGCAAGATGTGAGTCATAGATGCACGATATTTGAGATTAACAAAAAAAAAAAAAACCTTTAGCACCATCTATGGAATATTTTTCATATTTTTTCCATAAATGAGTAAATTTTCAATAAATGGGATTATGCTATAACCCAATCAAAACAGCATGGGCGCGAAGTGGTTAATACTCTGGGTAGGAATATCTTTAATGAAAGACAGTTTATGCCTTCTCTCTATATAGCAATTGCCAAAAAATTGTGGGAGTAACTTACAGTGAGATTAGAAAGTCGAAAATAGTTGGCAGCACATTTTCTGAATATCTCTATAATCATCCAAGAATATAAATGAAGGAAAGTACTTAACTAGTGTATTAACAAACTGTACAAATTAAGATATCTGTAATGACTAAGTATTGATGAACTGTCACTGTCTTAATTGACAACTATTCATTGAAGGGTTTTTAATAAATACAAATGAATAATACCTCGTGGTAAATCAATGTATTTTCTATTGATTTGTGTTTAATAATCAACAGCAATTGATTTCTTCGTGTACGTCACACCTGTGTAGCTTCAGTTTTACGATTTCGAGGTAAATACATTAGTTGTTTCTTGCCATATATTACAATGATACTGCGGAGGACAAATTCAGTATTTTATATTATTTCCTTTGAATTTGTTCCAAATTTGTTTGCTTATTCACAACAGCGGCGGCTCGTGAACCAAGAGAAAGATGTCAACGCATCTCTACTTACTCCTATGGAGGAAGCCAGCATTGAGCCGGTGTTTTCTTTCGTAGTCTCTTCTGCCGGACTTTCGCAAGCCTTTTATTTTTAAATTTTATCTGTACGCCAATAATTTATGTAAAAACCATAACATGTTTTTTTTTTTCAATTGCCAACTTACAATTAGAGTTAGAGTAACTCTTTGCTGCACGATATTTCACACATTTTCTCTCTCAGTTGCCACCAGAAGTATAAAAATGGGGTGGGGGTTGTTGGTTCATAATTCGCGTGTATTCAGCTTCATACACACAGATTTGTAAGTGGACTACTAACGATGTGTCACAACTTGCTTGGTGGTTCAAATTGTAGCTCGTATGCAGCAAAGAATTAAGTAGTTTAACCCTTTCGGCCCTGGTGGTGGCAATTGCCACCGCAACATTTACATGTCTCCACTTACTATGACAATCCATATTTTTGCTGTTTATCACTAGATGTCACTTCAACAAAGCCTCACTAATTAATCAAATCAGTTCAAATTTGGTATTTATGGTCTTAACCCATTTTTGCCCATCTATATTTTTAAAGAATTGCACGTGCACCAGCATTCTGCATCGTTTGTTTATGATGAATTTATGATTGGTAAGACCACTGTGCACTAAAGGAAAATACACGATTGCCATTTAAATCTTTTGTGTTAAGAAACTGCACAGAAAATTTGAAAAAAAAATCGTTGGCAAAAACGGGTTAAGAAGCACCCCATCGATAATTATTAACACAAAAAAAAAAATTTCAAATTTAAAAATCCAGGGCTGAAAGGGTTAAGAGATATAACCTTTCATCAAAATGACTACCATGTTCAGTTACCTTCCAAAATTATATTTATAGTGAACCATCACCGTCAGCATTTTATTTAGCAAAAATTATTTACAGCCGTCTGTGAGAAGTGCGGAGCGATCGGCGTCAAGCACGCCTTCTACACGCGCGAGCGCAGATTCTGCAGCATGGCGTGCGCGAGGGGCTACAGCGGGCTGATCCCGGAGCCGATGCCCAAGAACCCGTCGATGGAGACGCAGACCGAAACGCTTTACGCCGAGCACCACTTCAAAATGGAGTGCCAGGACGACCTGGAGGGCCTGAACTGCGACGAACCCTTTCCTCAGATAACGAAACAGGAAGAAGTACAACCGTTCGAAGACAATCTCTCTTTAATTCGGCGCAGCAACACCGACATAGCCAATAGTTACGACTGGGACCCGTTACTCAAGGAGCCCGTATTCATCGCCGCGCCCGTCACCTGTTTCCCGTCCGCGCCGATGTCGGACATCTGGGACAACATCATGGTCGGGATGAAGGTCGAAGTGGAGAATACGGATTGTGATAATGTTTCGGAGACGTTTCCGGATTCATTCTGGGTGGCCACGGTTATTAAAATAGTCGGTTACAAGGCGCTGCTCAGGTACGAGGGTTTCGGGCAGAATATCACCAAAGATTTTTGGATATCCCTGTGCTCGAATCAGGTTCACCCGGTTGGATGGTGTGCCACGATCGGAAAACCCTTGATCCCCCCGAAAACCATAGAAAATAAATACAGTGACTGGAAGGAGTTCCTGAGAAAACGGTTGACGGGGGCCCGAACGTTGCCTTCGAATTACGGCAACAAAATCAGTGACGCGTTAAAGTCGAGGTTTACGTGCGGTCTGAATTTAGAAGTAGTGGACAAAAACAGGATATCTCAGGTTAAAGTAGCTATGGTACACAAAATAGTCGGTAAGAGGTTGAACGTTAAATATTACGACATGGCACCCGAAGATGCGGGATTCTGGTGCCACGAGGACTCACCGTTACTGCACCCCGTCGGATGGGCGAAACGCGTCGGGCACCACATCGTCGCGCCTCCCAATTATCTGGAGAAGGTGAACAGGAGGTTGTACGACGAGGACGACGCCACCGATGATTTATTCAAGTCCATACAGGTCGGGTCCATCGACAAGTGCACGGACTTTTGTGTGGGGATGAAGCTGGAGGCGATCGATCCGTTAAACCTCAGTTCGATTTGTGCGGCGACGGTCATGGACGTTCTCAACTGCGGTTACGTCATGATACGGATAGACACGTACGAGTCGGATGCCACCGGCGCCGACTGGTTCTGTTACCACAAGAGCTCGCCGTGCATATTTCCCGTGGGTTTCTGCGAGAGCAACAGCGTCCCCCTCACCCCGCCCAAGGGGTACGATCCGCAGAATTTCAGTTGGCAGTCCTATTTAAGTACCACCAATAATGTGCCTATTCCCGAGAACTTGTTGACTCACTATTTACCTCCTCATGGGTTCGAGATGGGGATGAAGATCGAGGCCGCCGATTTGATGGATCCGAGACTGGTATGTGTCGCCACGATTGCTCGGGTTGTCGGTCGGTTATTAAAGGTGAGTTTTTTTTTTCTATTATGTTGCTATGACAATTATTTAACCTCTTCACGCCCAGGTTCGCCACATGTGGAAACAAGCAAAAAATGAATACAAAAACATTGTACAAAAAATTACTTCTTTAACGCCATCTATGGAATATTTTTTCATATTTTTATTGCATCAATGGGAAAGTTTGTAACAGTGAAATCATATTTCATAGAAAAAGTTAACAACAACAAAGAAGTAATTTTTCATCAAACCTGGGATTAAATCAAAGCAGCATGGGCGCGAAGTGGTTAATGGTCAGTTGATTTTAAAGAACGATGTAAATATAAAAATACGTGTTCTTGGATAAATAAATCTCTTAATTATTAATATTATTAACCCTTTAACTGCGGCTGTCGTCAATAAGCGACTCCGGTAAACTTTACCGTAACTACGGCCGTTGTCAATAAGCGATTCACATATATTTTATATATATTTTAGGGTTAAAGGTAATAAATTGCATTCCTGAATTTATATGGGGGTCCTGGGTTTGAATCCTGATGAGGGCATGAACGTTTGGTAGTTTTCCATTTTTATTTAAATATAAATTATACCGTGAGATCAAAAAGTCGAAAATAGTTGGCAGCCCTTAAAACATAACCTAACTAACAGAAGTTCAGTGGCGTCACTAAGAAATGGAATTTCGTCATGGAAAACTCTGAAATTTAAATAAAACAGCTAAATTATTAATCTTAAATGTATTATTAATGGTGATGAATAACTGCTAATATTTAAAGTATTCAAAATCGACAGATTAACCAGTTGGCTGTGTGACTAACAATTTTATGATTATGTCTATTGATGATAAATCAAATGCAGGAATTAAGATGGATTACAATTTATAAATATGTCTGAAATTATAATAAAACACTTTTAACTTTGTTTTGTATAACTTACATATTTATTTTTGTGACTTAAGTTTCGGTAATACAATTACCATTTTCAAATAAGAAGTGACTTCTTGTTACAATTACCATTTTCAAACAAGAAGTCACTTCTTGTTTGAAAATGGTAATTGTATTACCGAAACTTAAGTCACAAAAATAAATATTTGTTAAAAGTGTTTTATTATAATATTTAAAATGTATAACGAAGTAGAAGCCTCCACCATAAACAATATTATGTCTGAAATTGCCTGAATAAGATTTTACATCATTTTTATATTTAAAACATTGCCGTTATTCAAGATTCTAAAAATAGTTCGCAGAACTGTTATTTGTTTTTAATTCCAGGTTCATTTTGACGGTTGGGAGGAAGAATACGACCAGTGGCTGGATTGTGATTCCCCCGACATATACCCGGTAGGTTGGTGTAGTAGTGTGGGCCATAAGTTGGAGGGGCCGCCGGTGCCCGTGAAAACCGGCCAGAAACTGCTCACGCCCCCCAAGGGCATCAAGAAGAGGGGCAGGAAGAAAAAAATAAAAGACAGTCCTCCGAAGATCGCCGCGAACAAGACCTACAAAAAGGAGGAGAGGGACAGGGCCGACAGCGTGGTGGAACAGGTGGAGCCGGAGATGGAGGAGGACGTACAGGAACCGGAAACCGCCTCCGAGCCAGCCGGACCGGACCAGAGTCTGCCGGTCTCGACGGAGCCCACGCCGCCCTCGGAACGAAAGGCAACTTCTTATATAACCGTAATGATAATTTTTTACTAATAAATTTTCATACAGGGTATTTTAAAGCTCTGGGAACGGTCAATCACGTGCTTATTTGTCAAAATTTCGTTTTATACAAAAGTTGTGTATAATAGTGAGCTGCACGCCCTAAAAGTATTTAAATTTATACAGGGTGTCTCATAACAAAGTTACAGAGCAAACTTATGTTTTTTTAAATGGAACACCCTGTATTTTTTGTCATTTTTGAATTATATGGAGCAAATAAAGTTGAGTTACTTCAATACTCCCTATACCTATTGTTTGCCGTTTTCGAAATATTTGAAGATTTGTTGCGTGAAATTTTATTTTTGCCCCTGTGATTGACGTTGAACGATTAAAATCATTTCTATTATTTGGTTGAAGGTTCGAACTATAGAGCCAACCATGATTTCATGCAAAAAATTATACAGGGTGATAAAAAAAATGCGGTAGAAAAACCAAAAATCCAATTATCTTTCAGATTGTATAAGGGTTCCCTGTCCTAATCTCAATAGTTCTCTTGTATTCGGCGACTATCATATCAGGAATAATTATTATAATCTGAAAGATAATTGGATTCTACTTGAGAATACGTTACTAAATACAGGGTGTGCCATTTGAAAAAGCGAAGTTATTTAACTTTATAAGTTGGGTTTTTCTACCGCATTTTTTTTATCACCCTGTATAATTTTTTGCATGAAATCATGGTTGGCTCTATAGTTCGAACCTTCAAGCAAATAATTAAAATGATTTTAATCGTTCAACGTCAATCGCTGGGGCAAAAATAAAATTTCACCCAGACCTTGCTTTTCAACAAATCTTCAAATATTTCGAAAACGGAAAACAATAGGTATAGGGAGTATTGAAGTAACTCACCTTTATTTACTCCATATAATTCAAAAATGACAAAAAATACAGGGTGTTCCATTTAAAAAAACATAAGTTTGGTCTGTAAGTTTGTTATGAGACACCCTGTATAAATTTAAATATTTTTAGGGCATGCAGCTCACTATTATACACAACTTTTGTATATAACATTTTTCGAAATTTTGAAAAATGTATATAACATTTTTCGATTGGCTGAAAGACCTCGGTCGATGGCCTGTTGTATATCGATGTATCTCGAGTACAATAAACTGTTATACTACTACATTTTTCGAAATTTTGAAAAATAAGCACGTGATTGACCGTTCCCAGAGCTCTGAAACACCCTGTATATTAATATCAAATGTGAAAATTCGGAGTCTTATTCTGTAACGGGGATTCGACCGTTACGGAATAAGACTCTGGATTTTCACGTTTAACTCCAACAAGTGACGACCGTTACTTCCCCTCGCTATATTAATATCTTCATGTTGGGTTTTATTCTTTTGTTTCCAGTCAAGTAATAGCAATACCATTACAAAAGTGATACCCCGGTTAGTGGACAGTAGTGGAGGATCTTGCGACTCTTCAGAATTGTGCCCTAAAGACTGGAATGTGTTCGATGTAGCCCAATTTTTGAGGGTTAACGACTGCGCTAACTACTGCGACAGCTTCAGCAAACAGGTGTGTACTAGTTTTATTCATACATTACATTTTGAATAGATTTTTTTTAATCGGTAAAAAGTAAGGTTACAATGTTAAAAAAATTCATGATTATACATTTTGAAAAAAAAAATTGGTAAAAATTAAGGTTACAATATTTAAAAAAATTCATGATTTTATTTCCATTTTCAATTTTTTATGATCGAAAAATATGTATCACGTCTTTATTAACAGTTTAATAATTTTACAATAGTAACAATTGATGCTATCGTTAGCCTGTTAAATTGTCTATCTGCCTTGATAGGAAAATTGATTTGCTATTTTGGAAAAGTGTACTTATTACAGTTTGACATGGGGCGTGTTAGGTTGCCAGGAATCAAAAAAGTTTGCTAGATTTATCATGTTATTCGAGGGGACAACATCAAGATGTTTTCTTTTTGCGTGATGTTCAGTAAAGCGAGAATAATGGGAATCGTATGTCGCTTCTTGTTCTGTGTAGAATATCTTCTGATTCATACACAGTTATTTTATTTGAATAAAGTGGGTAATTAATTTACACGTAAAACTGAAGCAAAAAGTGTTAGTGGCTTAGCGAAAGGGTTAGTGCCTTCCAGCAGGTAAGTTGCTCTCTTGTACAAAGAAATATGATAGGATTTGCA
The DNA here is from genome assembly GCA_910593695.2 of Ocypus olens. NCBI lineage: Eukaryota > Metazoa > Arthropoda > Insecta > Coleoptera > Staphylinidae > Ocypus > Ocypus olens. Next base: position 50,693,831 of record OU343054.1, on the reverse strand, counting down.
AATTAATTTTAAGTAATTTTCAGTTATTTAGTTCATAGGGTTATAAATAACTAGATAGTGCATCTTCGTCGAGACAAGAAGACTGTGAATTTGCAAATTAATTTCAAGTAATTTTTAATTATTTAGTACATAAAGTTATAAATAACTCAAGAAATTAGAACATCTTTGGCAAGACAAGAAGGCTGTGAATTGTCAAATTAATTTCAAGTAATTTTTAGTTATTTAGTACATAAAGTTATAAATAGCTACAAGAAAATAGAGCATCTTCGTCAAGACAAGAAGACTGGATTTGCAAATTAATTTCAAGTAATTTTTAGTTATTTAGTATATTAACCCTTTCGGCCCTGGCGGTGGCAATTGCCACCGCAACATTTTCATGTCTCTACTTACTATGACAATCCGTATTTTTGCTGTTTATCACTAGATGTCACTTCAACAAATCCTATACTAATTAATCATATCAGTTCAAATTTGGTATTTATGGTCTTAAGAAGCTCCCCATCAATAATAATTAACTAAAAAAATTTTGTTTTCAAATTTAAAAATCCAGGACTGAAAGGGTTAAGTTATAAATAACTCAAGAAAATAAAGCATCTTCGTCAAGACAAGAAGACCATAGCAAAACCTTCTTGTCCTTGAAGGATTCCAAACACATACGCCATGGCTGCGATCAAAATGGCCGAATTTTAAATGTTGGAGCTGGTGGTGTTATCATATCCACTACCAACTGTAGTGATCCTGATGGTTCAAGTGGTGTCTGGGTTGGGATGTGCCGCTTGGGGTCGTTTCAAACTAAAAGCAAGTTAGATAAGGATATGTAATGTATAACGTCGCGTAGGGCCCCCTCAGACTTTTCGCGTGTTTCGTTAGACGAAATAAGAGCCGATAGTGTGAAGATATTACGCCGAGCCGCAGTTTATCTCTTGATATTTAAGTAGACGCAAACTCCATTCAAGTAAATAAATATGTAAGTATACAGTGACGGTTTGCGGGGTTTTTCTGGTACGGCCGAGGTAGCAGAGGTGGCAATACAGATAGGTATACTCCATCTACTCATAGATTAGACTTTTTTGACATCTTGAGTGACATAAATCCCACTAGGTTGCCGAACAACTCTCGCCAAAGGAGGTAATACTACGAAACTTAATTTATTATCATAAATCGCACTCGAGAATCTTACCGCGTAGGTATGTAGTTGGTTCGTCACATCATTTAGAACGTTCTCCATGGCGTAAATCAAGAACAATAACAAACTGTCAATAATGTGTCTATTGGCGACGTCGCGTATGAATACAGGGTGTTTCAAAATTCATGCACCAAAAGTTTTCTGTGTACTCCTCGCAGATAAAAAAAAAAAAAAAAAACCTTATGACAAATCTTGATTTTCCACAAAATAACATGGATTGAACCCCTTCGCACAAATGTTAAAGAGATGCCACTGACGCCCTATCAATGAATACTTTTGCTCGCGTGTAGGAAGAGGCGGGAACACCACGTATGTACATGTCGCGCTCGCCTGGTCTGGGGTCTTCATCTCTCGAGCTTGTACTGTCAGCATTAGATAAACAAACGATTTCATTCACGCAGCACACAAATTAGGTCAATGTACCATCGAGTATGGAATTGGAATTTTTAAAACGTTTAGATAAAAAATTTTCAACATCGCGCTCGAAATTAGGTCACCATTCATTCATGCGTCAAGACTTAAAATCGACAACTTTCCATTTTATTTTGTGGAAAATCGAAATTTTATCATTAGGGTTTTTTTTTCTATCTACGAGGAGTACGCAGAAAATTTTTGGTGCATGAATTTTTAAACACCCTGTATATTGGAAGTATACCGGTACCAACCTAACTTGCTGCAAAATTACATGTTTCTCATAGTCGTGTTGGTACTTTTCATTTTCTAGTGATTGTCACTAAAGATGTCAAAAAAGTCTAATCCGTGAGTAGATGTGGTGTAGGGTCGGTTGCAGAGACGACTGGCGGCGTGTGAGGTCTCCAAAATGGTTTTAATCGTTCTGATGGGTACGGCCTTTGGCAATGCTGCCATGATAAAATATTTTTAAAATGTCTGCACCATTGTCCATGATTTTCGGAAATGGGGATGTTTTAGGCGAGGTATTAAAAATGTCTTTAACTGTATCGATAGGTACGGCCTTTAGCAATACCACCATAATAAATTGTTTTTTTCTGATTGAAACAATATTGCGTGATATTGCCTTAGTTACAATATGTCATAACACACTTATATTTCCCTAGGGAAATATGAAGTGCTCATATTTCCCTAGGGAAATATAGACATCAAACAATTGTCATTAGGAGGTTCTCGCGAGAATTGTTTTAATTGCTCTCGGGACAACACCTCCGATTTCTTGGGAAGGTATCCTTTATGGATTTTACGGGAACCAAACATTCACGGTCTTTCGTCGCTTGAGTTAACACATAGTTTGACATTTCACCAATTTGTGAAACAACGCAAATACCAAAACAAGTCAACCATGATATTTACAAACAAGGCCCTTAGCAACGTTACCAATCCGATAAATTCAAAAATTTACAATCCCATATTTTCCCATTTACAGAACAATATTCTTCAATCAGAAAAAAACTATTGATTACGACACGGGAAATATGAATACATCTCCCTTGGTTGTCTATACATCCCTCGGGCTCCGCCCTCGGGATGTAAATATCCAACCTCGGGAAATATACTATTCATATTTCCCTAGTTGTAATAATAGCTATTTTAAAATATCTGCTCGGTATGTCTAAAAAATAAAATTATGTTCATGTAGTCTTTTATATTTTTCGTGAAATGGGGATGTTGTATTACCACCTCGGCCGTACCAGAAAAACTCTTGCGAACCATCACCGAGTCACAATGATAGGATTCTTTTCGATAAATTTTTTTTTTAACAAAACGTCACAAATAATCAACAGAAGAATTTTTTAATTGCGCCCTTTTACTTCCAGAGGATCGACGGGAAGACGCTGCTGGACCTGAAGAAGGAGGACATCCTGGAGTGCACGGGGGGCAAGGTGGGCCCCTCGCTCAAGATATACGACCTGGTGCAGCAGCTGAAGATGAAGATATACCCCTCGCAGTCCCGCCATATGAAAGCAAATATCAAAAAGTTCTTATAGTGCCTATATTATTTTTTTACGAGCCGCCGCCGCGTACGTCTCGTTTCATTATGTGTACAGGAGAGCCGAGTGCGCGGCACCCGGGCCCATTATATGCTTATATGTATTTATAAGAGTAAATTATAAGGAAATAAGTCTTCATATTTATGATTATTGTAAGGAATAAATAACTAAACGATGTAAACATCAGTTTGATTTTCAATGATGGAGCAAAATTTAAATTACTTGGTTTTTTCGGATGCTCGTATTGCGTTCGTAAATCGTTTTTGTTATTTTAAAGACGTCGCCTGATAGACTTTCATTTCATTGATAATAGTTGACATTAAGTTTGAATAGTCTCACTTGAGTTTGAGATTTATAGTACATTTGTGCAGGCGCGCACTCAGAATTTTGACTCACGCATATAATAACACACAAATATATGAGTAGACTGATAACCCGTGAATTTGTCATAAGTAATAGTGTAACATAGCAATGCCATTACAATTATTTAAAATTCCAAAAAGCACTATTTTTGGTGGGGGAGCTCAAGCCCCCCTGGGTGCACGCCTGTATTTACAAACTTACTAGAGATATGTTAACAGTCTCCATGACAACCACTCAGGATGTATTACTTACTGTTATAAAAGAAACAAATTTTATTTTAAAGTTTTATGAGTCATCTCTGCTCGGTTTATTTATTTCACCCTATCGAATTAAGTTTGTCAACATGACTGTGTTATTTAACTTTCAAAATCATAAATGAGTCACTGCTGGTGGATTATATCACTTTCAAATGGAGATTTTTTTTAACACATTTTAAACAAATTTAATTTTAAAGAGTTTGTCTCGCCTGTTTGTATCTACAATACAGATATTTTTCCTATGAACACATACACCTTCATTCAAAAACATTGTGAATAGATTATATTCAAGAACACATACACCTTCATTCAAAAACATTATTTACAATGTTTTTGAATGAAGGTGTATGTGATATTCGAGAACAAAAGCCAAATTTACGAATTTTTATATAAAAAAAGTGAACTATCACACTGAAGTATGCTTTTGTAACGAATTTTAGGTGTCCTTCGATGGAACTAAGTTTTGGTTTTAGCAAGTTTATAGCCTAGCATTTGATTTTATTACTTCTAGTCGTCTTTGCTAATTTAGGTTTGATGCATCTTATTGGCTTTTTCCTTATGAATATTTCTGCAAATTTGTTTGTTGCTATTTTTCCGTACATAAATTTATGCCGAAAGTGTTGTTCTGACTTCAGTGCATTCAAATCGGTTTATGAGATTTAAGGATTTTCCCGGACGAAATGGTGATAGGTAAGTCTTGGTGGCTTTATACCACCGAAAGACTTCAGAAAAATTTTCTTGTCATTGAATCTGAATTAGAACGCCGGAGCACACGTTTGAGCCTGCTTAAATTGTCAATATTTCAGCAGCAAAAGCGTGTGCCAGAGCATGGTTACGCGTTTGAGGAGATGCTAGTCGTTTTTAGACTAGAATGTCTCGACAAACTCAGTTGTACAAAGCGTGCTGGAAGACCGAGAGGTAGATGGAAGTAATGTTGATACGTTCACTGCGCAACGGGGCTTGTTTGACTTCTTACTAAACGGTGTGTGTCGTATAAACCCCATACACAGTTTTCTTTTTTGAAAATGAGTTGCTGCAAATCAATGGAGTCAATCGGTACCGTAAACTTTTAATTCATTAAAAACTCCACTTTTTCGCACAATCTGTCAAGGCAACAATAAGTATTTAGTTTGACGACAGTCATGGAAACTTTTCAGTATATTCACTTTTACACGACTTCGTTGATACGGCCGTCTTCAATTTTCTAATTCAAAATGGTGATCGGCACAATTACGAGACCATTAATGAAAGTGTAGTGTGGATAGATAATGGAAAAGGCCTTTGGAAGTCCAAATGCTCGACATATTGATATTTTAGTACCACTAAAATCTGCAGTCACTCTCTGGTGGTTCGTTAAAAGAAAAATTGTTAAAAGTGAAAGAACATCGTTTCCGAAAAATACTTGGAAGCCATAGAGAAGAGGCTGTTGATTGTATACACTACTATTGAGTTTTGTAGAAACAGAAACAAATAAACTTAGGGCCGGTATTATAAAGGTCAGTTAAATATAACTGAAGATTAAAATTTAAATGAAGTTTGGTTATATGCAAAATACATGTAGGACAAATGTCAATTAAAACTTAATCGTCAATTAAATTTAAATGACCTTTATAATACCGGCCCTGATAGTAGTGAACATTACATAATATCTGTCTGTTCAATCAAAGCACGGTGAAGTTGGATGGAATTCTGGTCCGCAAAATATGCGACGGGACACGTGAACCTATTAACGTCTACTGATAGTCGAATTAATACGCCAGTGGTTGGTGTAAAGTTAGTCCAGGTGTGAAGTTGGACGAGTGACTTCTTGTGCGCATCTTCCCTGTCGTAGTAGCTATGCAGCTTGGAATAGTTGAATGTTGGTACAACCAAATCAGCGCCTTGGATTTTTTGAACATGACCAATATTCTTTTTTCCACCAATAATTTCTTGTACTTGTCGTGACCATTTGGTGCCTTTCATTACGTGGCCCATGTGTAACTATTGGACTGTTGGGATACAATCAATTATGGGTCATCCTCCGAAGTAACAAGCCTTAGGTTACACAAAACAGTTAAGTGCATTTGTTAGCTAGAAAGGATAAATTTAATAAAACGAAATACAGCCTGAATATATTAATATTCAACCTGTTCGTAACTCTTCAAAGCAAAATTAAGTCTTACTAAGACTATAAACAAATAACTTATTGAAACAACTACTTCCCTGGCTAGTGCCACGCCGGATATTGAATGATTCACAAGAAAGGATAACGCACTCCTGTAAACGTAGACACTACTTAAAATCGAATGTTCACAATATCTTTGGTAAGACTCTACCTCCTCTGTGGTGCAAACTTTTACGAACAACCTTTCCACATAAAATCGCAGAGTCAGGAGCAAGCCTGTAAGGATTATCACAGGTAATATAATGAATTTGACACTTCCCATCGATAAATTTTTATAAAATCAATGAGTTGATTTTATAAAAAAAACTTGATATTTAAGCATTAAACGAGCTATATTTGGGAAGAGAATATAATCAATAATACATGAAACTAAGAAAAAGCAACACATCTGTCATTCGCGGGGCAACCCATTTGTAAATATATTATTTATTATCTTTGCAGAAGAAATTTTGAATGTTCTCATAAAGTCTTCATATCTTCAAAAAAATACAATACCAATTTTTTTCATTATTTTTTCCATACTCTCGAAGTAATCCCCGACAATGTACCATTGAGTTAATCCGCCATTTTTACAGCACCCAGTATATGGAGCAACTTCATTTATTATTTATTTAATTAGAGCAAATGTTCAAAGTGAGTTTTCCTCTATTTTCATTCATCTGTCAAAATACTATAGCAAATGTTCCATTTTCATTCTTCTCTTCATGTCGTTGAAGCCATTCGCTGAATGTTGAGGTGTGAACGCGTATATATTCTGTAAAACTGATTGCAAGTTTATAAAAACAACTGTAAGTCGGTAACATGGAGCCGATTTCTCTTTTTAGTTACCAACGTTGCTACAGCACTAAATCCACGTTCAGCTAAATGGGATGATGGGAATGCTATCAGAAATTGTAGAACAATCGACCATAATCCTGGGCACAGCTGTGAAATCGGCTTCTGCAGCCAAAACTCTTGGTAGACATTCTTAAATTCAATTTTTAATTCCTCATCTGTCTTATTAGTTCTAACTTGGATGATCCTGCTGTGTTGACATTCAAAAAAGGATCAACAACCCAGCCTGGTACATCCATGTTTAAAATATCCTGGAATCGTTCGTTAAAATCACTGTGGAGGTTTTCCAAGCGTTGACAGTAAACAAGCAAGTCATCGTTCTTGAATGATATTTCTGATAAATTTAGGAAGTTATTAAATTCCCGCCTGCCGATATTTCTTTTGTATAATAGCAGTTTGGATACAAAAGCAGCAACGCTTAGTCAAGCTTAAGTTGTCGCCTTGAAGTTGGAGATTGACATTAAATCAAGTGACGGTTCGCGGGGTTTTTTCTGGTACGGCCGAGGAACAAGAGGTGGTAATACAGATGGGTGCGGTCACGCAGCCAGCCGTCTCTGCAACTGACCCTACCTATCTGTATTACCACCTCTAGTTCCTCGGCCGTACCAGAAAAAACCCCGCGAACCGTCACTAATTAAAACATTTATACAGATCTGTCTGACATCATTAAATCATGTATACAGGTTTGTCAAGTACTCAATATCTTTCTTTGATGAGATGAGGTTGTCGTGCAATTATATGTCTTTGTTTCCTAGGAACTCTATCACAGTCTCAAACCGATTGTAAAATCGAGTCAAACAAGTACCTTTTGACAGCCAGTGCACCAGGCACCAACATTGTAGTTCACTCAGATTTTTCGCTACCAAATGCTGGCGATAAATTACGCAATGCAGAGCAAGCACGTCGGGAACTTTATTTTTTAAGCACGCTACGAAGCCTTTGTGACGGCCTGTCATAGTCGGTGCGCCATCCGTAGCAACTGACAAAATATTATTAAAAGGAATTTCCTTTCCGTCTTAAAATTTTTCCAGTGCATTAAATATGGTTTCTCCTTTTGTATTTGTGTCAAAATTTGTAGCAAATTTTTGACATATTTTCTCATATTTGATGAACCATACGCATGCTTCATTGGTTGATAAAGTGGACTCATCCAGCTGAATTGAAAATTGGCAAGTCTGCAGATGATTGCACAATGATTCTTCAATGTTTTCAGCCATCTCGTCAATTTGTCTTTGCACAGAACTTTCTCTAATTGGTCGTTTGAATCTTATGAGGATTTGTTGTATTCTCCAAGCAAACACTAGATGGTTGAATATTTTTTATCTAGAAGGCTATGGAATTAAAAGGAACATGTGACATCGGCGTTTACATGTGACTGTTTAAGGTTACATTTCTGTTGAAGTCTGCAGATGACTGCACAATGATTCTTCAATGTTTTCAGCCATCTCATCAATTTGTCTTTCCACAGAACTTTCTCTAATTGGTCTTATGAGGATATTTGTTGTATTCTCCAAGCAAACACTAGATGGTCGAATATTTTTTATCTAGAAGGCTATGGAATTAAAAGGAACATGTAACATCGGCGTTTACATGTGACTGTTTAAGGTTACATTTCTGTTGAAGTCTGCAGATGACTTCACAACGATTCTTCAATGTTTTCAGCCAATTCTTGCAAAAAACTATTGCTCAGGGAATTTTTCGGATAATATCTGAAGCTTGTTTATGGAGCACAGTGGTTGTTACTTCTTTTACTACTGGTAAAGTTAAATCTCCCCCAATAATATGTGGTTTGCTTGTTTTGGCAATCAACAATGGGATATTGTACGAAGCTCGAAGTCCGTCAGCACTTCCCGAAATGTGAAATATGTGAATTTTCGCACACCTGATAAAATTGATTGCAATACATAGAATAACAAAGAATAACCAATAATAAAGTTTACTTTATTAGCATGTGATTTGGTGGTTTTTTTTTGTCTTTTTTAGACTGTTTTTTTTAATCTGCCCATGCCCTCACTGTGCCATTTCAGCCCCCCTAATTTTCTCTGGGTCTTCTACTGCCCCCTTGAAAGTCCCAAAGGCCCACAATGGGGCGTTATCGCCCACGTTGAGAATCTATGTTCTAGACAGATTTTATAATGTAACCACAACTATTCGGGAAGACATTTTATTGCCCCCGAATCGAGGATGATGGGGACTTGGCTTAGCCAGCTAGGGCATTCAGCAAAACCAATTTATATTAATAATATTCATATTTAAATGAAATAGAGACCCGTACGGCCATTTTTCGTGTTGAAAAAGTGACCGTCCGGACGACGGGACTCGAACCCGCACCAACGGGGTCCGGAGGCCGGACCTCTACCCACTAGACCACCGCGGCCCTTTTATTGCCCTGTTTAAATGGAAAAGTTTATTTAGCACTTATTCCACGTCCAGGTGTATGGGGATGGCATTGATGTAAGGAAGTTTTTTTAAATTGGTTCCATTCCTGAAAAAAAAAAATCAGCAGATTATAAAACAAAAGTGTTAGCACATGTTTTTAGAAGAAGCCGGTGATGAAAATTATTTATTGTGGAAGGTAATTACTCTACAGAGTACTAGAGAGACAATACATTTATTGAGACACTTTTACAAATGATCTCAGCGAGAAATTGAGTCAACGCACTATTTATCCAGAGTTTTTATTTAGGTATGTGAGGTGAAACAACAAAACTTAATCAATGATATTCAGGTTGAAAACTTTGTATTAATTGTGGCTCTTTCAGACACAAAGAACTGATAAGTAAACTTTTACTATCACCAAACCTGGTTTTATAAGAATATAAATGAAGGAATTACAAAAAATATTTGGTGGAAAAGGGATTAATGGCATGTAGTTAAGAAGGACAAACCTGGTGGTAACAATTAATTCAAGATCAATTTTTATCTATGTATTTATCAGTGGTGTATTGGAGGAGGAACGTGGAGGAACGACGTTCCGGCACCTTTTTTCAGAAACGGAACACGTTTGTGTTTGTTAATATTTTGTATAGTAAGAATTAAAAAAAAAATTGCAAGGAAAACAATAGTTTGCTTAAAATAAGATGATCTCCGAAAAACTTTCAGCAAGCTGCTTGTGGAAAGTCGTGGACTATTTTTTTTGCTCTCACCATGCGTTCCCTTCTTATTTTACCAATACACCACTGGTATTTATATTATGTTACATCCGTCAGGATACATATAATACAGCAGTGGCATTTGTAAATAGTATATGAGAAAGATTTAATACATAAATTACAAAAAAAACAACACAGTGCTGTAAATTTAAATTAAAATTTAAAAAAGTGTTGAATACTAATTTTGTATGGTAAAGATTAGAAAAATCTATTTGATGTTCCTTCCGAGAAACTCGTCAAAGCTCTACGTTGCTTTTTCTTGCACTTCTCTAACGTATTTTAAAAATTTAGTAAAGGTATGTTTCTCTAGTTTTGTGTACATGAACTTCAAGTAGGAAAAAACTATAAAAAGCTCTACGTTGCCTTTTCTTGCACTTCTCTAACGCATTTTAAAAATTTGGTAAAGGTATGTTTCTCTAGTTTTGTGTACATGAACTTCAAGTAGGAAAAAACTATAAAAAGCTCTACATTGCCTTTTCTTGCACTTCTCTAACGTTTTTTAAAAATTTGCTAAAGGTATGTTTCTCTAGTTTTGTGTACATGAACTGCAAGTAGGAAAAAACTATAAAAAACTCTACGTTGCCTTTTCTTGCACTTCTCTAACGTATTTTAAAAATCTGGTAAAGGTATGTTTCTCTAATTTTGTGTACATGAACTTCAAGTAGGAAAAAACTATAAAAAGCTCTACGTTGCCTTTTCTTGCACTTCTCTAACGTATTTTAAAAATCTGGTAAAGGTATGTTTCTCTAATTTTGTGTACATGAACTTCAAGTAGGAAAAAACTATAAAAAGCTTTACGTTGCCTTTTCTTGCACTTCTCTAACGTATTTAAAAAATTTGGTAAAGGTATGTTTCTCTAGTTTTGTGTACATGTACTGCAAGTAGGAAAAAACTATAAAAAGCTCTACGTTGCCTTTTCTTACACTTCTCTAACGCATTTTAAAAATTTGGTAAAGGTATGTTTCTCTAGTTTTGTGTACATGAACTTCAAGTAGGAAAAAACTATAAAAAGCTCTACGTTGCCTTTTCTTGCACTTCTCTAACGTATTTTAAAAATTTGGTAAAAGTATGTTTCTCTAGTTTTGTGTACATGAACTTCAAGTAGGAAAAAACTATAATTCAGTAAGTTTAGAGATATTGCAAACATAAAATACGTCGTCTATCAGGCTGTTAGGTTTAGGGTCTATTTCATTTATTAGTGAAGAGCTGTGTAGGCAATGGGCTGCGTTTTTTCAGTTACAGATCGCGCCCAATAAACCTTTTGACAGACGTCATAACCGACGGCTCGCCGTGACATCCGTTCTGTTTATTTCAGTACGCAGATAAAAAAAAATCCGTGGTTTTTAATCCTCGGCGGCGATTTCGCGCGAACGTGAGGAATTATCCGGCCGTGTTCTGGCGAGGGAGAGTGAAGCGCATGTGATGGCTGCTAGAGCGGTGTTGGCGGGAAGGAAACGAGGTTAGAGCTCGTTTTGTATGTGCGGTTGGGCGGGGCTTGGACGCCAGCTGGCAGACGAAGCGGGTCCCTGGCGGTCCGTTGCTCCGCGCCGTAAATAGTGCCCGCATGTAATCCGCGAGAAAATGTGCAATTACCGCCGAAAACCGATCGGATTTCGCGAAATTGTGCGTTAAACAAGTGTTCGGACAGCGTGCTGCCATGGATTCGCCGAAAATTCGAGTTCTCGAGCGGTGAGGTTCGGACGCCTGGGCGTATGAATGTAATAGCTCTGGCGTCAACTGGGCCTCAGCTGTTTCCCGCCAAATAGCGTTACCAGAAAACCGCTGTGAGGCGTAGCGTATGTTGGATGACCCGCGCGCTTGACGCTTAATAGTGGAATTTAGTGATTAAACAAAACTTTCGAATCAGTGATAACAAACATTGGACTTTTATGAAGATTATGTCTGTGTATGTTTCCGAGAAGAGGGTGATTTACAACGGATCCAGCGAGGAACGGGCTGAGGCGGCCGCCGCTATCGGAAGGTATGTTTTCACTCGTTTTTTCGGCGTGTGATTGATGCACACATGATTTTGACGTTTGCATCAATCCGCGCCCGTTTTTTTTTCGCTCCCGTAATGTGCCCGAACGTTTGTTTACAATCCCTGCCGCCGCCGTTAAATAACCGCGCCTCGATTTTACCATTTAAACACGCCACGCCGTGATTCAACACTAACCGGCTTTACGCTCCCGCCATGTTGAATGCCGGGCGATCTTCAACGCTGGCCGCTGCACTCCAGTCCGCCACATTATCTCAACGGACGCGTTTCCCGGTTATATCGTTATTCAAACATTCGTCACCTTTTCACTCGCCTTCCTCCTTCGAAGATCATTCATGGCATTTAAACGCCGGTGCTTGATAGTGCCCCGAAATTGCGGTTCGGGCATGGGACTCGGTACTTTCGTTCTCGAGCGTTTGTTGTTTCGTATTTCGCCAGGGTGCTCGATGCTAATCAGTTTTTAATTTCGTATTCGTTTAAAAACGCTTTCATTGAGTGCATTTTAAATTATTTTAAACCTACACCATGTTTTTTTTCCTGCTATTAATTAATTTCAACGTTATTAATCATCAGTATAGTTGCGACCGTTACTATGTGGTGATCCATGTTTACAAACAAAAATTGTTTTTTTGCGTTTTATTCTGTATTCAACATATTATCTTTTATCAAATGAATTTCTACAGTTAATTGCTTGAACCTCACCAAACTCAACATACGAACATATTGTAGTTAAAACTGGATTTTGTGTCAGGTGTTTTTGAGATAATTTTAAACTTACACTTACAAAAATACACTTTAATATGTTGGCCGCCATGTGAGTTAAATACAACCCACCCCTTGTCAAGATTCAGACGCCGAGTGAATTACCTATAATTCCAATTTATTTTTGGTTCGGAAATGTTGAAAAGTGATGGCCCCAGGGTCAAGAAAACTTAGAGTATTTGCGATTATTTACAACTTACACTTGTATCATTTTTTTCTTGAGCCCCAGGGTCAACAAAACTTTTTTGGTATCAATTCTTTCTTGATTTTTATTAAATGTATTTCTGCTATTTCATGCAAGGGAATTAATTCCACTAAGCCTCCAGTTGCATTAACTAATTTTCTATTGAATATGTGTTCCGCTTTAATACATATAGTAAGATAATAATATACAGGGTGTTGCTAAATTGATGCGAAAGATTTTATAGGGTGATTTTTCAGCTAAAATTAAGGGAAGTCTTTCATATAATTTTTTGTTGAAAACCCCTTCCTCTCCAAGTTACAGCCCTCTAAAGTTAAGGGGAAAAAAATGTTTTTATTTCATATATCCACTATGGAAGAATTTAGAAGAATTAAATTTTATAAATAACTGTTCCTAAGGTAGTGGCAGATGACCTCGTAGTCGACGCAAAAAAACTGTTCCTTATAAAATGCCTACTTGATTTTTCTTAACAAATAATAACCAATTTATGTCAAATGACTCTGAGCATTATTTTATTTTTTTGTGATCAAACTAACAATTTTAGGAGAAAATGTCAAGAGGCATAAAAGTTGCAGATTGAATCCCTCCATTTGAATCAAGTTTTGAAATTGAACGCAAACTTTTATGGGGTTTGATTTTTCACCCCCTTGTAATAACATTTTAGGGTTACAAACATCGCCAACAATTGCCATTTTATTAGGAACAGTTATCTCCCAAATTTCATTCTAAATTCTTCCATAGTGGATTTATGAAATAAAAATAATTTTTTCCCTTAACTTTAGAGGGCTATAACTTGGAGAGGAAAGGGTTTAGAACAAAAAATTATATAAAAGACCTCCCTTATTTTTTGCTGAAAAATCACCCTTTAAAATGCATCCATTTAGAAACACACTGTACATAAGATGAATTCATTTCTGCAATTAATTATTTTTAATAAAATTATTTTTGAACACTTGGTGAAACATATAAGTCATATTGTTTATTGTGGAGGCTTCTACTTCGTTATACATGTTGTAAATATAATAAAAACCCGTTGTGTTATACCAACAAAGTAAAAGTGTTTTTGTTATAATTAAATCACTTTACAGATATCTGTAAAGGTAGAAGTTACGTGTTTCAATTTTTGACACTTAATTTAAAATCTTGCACTACTGTATTACTTCAAATTAAAGTGCATTTGGATTAAACTTTCGTCTACGATTTTTCATGTTATTTCATCTTTTTTTTGTTTTTCTTTGGCATAGGTTTGACCATTCAGCCACTAACGATGACATTTCATCTTGACTTTAATAATTGAATTGTGTGCTCATTTTATTGGGCCTTGGTTGCAGTTCACTTACTTGAACCTCTTATCATCGTTGGTATTTTATTTATATATTTTTAAAATACGTGTTCTACTTTAATGTTCATCAATACTTCAAAATTAACTGCATGTTACGTTAAACCTCACACTTTTGTTTGCAGTTTTTTTTTTTTTTATAATCCTACCAAAGTCGTTTCACTTTCTTTTGGACTCAACACGTTTGTCACAACCTTGCAAACTGCATTAAACTACGTGTATAATACACATACATCTTTATTACTTACAGTTACTTTTTGTATGTATGTACAGTCAGAGAAAATACAAATGCGAAACCCGCTCGCCGAGGGAATGCTGCCGCATGTCGGTGCTTGGTTCGGTCAAAACCATTTATGAGGTAATAAAAGGGTATCCCGATATAAGATGGTCAAAATGCCACCCGACACGGATTTTTAAATAAATATGAAAATATCATTAGTTGTGACCTTAACCAAAATAGTCGTAAGCCGTATATCAAAAAAACCCCTACATGACCCGGGAAGCCCCAAAATACGATTTTTTCAAATAAAAATTTTTTAACCACTAAAAAAATCTGAAAAAATCACATATATTATTGATCAAAATACCAAATTAGATGAATTTTTCAAGGTCATTTTATATTTTTATAAATTTATCAACAATTGAAATAAATTTAGGATAGATTGAAATATATAGGGTTATTCACGCTATACTGCACGGAATATTGTGGCCAAAATACGTGACTTTCAAAAAGTTTGACTTTTAGGATATATAGGGGTCTATTATGGTTACTTTTTAAAATTAATTTCATATTATACAGGGTGTTCCAAACGCCCTAAAATATCAAAGTTGTGTTTTTTTTTAAATGGAACACGCTGTATTTTAATAAAATAATCGGATTAAAATCCAAATCTTGGATTTTATTGCAAAAATTTTGTGTTTAAGGTCCAAAACCATGAATTCTATGGTCCAAATTTGAGATTTTACATGACATTCCTAGATTATAATCCAAATTTTTGATTTTAGGACTCAAATTCTGCGTCAAAAACTTAGATTTTATGTTCCAAATGCCAGATTTTAAATGCAATTGATCAATTGAATCCAAATATTGGATTTTGGGTCTCAAGTTCTGCGTTTAGGGACCAGAAACTTCGATTTAAAGTTTCAAATTAGAAATTTTACATATAACTATCAAATTAAAATCCAAACTTTGGATTTTTTCAACACAAAGTTTGCGTTTAAAAACCATGGATTCTATGGTCCAAATTCGAGATGTTTATTTAAATTTTTGTATTAGAATCCAAATTTTGAATTTCAAGTCTCAAATTCTACGTTTAGGGGCCAAAAACTTGGATGGAATATTTCAAATTTCGGATTTTAGATATAATTATCAAATTAAAATCCAAATTTTTAGTTTTAGGTCACAAATTATGCGTTTAAGATCCAAAACCGTGGTTCAAATTGGAGAATTTTCATGATATTCTTGGATTAGAATCCAGAATCAGTACTCAGCAAATAGATTTTTTTTCGATTTTTGACTTGTACATTCGATTTTTTTGTCTAAATTTTTGATTATTAGGCCCAAACATTATTTATTTTGGTAAAATTTTCGACTGTTTGGTCCGCATTTTTTTATTTTTCCAGACGAATTTTTAAATTTTTGACCTTTATTTTCGATATTTTTGGTCAAAATATTTTATCTTTGTATTTTTTATTTTCTTAAAATATTCTAAATATTCTTTATTTTGACCTAAATTTTCGATTTAATTGTTCAATTTTTCGATTCTTTCGTCCGCATTTTTTATTTTTCGGGCCGAAATTTTAATTCTAGTTCCAAATTTTTTATTTGATTTTGATTAAAATATCTATAACCTGAATTATTGATTTATATGCGAGATTTTTTTAATTTTTTCCGGTATTTTCGAGTTTTGTTTGTTGAAATTTTTGATTTTTTAGTTAGCTTTAGGGCCGAATTTTTTACGCAATGTCTAAATTTTCGACTTTCTGGCCTACATTACAAATTTGTATTATTATTTTTTTAATCTTTTGACCTAAATTTTTCTTTACCAACTTCTCGATTTTATTGTCAAAATTTTTGATTTTTTCGTCCGCATTTTTGATTTTTCGTTTAGTCTGCGTTTATTATCTTTAGGTCCGAGTTTTCGATGTTTTGTCTAAATTTTCGACTTTTTGGCCAACATTGTAGATTTTTATTTTCGTTTATCTTTTGCCCTAAAATTTTCTTTATTTGCCTTGTTAAAATTTTTCTTTCCTTGGTCCACCATTTTTATTTTTATGCCAGAATTTTAGATATTTGGTCTAAATTTTGTATAGAATATTATAGATTTAAAGCCTGTTTTTTATCCAATATTTTAGATTTTTTAACTTGGATTATTGATTTCATTCCGTGATTTTTTTTTATTTTTTGGCTATAATTTTCGAATTTCTGATCAGAAACTTATTTTTGGCAAATTATTACGTTTTTTATTTTTAGATCAGGATTCCTGATTCTTTGGCCCATATTTTACATTTCTGTATTTTCGATTTTTTTGTTCCAATTCTTTTTATTTTTCATTATTTTGACCAAAATATTCGATTGGTTTGTAGAAATTTTCGATTTTTTGTCTGCATACGCCCGAGTTTTCGATGTTTTGTCTACATTTTCACCTTTTTTGGCCTATATTTTGTATTTTCGATTGTTTAGTTGACTTAAATTTTCGATTCGTTTGTTGAAAATCTTGATTTTTTGGTCTACCACTTTGATTTTTGGGTACGAATTTTAGATTTTAGGTCTTAATTTTTTATTTTTTTGTCCCATATTTTTGAATTGTTGATTTTATTGTCCGATTTTTTTTTATTTTAATTTTTGCTATTATTTTCGAATTTCTCGTTGGAACTTAGTTTAAGCTAAAAAGAGTTATATTTGGGGCTGAAAATGGCAAATGATTTTTCTTTTGCTTGTATTTTCCATTTTTTGGTCTGCATTTTTATTTTTAAACCAGGATTTTTTTATTTTTTCGGCCGATATTTTAGATCTTTTTTGTTCCAAATTTTTTATTTTTTGGCCAAAATATTCGATTGGTCTAGGAAGATAAACGGTTCTTTGTTTCTTCAAAAAAAGGGCGGGGTATTATATAAGTGGCTCTACCATCAACATGTTCCACGAGCCGCCACTGGTAAAGATATGAGGTATTTGAAATAAAAAAAAAGAATCTAAACTCAACATAAACATACTGTTACTCTATTATTAATTTGAAAAAAAAATTCTGCTCAATTGTTGATAAATATATACAAAATATCGTAAAAAGATTGGTTATTCAAATTTTTCAAGATGACGCACCAAACATTGAAAGAACATTGACTAAATAAAATTTTCCGTCATTTGATCGGTTCGGGGCGAAAAAAATGGTTAAACCTAATAAAAACATGAATACCCTAAATAACCATTTATTTGGGTAAAACATATATGTGAATTTTTCAGATTATTATAATAATTTTTAGTGGATAAAAAAATAAAATCTTATTTTTCTAAGGGTTTCAAGGTCATATCTTGGCAAAAATGGGATTATTTACACGAAACTGAAATAAAATTATTAATACCAAAATATTACCAATAATTTTAAATAAAATTACTCTAATATCAAAATAACGTAAAAATTTTAGTTATTCAAATTTTTCAAAATGACGCACCAAACATTGAAAGAACATTGACTATATATATAAGTAAAATTTTCCGTCACTTGATCGGTTCGGGGCGAAAAAAAATGGTTAAACCTAATAAAAACATGAATACCCTAAATAACCTTTTATTTGGGTAAAAAATATATGTGAATTTTTCAGATAATTATAATAATTTTTAGTGGTTAAAAAAATAAAATCTTATTTTTCGAGGGTTTCTAGGTCATATCTTGGCAAAAATGGGATTATTTACACGAAACTGAAATAAAATTATTAATACCAAAATATTACCAATAATTTTAAATAAAATTACTCTTTAATTGATAAATATATAAAAAATATCAATATAACGTAAAAATTTTAGTTATTCAAATTTTTCAAAATGACGCACAAAAAATTGGAAGATGAAAAAAATCCGTCACTCGATCACTTAGGGGCGAGAAGGGAACTAGGCTTGTAAATTTTATTACCTCATAATTTTATTTTAAGCAGGGACTGACCGGTTTCGACCGACATGCGGCAGCATTCCCTCGCTGAGCAAGTTTCGCATTTGTATTTTCTCTGACTGTACAAGTGTAGACTAAAAAAAAATATTTAGTATTTCAAGGTCACGTGTGACTTGCCAACTTGTTTGCAATTTTTTTGGATAAAATTTTTTAACGCCAATCAATTTATTTCGTTATTCTGATACAAAAAAGTATTACATGAAGGTCTACGATGATTATTAAAAAAAAGTTTTTTTTTTCGATTTTTTCCATTTTCGTGTTTTCTTTGCGAACGCATCACGGGCTTAAAATTGACATTTGCGGTTGCGCAAACACATGAAATACACGGAGAGTATGGCATAGAACTAGAAATCACCACAAACTTGCGTTTGCAGAATTGTGTTCTTTCATTGAATAATTTTTCTATTTGGAAATTGTGGCAGTTCGCTGACAAAAAACGAATCGTAACCATAGCAACAACTAAACAGTTGGGCGATGAAATCGCTATCATTTGATTGGACGTCACCTGTTGGGCAATGAAACAGCTATCATTTCATTGGACATCACCTATTGGGCAATGAAACCGCTATCATTTGATTGGACGTTGCCTGTGGAGAAAATGATTCGTCAGAATAATGGACAACTTTCTCAATCAAAAACGATTTAACAACGTTCATATTATTTAATAAGATGCGCAAAATGTACTCATCTGGTTTTGGTTGTAAGCCGACGAAATGAATATTTGCAGCTTAAACAATATCAAAACGCCCAAGAGTTATGTTTGAAGTTGCCACCGAGACTTCCAGGATTTGCATTCTGGAGTAACATACTTATCATCACCATTTTTTAGTGCACATAAAAATTAGAAGATTCCAGCACCGGAAGTGATAAAAAAAACACGAACATAAAGAGCGTCTCTGTCGCCGGCCGTTATCTGAGTAAACATTACGGCATATCAAATTTCATTGAAAGGGAAACGCGATAAAGGAGAGAGAGGAAACGGCGAAACCGAGATAATGCGTGAATAAAGAAAAGGCCGGAGAGAACACCCAACCGTGAACGCCGAGGACCGGTTAATGGATTAATTATTTCACCGAATGTAAACAACAACTCGCGCGCCTTCTACAATAATCCCATTCATAAATCGAGCCGTATTATTATTATTAGTATGCTACTACTGCAGTGTGTGTTTTTTTTTCTCGCTTTATCAGCGATTACGACAGAGGTCCGGTCACGTACTCGCGCAGACGACATCCGATACCGACGAAAAAAAAATGTTGCTAGGAGGCGTCATCTCTTCGCGAGCCACGGAAATGGTTGACGATCGCTGTGTTGTTGTTGTTCTGTGCTGCAGATGATCGAACAGCTGCACGGCCGGGGGGGCCAAAATTAGGGGTGCCACATCGATTTCTGAATCATCCTTCACGAGGCGCCCGACAGCTGCTAAATTGTATTAATCGAGCGTCATGTGGGTACACACACACATATAAACATCCTGACCAAGGTTAATAATAATTGACAGCGAGGATACAGGAAAAAAATGAAGGAGGGAAAAAGTGACCGACCTAATTCAATTTTTTCCCGTCTGTGGACTGATGGATGGTTAGGATATATTTATTTTTGAAAACGTTTTAATAACCCAAGAATGTAATAGAAGCTAAATTCCCGATTAGTTTCGACGTTTACGATGTTGATGCAAAGATTCTATCAATAAAAAACAAACTTTTAGGAATTTTCATCGCTACTACAATTATTAGTTCAAAAGCAACATTTTCTAGATGAAGTTGTGAATGTAAGGATTTTTTCAAGTCCACGCCCTTGGGTTTTATGAATTTGCACATTTCGCATTTTTCATCTCTTGTAGTTCAACACATCTGCGGCCCTTTCACAACTCGCGAAATAATTGGCGGATTTTCAAAAACTCTATTTAGTTTGATAAAACGATGATTTGCAAATCGAATTTAATTTTTGTAGAATTTCGTCGACACGTTTTATATATTTTTTTTAATTCTTTGCTCGAGTGTTACACAATTCGAAAACTAAAATTTTCAAAAATTCACAACTCTCGAAATAATTGGCGGATTTTCAAAAGCTCTATTTAGTTTGATAAAACGATGATTTGCAAATCGAATTTAATTTTTGTAGAATTTCATCGACACGTTTTATATTTGTTTTTAATTTTTTGTTCAAGTATTCCGAAACTGAAATTTTTAAAAATTCACAACTCGCGAAATAATTGGCGGATTTTCAAAAACTCTATTTAGTTTGATAGAACGATGATTTGCAAATCGAATTTAATTTTTGTAGAATTTCGTCGACACGTTTTATATATTTTTTTAATTTTTTGCTCGAAAACTAAAATTTTCAAATATTCACAACTCTCGAAATAATTAGCGGATTTTCAAAAACTCTATTAAGTTGGATAGAACGATGATTTGCAAATCGAATTTAATTTTTTTAGAATTTCGTCGACACGTTTTATATATTTTTTTCATTTTTTGCTCGAAAACTAAAATTTTCAAATATTCACAACTCTCGAAATAATTAGCGGATTTTCAAAAACTCTATTTAGTTTGATAAAACGATGATTCGCAAATCGAATTTAATTTTTGTAGAATTTCGTCGACACGTTTTATATATTTTTTTAATTTTTTGCTCGAGTGTTACACAATTCGAAAACTGAAATTTTCAAAAGTTCACAACTCGCGAAATAATTGGCGGATTTTCAAAAACTCTATTTAGTTTGATAAAACGATGATTTGCAAATCGAATTTAATTTTTGTAGAATTTCGTCGACACGTTTTATATATTTTTTTAATTTTTTGCTCGAGTGTTACACAATTCGAAAACTGAAATTTTCAAAAGTTCACAACTCGCGAAATAATTGGCGGATTTTCAAAAACTCTATTTAGTTTGATAAAACGATGATTTGCAAATCCAATTTAATTTTTGTAGAATTTAGTCGACACGTTTTATATATTTTTTTTATTTTTTTGCTCGAGTATTACACAATTCGAAAATTAAAATTTAAAAAAATTCAAAACTGTACTTAATTTCAGTGGCGGCTCGTGGAACATGTTGAAGGGCCCGGGCGAAGGATTTATTATTTCGGTTGAAATTTTGGAAACGAATTCAGTTCACCTCGAAAATTTGACTTTTTCGTAAAATCGGTGTAATTTTTGCAAAAATCAAAATTTTACCAAACCCTTTTCAGGCCTTTCGTTGCCCAATATAATAACGCGATATTCTTTTATTTTGATATCAGATAAGCCATTCCGAAGATATCTTGGTCACCGCAAGTGATGGAAAAAGCGGACGTTCTATACTTTTTCATAAAAAAAATTGTACATCTATCTCGAAACAGATATTTTTATAGTGTTTTTGTGAATTCCAATAAACACTTATTAAAATGTAAAACAATTCTTGAAACTATTCGTTAAAAAAAAAATCATAAAAAAATTTGTACATGTATCTCGAAATATATATATTTTTCATAGTGTTTTTTTGTGAATTTCGATAAACACTTATTAAAACGGCACAAAAAAAATCACGTAAAACAATCCTCGAAGAAACTGTGACATCTAGCGCCATCCTGTTGAAACAGCAAGGTGAAGCCTAGTAGAACGGGAAACAGAATTATCTTAGTAAATCAATTAACAGGTGCATTTTTCAGATGTCACCACTTGATCAAGTTGGCGTGTAAAGGCGTATAGATATGTAACTTTCTGGCCCTGAGAAACCGGTAAAGTTGAAATGTACGAGCGGACACTGATGCCCATCGTAACGCTGAACCTTTTAAAGGTTAATTTGATAATACAATTCTTGTTATATTTTATGTTTACATTTTCAGTTTCCCGAAGGTTATTTATAAACCATTATCAGACGAATTCACAATTAATTTCTAGGTATTATGGCGATAACCATTATCAAAGGAATTTGATCATTGTTGTAATACTAAAGTATTCATTGTAAATTCCTTTGATAATGGTTATGTCTAACCAAAACGCATGTCTGGAAACAGAAAATATGAACATGAAATACATAGAAAAATTTTTGTGGAAGGGAGATACGCAAAATGACTTTTGTCGTAAATGGTGCTTAAATCGACTGGAAACGCCTAAAAACTTAGACTTTTCAAGTCTAATAGCTCATTTTATAAACTATTTGTCTATAAAAAAAAAAATGTGGGACTTCCAGGAACGGAGATACAGAATTTTTCTTCAAACATTTTTCAATTTTTTTTTCATTTGTCCATAATTTTTTTTATAGAACTTTTAAGAACGGAGATATGCAAAATGACTTTTGTCGTAAATAGTGCATAAAACGACTGGAAACGTCTAACAGAATTTTTCTTCAAACATTTTTCAATTTTTTTTTTTTCCTTTGTCCATAATTTTTTTGAAGAACTTCCAAGAACGGAGATATGCAAAATGACTTTTGTCGTAAATAGGGCATAAATCGACTGGAAACTTCTAAAAACGATTCATGTGTTCGCCTTACACACTCGGCGTCAAAAAAAAGCGCCACTCGAAAAATCGCGAAAAAACTCGATTTTTCAAACCGTCGTAACTTGATTCAATTTGGTCGAAAATCGACGAATCTTTCAGTTTGGGAAAAATTCAAGTTTTATCTTTGAGAATGTGTAGTTGATTTTGACCCCAAGTCCAACCCACCCACGTAACAACGCGATGAAAAAAAAATGGTTTTTTTTATGTAAAAAAATTGTCCAACTTTGACAAGCTGTACCGTGCGCAAAAAAAAATCGGCGGGAAATTTCACCACAATGACAGAAAAATTTAATCAATTTCCTTCAAATGCCTTAAAAATTCGAGTCGTTTCGTTGATTTGGAGCAAAGTTATGAATTTTTGGAAAAAAAAATCCACCTGATCATGAAAGTATTTTAAAATTCAGTTAAGGGGTGTAAATAGATTTTCACGAAATCATAATCTAGAATGCATTTCTAATTATTCTAGAAAGTTTAACGTCGATGGCTATTATTTTTCTATTTTTTTCGAGTCGGCGAACTTGTTAGAAATTTTCACAACTTCTCCTCCGCGTGATCAAATGAAAGTATTTTAAAATCCAGTGAAGGGGTGTAAATGGATTATCACGAAAACATAATCCAGAATGTATTTATAGTTATTCTAGAAAGTTTAACGTCGTTGGCAATGATTTTTCTATTTTTTTCGAGTCGGTGAACTTGTTAAAAATTTTCACGACTTCTCCTCCGCGTGACCAAATGAAAGTATTTTAAAATCCAGTGAAGGGGTGTAAATGGATTATCACGAAAACATAATCCAGAATGCATTTCTAGTTATTCTAGAAAATTTAACGCCGATGGCTATTATTTTTCTATTTTTTTCGAGTCGGCGAACTTGTTAGAAATTTTCGCAACTTCTCAGCGTGATCAAATGAAAGCATTTCAAATTCCAGTGAACTCAAAAATTAAAATTCGGCAATAACACTCCGTTTAAAACACCGAACAAACTCGCCGGTGGAATTGGAAAATTTTGCGAAGGTGCGAACCGCCGAATCGTTTGACCTTTACGCCGGAGGCAATTAACATCCGGCGTAAACACATTCTTCCGTCGTCTGTTATCAATCCTTATCTTCGATGCATGAACGCATTCCAGATTAAATTTCTTTTTAGTCATTGAAAACCGTTCGATTCGGCAGTTTACCTTCCACCGAGTGAGTGAGTGTTGGTGTGTTTTAGTGTGTGTAGAATATTGAAAATTACGTTAATGGAAATGGATTATCAGTTATGAAGATGGTTCCTACTGTTGGTAAGCGATTAAATGAAATTAATTAAACTTCATTGAATGAATAATTTATTGTGAATTTTTCGATAATATCTCACGACAGAAATAACGATATGAGTAGAGAGACCATCGGGTCAATAGCTCATTTATGTACAATGTATTGAATTAATTATTCACAATAATGTTTTTTTCAATGCGGTTTCTGAATACAAAAATAAGGGTGTAGTAGAGACCGTTAATTTATGTTATGCTAGAATAATGTATACAAAAAAATATGGCATTGGTGGAGAGACCATCAGGCCAATAGCTCATTGGCAAATCGTACAGAATCTTATAATTACATTTACCCACTTGCAGTTAGCTTTCTCACCATCGAATGGGTTTATTTTCTTAAGCTAACCAATAAAAAAAAATATTCATTCAATGATTAATTTTTTAAAGCGTACAATTTTCGATTTTGGTGTGTTGCTGTTGTTTCTTTTCAAT
This sequence comes from Ocypus olens, assembly GCA_910593695.2. Classification (NCBI taxonomy): domain Eukaryota; kingdom Metazoa; phylum Arthropoda; class Insecta; order Coleoptera; family Staphylinidae; genus Ocypus; species Ocypus olens. Next base: position 50,669,221 of record OU343054.1, on the reverse strand, counting down.
CTCGGATTTGGCGCTCATTTTTATTTGAAATCAGAAATCTATAATTTTTTCAATTAATTTTAAACTCTTAAAACGAATTTCTCCGTTAATTTTTTTTCCATCCTTCATACTATTTTTGTTTTCCCATTTTCAGTTTGGAAAATTGCTGTTTTCTTTTAACCTAAGATGAGAGATCAAAAATGTTTATTTTTTTTACAAAGAAGTTGAACTTTTAATAAAAAAAATTTCAAATTTTAAATTCTTATTTCTGAAATTAAAAAAACAAAAATTTTTACACAGTCGTAAAGAGGATGAAAGGGCTATAAATTTAGTGAAATAAAAAAAATTGTTTCCATTAAAAAAAAAATATCTATGGCGCCATACGTGAAAGACTAGTGATGTCACACTATTTTTAAAGACGTTAAAAAGTGCGAAATAAAAAACAAAAATCGACCTGTCCGAGGATTTTGTTCTGGTACTTCTGATTTCATAAATACCGAATTTGTTCCAGTTGAAGTTTCCACCCTGTATAAAAGATAGCCGAACAAAAATGTCATTTTTTAGCAACTTTTAACACGTTCACTACCTGTGTCAGATAATTTTTTTTATTTAAGTTCACATTTTCAATTTTAATGTCAGATTGCCTCCAAGGTTTAATTTCAATGAACGTATCACGCACCTGGTGCGTGGTCGGCCCCGCGTTTAAACCTGTACCACGCAAATGGTGCGTGGTCGGCCCCCGCGTTAAAACCACTACCACGCAAACGGTGCGTGGCCTACAGTGAATGCGATAATCAAACAAAAACATTACCCAATATTACAACTACATTATGTTAGCCACAAAAAAAAGCAAAAAATCCTTGCTGAGTATTTATAAATATCTTTCCATTTCCGGTGCTTTCGAACCGTGCTTTCAGAAGGAAAGATGGTGGAATAGAGAGAGATGAGGCGAACGTTCAGGATGGTCAGGTATGCGTTACCACCCAACCCAACCTGTCTCCATTGTGCTGAATTTCTTTGAAGGTTCGACCCTCCTCTGCCGTTTACCTGCCGCACAAAAGATACAACACACCGACCGTACAGAACGACGGAAAGTAGAAAAGGTCCCTTTTCTCTCTTTCTCTCTCTGTGTGTGTAAAAATGTTTATCTGCAGTTGTCTATGTGGGAACATTTACAAAGCCCCATTGAAATTGCGCGATAGTGCAACATGCAAAAATAAATGGAAATTGTTTTGTTCTCTCCATCGGCATCGGCATCGGCGCGCTTTCTAACGCCCGGTTTGTGATTATTTGGAATAATTTATTGGTTCACTGTATGAAAAATATACCGCGGTCTGTGAAGCCCATCAAAAATTATGAGAACACGCGGAACTTTTTGGAGGTTGAGATGCATTTTTTTGTTCCTCGGGTCAAAAATTACTAGTGTGTTTCAGCCAGTGGCGGCTCGTTGAACATGTATACAATATACCCCCTCATTTTTTTAAGAAAGAACGATTTACCTTCCTAGAAGTAACTGGTGAAAAAGTGTTTCAAGAATTAATTAAAAATTCTTGCTGAGCTTGAAACTACTTGGCTCTATATAACGAGCCGCCCCTGCTTTCGACAGCAAAATACACTACTTTTGACAGCTGAAAAATACAATTTTTGACAATTTCAAACTGTTTTTATTGGCTGAAAAATACTGTTTTTGACAGCTGAAACATACTACTGTCAACACACGAAAAATACTATTTTTGACAAAAAAATATACTATTTTTGATTGCTTAAAAATACTAATTTTCAACAGCTGAGGAATACCATTTTTGTCAGCTGAAACATACCATTCTTGACACAGCAATAATACTATTTTTGACAATAAAGAATACTACTTTTGACAGGGAAATATACTACTTTTGACAGCTGAAACATACCATTGTTAACACACGAAAAATACTATTTTTGACCAAAAAAAAATACTATTTTTGATGGCTGAAAAATACTAATTTTCAACAGTTGAAATATGCAATTTTTGTCAGCTGAAACATACCATTCCTGACACAGGAAAAATACTATTTTTGACAATAAAAAATACTACTTTTGACAGCGAAATATATTACTTATGACAGCTGAAAAATGCCATTTTTGTCAGCTGAAACATACCATTCCCGACACAGGAAAAATACTATTTTTGACAATAAAAAAATACTACTTTTGACAGCGAAATATACTACTTTTTACAGCTGAAAAATACTGTTTTTGACAGCTGAAACATGCCATTGTTAACACACGAAAAATACTATTTTTGACAAAAAAATATACTATTTTTGATAGCTGAAAAATACTGATTTTTAACAGCTGAGGAATGCCATTTTTGTCAGCTGAAACACACCATTCCTGACAGAGGAAAAATACAATTTTCACAAAAAATACTACTTTAATACCATTTTTCACAAAAAATACTACTTTTGACTGCGAAATATACTACTTTTGACAGCTGAAGAATACAATTTTTGACAATTCAAATATGTCGAAAAAAGACTATTTTTATTAGCTGATAAATACTGTTTTTGACAGTTTTGGTAACACACGAAAAATACTATTTTTGACAAAAAAAATACTATTTTTGATGGCTGAAAAATACTAATTTTCAACAGTTGAAATATACAATTTTTGTCAGCTGAAACATACCATTCCTGACACAGGAAAAATACTATTTTTGACAATAAAAATACTACTTTTGACAGCGAAATATATTACTTATGACAGCTGAAAAATACCATTTTTGTCAGCTGAAACATACCATTCCCGACACAGGAAAAATACTATTTTTGACAATAAAAAAATACTACTTTTGACAGCGAAATATACTACTTTTTACAGCTGAAAAATACTGTTTTTGACAGCTGAAACATACCACTGTTAACACACGAAAAATACTATTTTTGACAAAAAAATATACTATTTTTGATAGCTGAAAAATACTGATTTTTAACAGCTGAGGAATGCCATTTTTGTCAGCTGAAACACACCATTCCTGACACAGGAAAAATACAGTTTTCACAAAAAATACTACTTTAATACCATTTTTCACAAAAAATACTACTTTTGACTGCGAAATATACTACTTTTGACAGCTGAAGAATACAATTTTTGGCAATTCAAATATGTCGAAAAAAGACTATTTTAATTAGCTGAAAAATACGGTTTTTGACAGTTTTGGTAACACACGAAAAATACTATTTTTGACAAAAAAAAATACTATTTTTGATAGCTGAAAAATACTAATTTTCAACAGCTGAGGAATACCATTTTTGTCAGGTGAAACATACCATTCCTGATACACGAAAAATACTATTTTTGACAGTAAAAAATACTACTTTGGACAGCGAAATATACTACTTTTGACAGCTGAAAAATAATTCAAAAATGTCGAAAAAAACTATTTTTATTAGCTGAAAAAAAAACTGTTTTCGACAGCTGAAACATACCATTGTTAACACACGAAAAAAACTATTTTTGACAAAAGAAAAACTATTTTTGAAGGCTGAAAAATACTAATTTTCAACATCTGAAAAATACCATTTTTGTCAGCAGGAACATAACATTCCCTACACAGGAAAAATACTATTTTTGACAATAAAAAATACTACTTTCGACAGCGAAATATACTACTTATGACAGCTGAAAAATACAATTTTTGACAATTTAAAAATGTCGAAAAACCCTATTTTTATTAGCTGAAAAATACTGTTTTTGACGGCTGAAACATACCATTGTTAACAGATGAAAAATACTATTTTTGCCAAAAAAAAAACAACTATTTTTGATGGCTGAAAAATACTAATTTTCAACAGCTGAGGAATACCATTTTTGTCAGCATTTCAGGACATTTTTAGCCCAACGGAGAGAAATGATTATTTCTCTACATAGTGTGAGAAATCATTACTTCTCATCCTAGCGAGAGAAATGTTACTTCTCACACGATTTTGACGACCGAGAAATCGACATTTCTCGCTTAAGGGAGAGAAATGGTTACTTTCGTCCCTAGAGAGGGAAATTATTACATCTCTCCTTAAGCGGCCCTTACACGTTCATTAATACTGACATTACTTTATCAGAATGACATTAATAATAATCGTGTAACGTTGACAAAGTTGGAATGACGAGGGGCGAATGATGCGAATCCGGATTTTCTGATCTCGGCACATCATTTACTGTCATTACTGATAATGTCATCATTAATGACCGTGTAAGGGCCGCATAAGGGAGAGAAATGTTATTTCTCACGATTTCGACGACCGAGAAATCGACATTTCTCGCTTAAGGGAGAGAAATGGTTACTTCTGTCCCTGGAGAGGGAAATTGTTACATCTCTCCCTGGGGAGAGAAATGTTATTTCTCACACGATTTCGACGGCTGAGAAATCGACGTTTCTCGCCCAAGGGAGAGAAATTGTTACTTCTGTCCCTAGAGAGGGAAATTATTACATCTCTTCCTAGAGAGGGAAATTATTACATCTCTCCCTAGGGTGAGAAATGTTAATACTCACACGATTTCGACGGCTGAGACATTTCTCGCCCAATGAAGACAAATGATTACTTCTCTCCCTAGGGTGCGTTGTATCCCTCAGGCAATCGCCATTGGAAAAATCACGCATTTCTCTCCCTTGATATATAATCAGCTATTGTTTTAACAAAAACATAATATAAAACCCAGTGAATACTTTTGTGGCTTCTTCATGTGAAGGAAACTATTCGTAATAAACATAAACACAATTTACTTTTTAGAGTTGGGGGGGTTGGTGCATTTATACGGATCGACGATTAAGGAAATTTTCGAGCACGAAAACTGATCGTTTATCACCCCCGCGAATGCAACACACGGCGATTCCTGTTTACCTTCCTGACAGTTTAATGTTCCACAGTAATTTCACCGCGGGGGGTGTCCATAATTAGCCACTTAATTGCCGTGACGGCGTCGATGTACAACTGAATGGCGTGTCTTTGACAGCGCAGAAAAATAATCACATCCAGTTATGATTCACGTTAATGCGTATTTTTCGTACGCGTTTACCGTTAGGCATTGAGAAATGTGGGCTAGAGAGACGTGGGCTAGAATTTTTGATCGAAATCCCGCAGCTGCGGGCCCCGGTGAATATTTTTCTGTCCAGGCTGCATTAGAAAGTTTATGACGAATGCAGCCGGTCGGGCCTACCGCAAAGTTGTTTTTCCCGAAATTACCGAAAACCAACTATTAATATCTCGCCGGTAGAACGTTTAAGGCGTGCGCCTACCTCAAATGCAGCTATAAATTTTGGACGAGCAGGTTATCTCACGGGATGTAACATTTAACACAGGCGGGCCTCGGACCTTGAGCTATATTCGTCCGTCCAGACGCCGGCAGTACGCTATAATGTTCAGGCGCCACGTCGCTCCGGTGCCATTTTACTTGCATATTATATCGGCGAGTCGTTTGCACATGAATTTATGTTTAATATTTGCACCGCGTTTCGCACACTTAACATGTGTTCGCTGGAATTGGAGCATTTATTTTTTTAAATTTGCTTCGCCTCACACCTCACCCTGACCTGGATTTTTTATGCTATGGCTCATTAGTCGTTGATGGGAGTTATCACAGTTTTGGGAGGAGAATTTCCTCGCGACGATATAAAAAAAGTGGAAGTTATATTGCGGAGAGGCCAGTCGCTGCAGAACCTACTGCATTAACTAGCCAAAAATTTGGACACCACATGGCTCATAATTCCGAAAGATATAAGTTGATGACTTACAGATTATTTGAAAAGTAACTCGGGGGTTGAGCAAGGGAATCGTAAACAGAAGATATATCCTTCAATTTTAACCCTGAACTTGTGGAGACAACTTGCACAGGCATTTAAAAAGCAGATTCTGCTATGAACTCTATGGTAACTAAACTTGCGCGCATAGAAATCAGCCCACTATTAACTTTTGACTTTAACTACTTTTTTTATTTTTAGAAACTATTATAAACAATAAGCACTCTTGATAAATTTTAACTCATATTAAAGCATATTAAATTGTCTTTCAAACGGCATATATTTTTTTTGATCTGATGGATGGTTGCTAAAAAAAAAATAGTTAAAGTCAAAAGTTTACAGTGGGCCGATTTCTATCGCATATTAGGATACTCTTGCCTAGAGTTGAACGTAGGAAGCATTTCATTGTTTTGTTTCTTGGGTCAGAAATTGCTTACATAACATTGCAAACGAGAAGATTGATGAAGCTCGTTCGGAGAAGTTTCGCGGAGCATACCGAAAACGTACCGCATAATAAGGATTCTAAATTAGATATCAAAGGTGCACAAACGTTTTCATGTTGATGACCTTTCACGATTTGGCAACTTCCAGCTATTTCGGTATCTCTGGCCGGCCGCTGTTAAATCTTGGCTCCCTACAAATTGCTTTGGTCAATATTTACCATTTTTGAAATATGTCGCGATATTTTTGAATATTCATGAATCACACAAGCACTATTGTACTGAAACTGCTTCTGTACAGTGTTGCCAGATTGGGGTTTTTTTTCCCCAAAATGGGGGTAAATTATTGTTCAATCAATGGAGTATTTTTTGGGGTGGATATTTTATATGAGGGGTATTTTTGGGGAAATTAATGAACACGTTAATACATTTGATAGAAATCATCATTACCAATAGTGCACAACCATAATATTCCTCAGCAAAGAGGAAAAACCTGTGACATCATTTATGGAAGTTGTCCTAGGGATTCTATTATTGCCGTTTTCGTCATTTTGTGACCCCCAATTAGATGCTGCACTTTAATTTAAAAAATATGTATGTGTGCCGAAAAGAAGATGAAAATTTTGCGGATGAAGATGAATAATAAATTTTAATAAATTCTATATTTATACTACTTTAATTTTGTATATAAGTTTCTAATAAATCCACTGTATTTACGTTTTATTTTCAAATTTTATTATTTAGGAGAAGGACAGCGGCGTAATTTTGAGGGATTTTTATTAAATATTTAGGGAAAATTATTAAATAATCAATCTTTTTGTTTGCATTTTGTATAGTTAGGCCTGGATTTTGATTTAATTATTCTCTTATTAATTAAATTAAACAATTGTAAAACACTCGTTTATGTTCCAATGATTGGAGGATGGGATAGGGCCTACCCACCGCCCTTCGTTTCCACTTAAACCTGACTTTGATTAAAGAATTTTTTTCGTCAAATCACTGGAGTTTTAAAACGTGCAAAACCAACAATAAAGTAGGTTTCCGGGTTGAGTTAAAGTGGAGACTAAGGGTGGTGGGTGGCCCCTATCCCACTCTTCAACCTGTCAAGCACGCCCCAAAGTTTTTACAAACAAATTATTTTGTCGAAGCAATGATAAACCATTTGATTATTCTCTTATCAATTAACAATTGTAAAACTCACGTTTGTGTTCCAAGAATTGAAAGATAGGATAGAGACCACACACCGCCGGCGTAATTTTGTGAAAAAAAAATTACTACCGTCAACACTATGCCCATAAATAAATTATTATTATTATATTAAATAATCAATCTTTTTGTTTGCATTTTTTATCGTAAGGCCTGGATTTTGATTTTTTTGACCTGCAGTATCGTTTTTTTTAGTATAAATTTCTGATCTTTTAAACCATTTTTTCTTCATTTTCTATTTGTTTGTTAAAATTTTCGATTTTTTTGTCGGCATTTTTTATTTTTAGGCCCGAATTTATTATTTTTGCCCCTATATTTCAACCTGAATTATTCATTTTTATGTGCGATTTCTTTGCTGATATTTTCGAATTGTTTATCCTTTATCGTTATTTATTTTGAGCCAGAGGTATTTTTGCGACTGAAAAGGCAAATTATTTTTCTTTTGCTTGATTTTTCAATTTTTTTGTCTGTATATTTTCGGTTTTTAGACCAGGTTTTTTTTTCTTATATTTTAGATTTCTTTGTTCTAATTTTTAGAATTTTTGTCTACATTTTTAATTTTTTGATTTTTTTAGTTTTTTTTTTGTCTTGGTTATTAATTTTAACGAGCGAATTTTTGATTGTTGATTTTTATGGGCGATTTTTTTTGTTTGCAGTTATTTTTTAGTTTTTGTACGTTTGCCCTTCATTTTAGATTTTTTTAACCTAAATTATTGTTTTTATGGGCGAATTTTTTTAATTACTTTCGAGTTTAGAGTTTCGGAAATTTATTTTGAGATAAAGTTATTTTTGGGGCTGAAAATGGCAAATTATTTTTCAATTTTTTAGTTTGCATTTTTTATTTTTTACATCAGGACATTTGATTGTTTGCCTATATTTTAGATTTTTGGTCTGTGTTTTTCATTTCTTTGTTCCAAATTTTGAAGTTTTTGACTTATAAGCCAAAATTTTCGTTCTTTTTTGGTGTGCATTTTTTTTTACTTTTGCCGAGAGTTTACGATTTTTCGTCTAAATTTTCGATTTTAGTTTTTTTTTTACCTTGATGATTAATTTTAACAGCGAATTTTTGATTGGTCTATACTTTAGATTTTTAACCTGAATTGTTGATTTTTGTGTGCGAATATTTTCGAGTTTTCTTAACTAAATTTTTGATTTTTTGCCCTTCATTTTAGATGTTTTAACGTGAATTATTGTTTTTATGGGTGATTTTTTAAATTATTTTTGAGTTAGAGTTTTGGCAATTTACTTTGAGGTAAAGAGTTATTTTTGAGGCTGAAAATGGCAAATTATTTTTCTTGTGTTTGAAATTTCAATTTTTAGGCTGCACTTTTATTTTTTTGGCATCTAAACCAAAATTTTCGAATATTTAGTTGAAATTTTCTTTTCTTTGACTGCTTTTTACTTTCTCCGTTACGAAGTATGAGAAAGTATTGTGATCGTGATTTTTTTCCAAAAAATTTTTTTACGGAAATATCCGTTTTGGCCATTTCAACAATTTCTGGAAAAAAAAAATTGTGTCTGTGTGTGTGTGTGTGTGTGCTGTGCGCGCTGTATCTCAAAAACTAATACAGCAATTGATATGAAACTTTGAACATAAGTCTTATTTGATAATCTGAAGAACTGAAAAGCTTTTGGTTAAATTTCGTAAACCGGAAGTGGGCGTTTACCTTAACTGTTTTTTGTTTTTTGACAATATTTTCTTAAATATGAAAAATATCACAAAAACATTTAAACAAACAAAGAAATGAACATCTTTTGCTTGAAAACATTTTTCATAAAATCATTTTTATTCGAGAAAAAAATTTATTATTATTTTTTTAATTTTTGGTTTATAACTATGAAACGATAATAGTTACAACACATTTATGTTAATAATAATTCTAGATAATGCTAAAATGAACAACTTTTAAAGAATAAGTTTTTTTCGAAAACCCTTTAGTTTTTGAGTATACTGAGTTTTTGAATTTTCATAATTTTGACGTTAGTTTCATCCGAGTTTACAAAACGCTTGATGTACATTTAAAATATGATTTCAATTGAAAATACACCATGAAAACGTAAATATAAATGATACCATCAAGTCGGAGAAAGTAACATGATGGCCACATCACCATTTTTTATTTTTGCCAAGAATTTTCAATTTTTTACCAATGTTTTTAGTTCGTCTGTTACTCTAGTTACTAATTTTAACGAGCGAATTTTTTATTGGTTTTTATTTTAAATTTAAATGAATTATTGATTTTTATAAGCGAATTTTCAAGGTTTTAATTTTTTCGCCCTATAATTTAGATTTTGCAGACTGAATTTTTGGGGCGGGTATTTTGGGGGGTTTTTCTGAAATATTTGGGGAAAATTAAAAATTACTCCTGGCAACACTGCTTCTGCATGTCGGCGCGTTCCTCAAAGCAATGATTACGTTTTGTAATAATAATAATAATAGTTACAAATTAATTTTGTAAGCAAGAGTTATACATTTTCTATGAAGAAAATTATACGATTACGTGTAAGAGTTAAAATTACATATTGATCTACCTCACCCCGTATGTAAATAAGTGAAATGTCTAAATGTACACATTGATAACGCGTTACGTAATCGCGCGATAACCGATTCGAGTGCGGTGGCTCATTAAAAATTCTTTGTTATTTTATTCATCATTATCTGTATCACGCAACCGACAGCCGGGACACGCACCACTATCTTATCACACGATGCATAATAACGAAACAGCTGTTTGGCGCCAAACGGATTGATAAAAAAAAACGCATCGGTAAAACGAGTAGTTTACGTAATTATATACGGCGGACCGCATTCCTCTCTATGATTCACGGATAGTTGTTAATGCGTCGGAATGCATTTTTTTTCCATATCGTTTCGAACATCTGCGCTTTCTGCGCCGCACAATGAGTCAAAATGCGGTGCGTCCGCACTGTCTATTTATGTATATCAGCTGATCAGCTTCACTAAAATAGATGCACTCTTCGGCGACGTAACGGTTCTGAATCATTGCGTTATGTGTTACGCGGAAATGGCCGGTTTTGATTTTGACACCAAAATGCCTTGCAAAAGACAATGACCTAAAGCGGAAGATGCTGAATTCAGTACAAACTTTTTTCATAACCTAACTAAAACTAGGTTGGGTTAGGTTAGGTGGAGCTTTTCAGGAGCATTTTTTTGGAAAATACATTTTTCGAAATGGAGTGTATTTTAGAAAGTAAACTCTTCGTAATAGAGTTTCTCGAAAGTAAATTCTTCGAGAAAGAATATAGAATTAAAAATTAATTTCGTTATTTTGCAAAATGTTTCAATCAAGCATTCGGTTTTACACGCGAAGTGAAGTTCACAAAAATAGCGTAACGCGTGTATAAATCGAGTCGGAAATAATGAAAAAAAAAGTTCCGCTTCCTAATTTTTGTTTAAATGCATGTTTTTGTTGGTGTAGTCATGCAATATCGTAACAATCGATCCGTTCCGTGTACTACGCACTTGGTTTAGCGTCAGCCTCGTATATATATAGTAGGTTATCAGTGGGCGTAGTAAAATGGGGTCACGACGCCCGCGACGCCACACCTGATGGAAGCCTTCCATTCTACCTGTACGTAAATATAATGGAGGCGCTCCACATTTTAAATCCGACACATTCTACTACTCTCTAACGCTTTTATTTTTACGCCATTGTCGTTGAAATTAAAATTGCATGAATACTACATTTACTAGCCGCATTTTATATGGGCTATTATGGAAAGTGTTACAATCGATATCGCATGAATGAAACATTATTTTACTCTTCGGTCTTTCCATCACTTATAACTTATTTGAAAATGCGAAACTAGTCGAGATTTTTTTAAATACATATAATAATAACTGTCGAAAATTATATTTTTCAGTTGTTAAAAATATTATTTTTCAGCGGTTCAAAATAGCATTTTTATTCAAATGTCAAAAATGATGTTTTTCAGCTGTCAAAAATTGCTTTTTGTAGTCAAAAATTGTATTTTTTACCAGGCAATAATGATATGTTACAGTTGTCAATAGTGGTTTGTTGCAGTTGTCAACAGTGGTATTTTTCAACTGTTGAAAATGGCATTTTTCAGCTGTTAAGAAGTGTATTATTCAAATGTCAAAAATGATATTTTTCAGTTGTCAAAAATGTTTTCTTTTTGATGTAAAAAAAAAGTATTTCTCACCTTTTAAAATGTTATTTTTCAGCTATCAAAAACACCATTTTTTTAATTGTCAAAAATGACATTTTTTAGCTGTTAAAAATTGACTTTCTCTAGTCAAAAATTGTATTTTTTAGCATGCAATAATGGTATGTTACAGTTGTCAATCATGGTTTGTTGCAGTTGCCAATAATTGTATTTTTCAGCTGTTAAGAAGTGTATTATTCAAATGTCAAAAATGATATTTTTTTTATGTCAAAAAAGGTATTTCTCACCTATTAAAATGTTATTTTTCAGCTATCAAAAATTGCGACATTTTTTTAATTGTCAAAAATAGCATTTTTCAGCTGTTAAAAATTTGTAGTCAAAAATTGTATTTTTTAGGAGGCAATAATGGTATGTTACAGTTGTCAATAATGTTTTGTTGCGATTGCTAAGAATCGTATTTTTCAGCTGTTCAAAATGGAATTTTTCAGCTGTTGAGAAGTGTATTATTCAAATGTCAAAAATGATATTTTTCAGTTGTCAAAAATGTTTTCTTTTTGATGTCAAAAAAGTATTTCTCACCTATTAAAATGTTATTTTTCAGCTATCAAAAACAGCATTTTGTGACATTTTCTTAATTGTCAAAAATGGCATTCTTCAGCTGTCAAAAATTGACTTTTTGTAGTCAAAAATTGTATTTTTTATTAATGATATGTTACAGTTGTCAATAATGTTTTGTTGCGATTGCTAAGAATCGTATTTTTCAGCTGTTCAAAATGGAATTTTTCAGCTATTGAGAAGTGTATTATCCAAATGTCAAAAATGATATTTTTCAGTTGTCAAAATTGTTTTTTTTTAATGTCAAAAAGGTATTTCTCACCTATTAAAATGTTATTTTTCAGCTATCAAAAACAGCATTTTGTGACATTTTTTTAATTGTCAAAAATGGCATTCTTCAGCTGTTAAAAATTGACTTTTTGTAGTCAAAAATTGTATTTTTTAGCAGGCAATAATGGTATGTTACAGTTGTCAATCGTGGTTTGTTGCAGTCGTCAAAAATGGAATTTTTCAGCTGTTAGAAATGGCATTTTTAAGCTGTTAAGAAGTGTATTATTTAAATGTCAAAAATGATATTTTTCAGTTGTCAAAAATGTTTTTTGTACATCGTATGTTGGAAACGAACTTGCAGCACTCAACGGAACTTTGCAGTAATTTAGGGCTTAACATTTACTAATTAAGTACCAAATTCCCGATTTTAGTACTTTATCCCCGAACTTAGAAATAAATATTTTCTCACCATGTACGTATCTCAAGAATAAACGAGCACAAGTTAACAATCATTTAGAGTTTAACATGTACTAATTAAGTACCAAATTCTTAATTTTAGTACTTAAACCCTAACTTAGAAATACATATTTTCTCACCATGTATTTCGTACCTCGTGAATAAATGAGCAGAAAACGAAACTATACAATAATTTAGAGCTCAGCATGTACTAATGAAGTACCAAATTCTCGATTTTAGTACTTTAACCCTAACTTAGAAATCAATATTTTCTCACCATGTACGTATCTCAAGAATAAACGAGCACAAGTTAACGAAACTGTGCAATCATTTAGAGTTTAACGTGTACTAATTAAGTACCAAATTGTTGATTTTCTACTCCACTCTTTACTTAGAAAAAGAAAATTCTACATTCTGCATTTTTTATATCAAAAACGAACAAGCATAACTTATTAAAACTACACAGTAATTTAGGGCTTTGCATGTACTAATTAAGTACCAAATTCCCGATTAGAGTACTTTATCCCTAACTTAAAAATACATATTTTCTCACAGCGTTTTTCGTATCTCGAGAATAAACTAGCAGAAGTTAACACTATACAATCATTTAGAGCTCGGCATGTACGTACCAATTAAGTACCAAATTGCCGATATTACTGTTCCACTCCTTAGAAAAAAAATTTCAACACTGTACTTCGTATCTCGAAAACAAACTAGCATAACAGTAATTTAGGGCTTAGCATATACTAATCCTGATTTTAGTACTTTATTCCTAACTTGGAACTAAATATTTTCTCACCCTATATTTTCTATATCGAGAACAAATATTTTGTACACACTGTGAGTACTTCGTATCTTAAGCAAGAACTACCAAAACTAAACAAAATGATACAATCATTTGGGGATTACAGAGCGTACTAATTTAGTACCAAATTGCCGATGTTACTGCTCCACTCCTTACTTAGAAAAAAACTTCAAAACTCTGTACTTCGTATCTCGAAAACAAACGAGCACAACAGTAATTTAGGGCTTAGCATTTACTAATTATAATTTTAGTACTTTATTCCTAACTTGGAAATAAATATTTTCTCAACCTCTGTACTTCGTACCTCGAGAACAAATATTTTGTGCACACTGTCAGCGAGGACTTCGTATCTTGAAAACTAACGAGCAGAAGTTATACAGTAATTTAGGGCTTAGCATTTACTAATTAAGTACCAAATTCCTAATTTTAGTACTTTATCCCCAACTTGGAAATAAATATTTTCTCACCCTGTACTTCCCTGTACTTCGTAACCCGAGAAGAAATATTTTGTACAATGTGAGTACTTCGTATCTTAAGAATGAACTAGCGGAATTTAACGAAACGATACGGTAAATTAGGGCTTACGAGTACTAATTAAGTACCAAATTCCCAATTTTAGTACTTGGAAATAAATATTTTCTTACCCTGTACTTCGTATCTCGAGAACAAATTTTTTATACACACTGTGGGTACTTTGTATTTTGGGAACAGAATCATTTAAGGCTTTGCATGTACTAATTAATTTAGTACCAAATTGTCGATTTTTCTGCTCCACTCTTTACTTGTAGAAAAAAATATATACTCGGTACTTGGTATCCTAAAAACGAACGAGCAGAATTTAACAAAACTATACGGTAGATTAGGGGTTACGAGTACTAATTAAGTACCAAATTCCCAATTTTAGTACTTAGAAATAAATATTTTCTTACCCTGTACTTCGTATCTCGAGGGCAAATATTTTATACACACTGTGAGTACTTCGTATTTTGGGAACAGAATCATTGTACTAATTAAGTACCAAATTGTCGATTTTTTTGCTCCACTCATTACTTGGAGAAAAAAATATATACTCGGTACTTGGTAGCCTAAAAACGAAGGAGCAGAATTTAACAAAACTATACGGTAGATTAGGGCTTACGAGTACTAATTAAGTACCAAATTCCCAATTTTAGTACTTAGAAATAAATATTTTCTTACCCTGTACTTCGTGTTTCGAGAACAAATATTTTATACACACTGTGAATACTTCGTATTTTGAGAACAGAATCATTTAGGGCTTTGCATGTACTAATTAAGTACCAAATTGTTGATTTTTCTGCTCTACTCTTTACCTATTTTATCATGAATTTTGTAGTTAAAATAACAAGATTGTATTTTTATTTTCTATTGGTTCTTCTTATTTTGAGTTCTTATATTGTTCATAGAAAAAATGTGTTGTTTGCGAAGTGATAAGTTACTACGCCAGAAAGTCTTTGGTCGTTAAAGGGTCAAGTACCAAATTCCCAATATTAGTGCTCCATTCCAGATTAAAAAAAAACCTTATTTTCTATACCTAACTCGTACATAAACTCATTTAAACTATACAGAAATAAATGGCTCAGTAAGTACTGCTTAAGTACCTACCAATTACCAGATTTAGTTCTGCACTTCTAACTTGTGCAGAACTCAACGAAACTATACAGTAATTTAGGGCTTGGCATTAACCGATTAAGTACCAAATTCCTGATTTTAGTACTTTATCCCCAACTTGGAAATAAATATTTTCTCACCCTGTACTATCTCGTATCTCGGGAACAAATATTGTGTTTGTACTTTAAGTACCTCGTATCTTGAGAACGAAGTGTTTGAACTTAACGAAACTACCATAATTTAGGGCTCACTTAGAAGTACTAATCAAGTACCAAATTTCCAATTTTAGTGCTCCACTCCCGATTTAAAAAAAAACTCATTTTCTATACCTAACTCTAACATAAGCTCATTTAAACTATACAGAAATAAAGGGCTCGGTAAGTACTAATTAAGTACCTACCAATTACCAGATTTAGTTCTGCACTTCTAACTTGTGCAGCCCTCAACGAAACTTTGCAGTAATTTAGGGCTTGGATTTAACCAATTAAGTACCAAATTCCTGATTTTAGTACTTTATCCTTGGAAATAAATATTTTCTCGCCCTGTACTATCTCGTATCTCGGGAACAAATATTGTGTACGTACTTTAAGTACTTCGTATCTTGAGAACGAAGTGTTTGAACTTAACAAAACTGTACCATAATTTAGGGCTTAGAAGTACTAATCAAGTACCAAATTTCTATTGCCTGCAATTTATAACAAATAATTTAGGGCTTACTTAGAAGTACTAATTAAGTACCAAATTTTTATTGCCTGCAATTTATAACAAATAATTTAGGGCTTACTTAGAAGTACTAATCAAGTACCAGATTTCTATTGCCTGCAATTTATAACCTAAATATAAACAAGCCGACTCAATAAAATTATAAAGTAATCATGGGTTTAGTACGTACTAATTAAGTACCAAACTTCAGCCTTAATTTGAGACGACATATTTCCCTCGCTCTGTACTACGTATCTCGGAATCGAACCAGTAGAACTCGACGAAACTGTAGAATAATTTAGGGCTTAGTACTAAATAAGTACCATATTCCAGATTTTAAAGTTTCACCTTTAACTTGGAAAGAATTTTTTGAAATTTTAATAGTATATAGTAAGGGCTGAAAATAGGGCTTTAGCGACCCGCCGCTTTTAGCAACTCGGGAGTGAAAATCGGGAAGATGGTACTCTTTAAGTTCTGCTCAAGTTATGAAGGTGCAGGGTACAAAAAATATGTTTTTTCCAAGTTAGGAGCGGAGCACTCGAATCCGCACTTAATTAGTACATGCTAAGCCCTAGATTATTGTATAGTTCGTTGAGTTTTTTTTTCGTTTGTTATTGAGATACGAAGTACAGAGTGTAGAATTGTTTTTTAAGTCACTTAAATCAGGAATATGGCACTTGATATTTGTAAGATTTTTTTATAGAAGTGAATGCGGATGTAATGGTATTAAAAAGACTATAATAAAAATATTTTTTTCTTTGCACTTAAATCAAGCACTTATTTGCAAATTACAGAAAATATATTTAATCGGGCTGAAAGACTTTAGTCAATTGCCCTTTAAAACCCTGTATAAAACCAGGTTTTAATAAAGGTTTAGTAACTAACTATATTTAATCCTCGATTGTGGATGTTGCTTTGCTAATTTAGCGTTGCGATTTCGGGAATATAGCCCTTAATTCTAGTATGGATTTGAGTGGGTTCTGCTATCTTGACGGTCGTTAGAAAATCACACCGTCATTTTTGGAATAATTAACGTTTGAACGGCGGCGGTGTGTGAATATGAATCGGATCGATATTATTTAACATTTTGCGTGCAGATAAACATTGGCTACACCGATTCAATGTTGCAATCACGCTCGCTATCGGTTGAAGCAAAGGTTAACCTCGCTCAGTCGCTCAGCTGGTTAACACGTCACCGAATGCGCTACTATGCCTGTTGTGGTGGCCTGTCATATGTTCCATTCATTCCTTTCTATAAAACCGGCGCGGGAAAACATAATCATGTGCCTCGCGACTCGCGACGACCTGAATACCGAAGGAAACGTCTTTTGCTAGGAATCGACTATCTACGGCCATACCACACTTTTTTTTTTCTAGAGTGAATGCGGATGTAATAGTATTAACCTTTTAGCTAAAACTGTAGAACAAATAGTACGTATTTAAAAGACCGGATGTAATGGTATTAGAAAGACTTAACTTGTAGTCAGAAAACGATCTATTTGTTTCTAAAATTAAGAACAAATATTACTTATTTAAAAGACAGGATGTAATGGTATTAGAAAGACTTAACTTGTATACTATTTGTTTCTAAAAGTAAGAACAAATATTACGTTAAAAATACTACTTTTGAGTGGCTGGTCCTATTTACTTCCAGATAATATACAAAGAACGTAAAATGTACATCTCTAAAATGTAAATTAATGTCTAAACTGCAAATACATCTGTTAGTTCAAAGGGGGATGTTGACCCAAGGAACCAACAAATATAAGTCGATCATGTTATTGACTATGTTTACTTTTATTAATTGCGAGACTTCATTGAGAGACAGTTTGAGCGTTGGCAGGATGATTATTCTTTTATTGTAAAAATACAGACTTAGCGTGTATTAAATTTTCTCAATCTATTTTTTGTTCCTCACGGCTACCCGTGATCCTCATTTTCCGTTTTCCTATTCCCCGGTCCAAGCAGTCACCACACATCAAAAAATATTTCGTTGGCATAAGTAACGTTAGTCAACAACTTCCATCCATGTGTGTTTCTCAGACTTATCTAATCGCTACTCGTTACTTTCTTGACCAATATTTAACGATTTACAAATTCCGTTTTCATTGATTCCTCGCCTCGTTAAAGTGTGCGCTTATCATTTTAATAAAAGCCTTCAAGAAACATTCAACCAGCCATGTTACTTAAACAGGTAATACAGGTGAAAAAATGACTTTTTTTACATTTTTTTTTTATTGGTGGTATTACATGTTCAATAATGCGTTTGTTTCAACAGCATCGTAGACAGAGACGGAGAGCCACCAACGCCAACAATGGAGGCAGAAAAAAGGATTCGCAGAGAAATCGCGAACAGCAACGAGCGGAGACGGATGCAGAGCATAAACAATGGGTTTCAGTCCCTGAGGTCGCTGCTGCCGCACCACGAAGGAGAAAAATTAAGCAAGGTAAGTTTCGGCCCCACCCAACCGACACCCATAGCAATAATCCGTCGCTTTCAACGCTCAATCGGTTGTGACTCACAGGCTGGCCGGTGCTCAGCTGATATTCTGGTGGGTATAAATAGTAATCACATGTCTAGACCAACTCTGCTATTCTTGCAACGGGCCAGATTCAGCAACGTATTCCTCCTTCGGTGACACAATTCGAAGGCAGATAACACTACTAATAAATTGGGATTACTTTTTCGGCCTTGTACAATAAAAACAAGTTTACGATAGCGCGTGCCTCTTCTTTTGTGTGTTTTTTTTTAGCGCGTGCCTCTTCTTTTGTGTGTTTTTTTTAATTACCCAAAGAACGATGTTTGAGAAATTCAAGATAAACATAATCCGCTGTTTTTTGTGTCTCGCCTGGAATTTGAATAAAAACCAGCGCGGTCTCATGTTAAATAGCGAAATTAGACAGGAATGTCGGATCGGTCATGCGAGAACCGGTGGAATTTCTTACTGTTGAGACTGCACAACCGAACCGAACCGACCGCCGATCCCACTTTCTACTAGCGGTGCAGTAATTGGAATCCGGCATTTTTGAAATGCCTCCGTGTCCATTTTTCAATTGCGCATTTAAAACGGATTCATTGTGAACGGGCGCGAGTGGAATGTAGGAAGTCTTTATGTGTTCCGCCAGTCGTTGCGGTTTTGCCACACGCTTCTAAAAATAGCCGCCTGCATGCACCAGACCGAGATGAAACAAAAGAAGTGAAACTTCACGAACAACACTCGACTGGCGGCGATCGAATGGTCTTCATTTCATATATGTATATCGCATGCTTTGGTTTACTTTTTTGGTAAAACTTGAAAATCCGCGTATAACAGGAATGGTCACTTTTTGAAATGTAGTTCCAACAGGACGGAGCCACGGCCAACGCCAGAGCTTTGTTTCCAAATTGAATCATTTCACAGTCGAGTTAACACCCACAACTTATTCCAAAATTTCATGTATAACAAATTTTTTGCATAGAAGGCAAAAACTTTCAGAAAAATGGTGATTTCTTTCAAAACTAAAAGAATAAAAAAAAATTGTTGTGACATCTTCAGATTTGATGATACACTACGATTTTTTTTTCTTTTTAGAAATTAAATAAAACGAAATGCGAAATATTTCACTATCCACAATAATGAGTCTTACAAAAACAAATTATTTATTGAAACAACTTTTTAGAAATGATTTAGGTTTCATATTACAGAAAAAAGTCATGTCATGTCAATCACGTAATTTTATAAATAATCACTAGCAAACCAAAATAGGCCTTTTTTAGCAAGCTTTAATTTTTCAAGATCTTAAGCTGGTGGGCACTTTCATTACACAGTTTTGAAAATAATTACCATCAAACCGAAAATTGGGCTTTTTTAGAGCATCAGTTTAAAAAAGCGTGAAATTTTCAAGATCTGAAGCTAGCGAGGACGAATCTTTCAAAAGATTTCATATCTTACAAAAATTCAATTGGGCTTTTTGGCGCTTTGAATTTTTAAGATCCTAAGCCAGTGAGGATTTATTGGTTTCACAAAATCTTTCAAAAATGTAGTATTCCGCAAAAATTGAAGCACTTTAATTACACAGTTTCTTCTAACTGTAATCACCATAAAACCAAAAATTGGGCTTTTTTGGCGCTTGCATTAAAAAAAAAAAACGTTGATTTTTTTAAGACAGTGAGCACTTCTATGTTTCACAAAGTTTTTTTAGAAATGATTGTACTTTGAAATTTCAAAGAAAAATTTAAGCAAAAATTTACCCAAAACCAAAAATTGAGGTTTTTAGCGCTTGAATTGAAAAAAAAGCGTTAAATTTTCAAGCTCTTTGGCCAATGAGGACTTCTTTGTTTCGCAAAATCTCTCAGATTTTAGTATTTCACAAAAATTCAAACACTAATTACATGGTTAATAAAATAATCACCATCAAACCAAAAATTGGGCGTTTTTGGCGCTGGAATTAAAAGAAAATGATTTTTCAAGATTGTGAGCACTTCTGTGTATCACAAAATCTTTAAATCAAAGCACGATGCTTTGTAATTTGACAAAAAATCAAGCACTTTAAGTACCCAAAACTAAAAATTGAATTTAAAAAAGCGTTGAATTGTCAAGCTCTTAAGCTAGTGAGAACTTCTAGGTTTCGCAAAAATTTTCAGAAATGATTGTACTTTAAAATTTCAAAAAATTTAAGCAAAAATTTACCCAAAACCAAAAATTGGGCTTTTTAGCGCTTTAATTAAAAAAAGCGTTGAATTTTCAATCTCTCAAGCTGGTGAGGACTTCTAGGTTCCGCGGAATCTTTGAATAATTTAATATATCACAAAAATTCAAGCACTTTTATTACATGGTAAGAAAATAATCACCCCCAATCCAAAAATTGGGATTTTAAGTGCCTGAATTAAAAAAAAGCGTTGATTTTTTTTTTAAGATCTGAAGCTGGTGAGGGCTTCAATGTTTTACGGAATCTTTCAAAATGATTGTGCTTTGAAAAAATCTGAAAAATTCAAGTACTTTAATTATAGAGTTCGAAAATCATTTCTATCAAACCAAAAATTGGGCTTTTTGGCTCTTAAATCTAAAAAGAGAAACGTTGATTCTTCAAGATTTTACGCTAGTGAAGACTTCCAGGTTTCGCGAAATTTTTCAAAAATTCAATATTTCACAAAAATTGAAAGTTGGAAAATAATCACCGTCAAACCAAAAATTCGGCGTTTTAGCGCGCTTGAATTAAAAAAAAAGCGCGTTGATTTTTTTTCAGATCTTAAGCTAGTGACGACCATGTTCCATGATATTATTTTTCAGGAATTATTGTTCTATGAAATTTCAGAAAAATTCAAGCATTTTAATTATATAGTAAGAAAATAATCACCATCAAACGAAAAATTGGTCGTTTTTGGCGCTTGAATTAAAAAAATAAAAGTTGATTTTCCAAGACATGTGAGCATTTGTATGTATCGCAAAATGTTTTAGAAATGATTGTACTTTGAAATTTCAAAAAAATTTGCCCAAAATCAAAAATTGGGCTTTTTAGCGCGCTTGAATTAAAAAAAAGCGCGTTGACTTTTTTTCCAGATCTTAAGCTAGTGACGACTATGTTCCATGAAATTTTTCAGGAATTATTGTTCTATGAACTTTCAGAAAAGTTATTAAAGTATTTTAATTACATAGTTTGAAAATAATCACCATCAAACTAAAAATTGGTCGTTTTTGGCGCTTGAATTAAAAAATAAAAGTTGATTTTTCAAGATGGTGAGCACTTCTATGTATCGCAAAATGTTTTAGAAATGCTTGTGCTTTGAATTTTCAAAAAAATCAAGCACTTTAATTACCCAAAACCAAAAATTTAATTAAAAAAGCGTTGAATTTACAAGCTCTAAGCTAGTAGGGACTTCTAGGTTTCGCAAAATCTTTGAATAATTTAATATTTTACAAAAATTCAATCGCTTTTATTACATGGTTATAAAATAATCACCATCAAACCAAAAATTGGGCGTTTTTAACGCTTGAATTAAAAAAAAGCGTTGATTTTTTTTTTCAGATCTTAAGCTAGTGACGACTATGTTCCATAAAATTTTTCAGGAATTATTGTTCTTTAAAATTTTAATTTAAGCATTTTAATTGCGTAGTTTGAAAATAATCACCATCAAACGAAAAATTGGGCGTTTTTTGGCGCTTGAATTGAAAAATAAAAATTGATTTTTCAAGATAGTGAGCACTTGTATGTATCGCAAATTGTATTAGAAATTATTGTACTTTGAAATTTTAAAAAATTTAAACAAAAATTTGCCTAAAATCAAAAATTGGGCTTTTTAGCGCTTGAATGAAAAAAAAGCGCGTTGACTTTTTTCCAGATGTTAAGCTAGTGACGACTATGTTCTCTGAAAATTTTCAGGAATTATTGTTCTATGAAATTTCAGAAAAATTCAAGCATTTTAATTATGTAGTTTGAAAATAATCACCATCAAACGAAAAATTGGTCGTTTTTGGCGCTTGAATTAAAAAATAAAAGTTGATTTTTCAAGATAGTGAGCACTTGTATGTATCGCAAAATGTTTTAGAAATAATTTGTGCTTTGAATTTTCAAGAAAAACAAGCACTTTAATTGTTTTAATTCAATTTTTGGTTTTGGGTAATTAAAGTGCTTGATTTTTTGAATTTTCAAGCTCTAAGCTAGTGAGGATTTCTAGGTTTCGCGAAATCTTTAAATAATTTATATTTCACAAAAATTCAAGCGCTTTTATTACATATTTATAAAATAATCACCATCAAACCAAAAATTGGGCGTTTTTAGCGCTTGAATAAAAAAAAAGCGTTGATTTTTTCCAGATCTTAAGCTGGTGACGACTTCTATGTTCCACGGAATCTTTTAGGAAATATTGTGCCTTGAAATTTCAGAAAAATTCAATCATTGTAATTATGTAGTTTGAAAATAATCACCATCAAACCAAAAAGTGGTCATTCTTGGCGCTTGAATTAAAAAAAAAACTTTAATTTTTAATTTCATGGCAACCATTATTTTCGTGAAAATGATCATTTTTATTTTATTATTTTTTCGGGTTTTTATGAATGCAAAAAAATAAATAATAGCATGAAATTTTTACTCTACAAAAAACATATTTACGTGTTTACTCTAAAATAATCAGGGAAGATAATATTCCAATATAAAGAAATTAACATTGATAATTCAACTCATGTATAAAAAGGTGCATTTAAAATTGCGGACAAAAAAATTTGCAAATGGTTAAAAATTTATTTACCTTCACCATGGCAACGATCTCTAACAGGGGCGGCTCGTTATACAGAGCCAAGGAGCAATGGCACTGCCTGTAGTTTGAAGCTCAGCAAGAATTTTTAATTAATTCTTAAAATACTTTTTCGCCAGTTACTTCGGTCTAGGAAGATAAATAGTTCTTTCTTTCTTCAAAAAAAGGATGAGGGTATATTGTATAACTGGCTCTACCATCAACATGTTCCACGAGCCGCCACTGATCTCTATATTAACAATTTTACTAAACAGCTGACTTCAGTTGTACTCTGGCAGTTCGTGTCAGTTCTGAATACTACCTCTGCGGTGAAATATAATTGAAATCCGTTTAGGACACGCTTCCACGTGAAAATAATCATCATCGTCAAAACTAATAATGGCAATTTTCTGCGCTGAAAAAAAAAATATGGTGGGGTTTAATTTAGGAGTTTAAATTTAAGACAAATTGAACAGAAAATATTTTTTTTTGCGCGTGTGCGCACGAGTGAAAGCTTCAAGTCTAAAATTAGGCATGCAGTAAAAAAAACCCAGTTACATAATTCTAAAGCGATTTGCAGAATTTTATTTCCATCCCGTCGGCATACATGATTCACGTGGGAGCGGGAGCGCTTTATCGTGATTTATATTAAGAGCCTGCAACCATATGTTTCCCGCGGTCAGTAAACGCCCGACGACGATACTCACTCTGGTGGGTGTCGAAAGTATGGTCGTCGGCGATATTAACTTATCATAGGTAAGCGACCGGAACCGACGTAACACATACACATCCAGATAACTAGCTCCGTTATCATGGCGAAGGACTGGACCTAGCGCAACAAATTGTTATATTGGCCGCAATTCGGGCAGCCTTTGTGCGAAGGACTTCCTTTTTCCAATTTAATAGCATAATGGTCTAATTGAAGGCGACTTCTGTTCTCCAATCTAAAATGTTGCCGACGCTCACGCCGCCGCGTCCAAAGTTGTATGTAAAATAAATTAACCAATAAAAAAAGAGCACTACCGAGCGGATGTCGCCGTGTGGGCTTCTCATTCATGGATGCTAAAACTCGGATATCAATTAACCGGTGTGAAGGTTTCTCCGGCTCCATTCATCTCCTATCCTGGCCAAAATGTCTACAAATATTTATCCGGGGCTTCGGTATACAATGCGTCCGTGACTTTCCTAACGTGCGCGCCAGACAGTGTGAATTTGGGTCAGAGTATTTTTGAACGTGAAATACTTGGGCAGGTCCACACACACAGTAATTCTGCAAAACCGTAGACAGCCTTGGTATGCATTAAACCGTCCCTCGCGAGTTATATGGCCAAGATGTGTGGCGATAGGAGCCGGGAAAACCTTGCAAGGCCGCCAATGCCATTCATAAAAGATGCCGGCGACGTTGGCGTAACTGCAATCGCAATTAGTCATTTTCCCAGTGGCGAATAGAGAAATTTTCCTTCGCGTAAAAACGATTACGTTATGTAAATATAATTGTTGAGGCCGTCACGTGTACGTACAACGATGAAATCACACACCTATTGTGTATGGGAACAGGATACTTTGTTGTTGGGATTGTTTCTTGCACAGAAAATTATGCTGAATGATCCGAAATAGCTTTAGAAATTGAACGTACTACTAATTCCTGGTTAAAAGGTATAATTGTTTTTTTTTCTTTGCCCCTGGTGAGGTTGGCATAAGAATCTTGTCTGCAGCCAATGCAGTAATTGTTATTTGGAAGTTGGGGGTCAAAATATCAGGTGATGCTTTTGCTCAAGTCATCAAATCACCTGTTTTGTTGAATATTTTGCTGTTATCAAAATATGCATCAAAAGGTGTAAATAAAAAATAGAAGAATTTTTGACGAAGCACAAAGATTTTTTTCTCATAAATTTGCTTTGAGATGAAAGCCTTTCATCAAAACCCCTTCGTTATGATCAAATAATCTAAAATAGGTCTTTGGTTGAATGGTTGACTGATACTTCAGAATGAATGACGTGATCGATGGCCATTCCGAAATTTCCACCAATAAATAACTGAATCACAAGAACATACAATCTTAAATGTCTTTCTTACTCTTGTGTTCTTCATTACTTTCAGCATGTAAACTCTTGTTTATCATCGGTAAATTGGAGGGTGGGACAGGGCCCACCCACCCTCCCCTCGTTCCACTTTCATTTAAACTACAAAATCGCGTTTTGTAAACTTTCCACTTTACCAATTATTTTCTAAAGAAGTTCCTTTAACTCAACAAGATTTGTAGGTTAAAATAAAGTCGATACGGTAGGTGGTGGGTGGGCCCCTATCTTACAATCCAACCTGTTTCCCACGCTACGATATTTCCACCAATAAATAAGTGAATCCCCAGAACATAAAATTGTAAATGACTTTCTTACTCATGTGTTATTAATTAATTTCGGCATGTAAACTCTTATTTATCATCCGTAAATTGTAGGGTGGGACAGGGCCCACCCACCCGCCCCTCGTTCCACTTAAATTTAAACTACAAAATCGCGTTTTGTAGACCTCCAACTTTTCCAATTATTTGCGAAAGAAGTCCCATTAAACCCAACAGGATTTATAGGTTAAACTAAAGTTGATACGGCGAGCGGTGGGTGGGCCCTATCCTACAATCCAACCTGTTGTCCACGCTCCGATATTTCCACCAATAAATAAGTGAATCACAAGAACATAAAATCTTAAATGTCTTTCTTACTCTTGTATTATTAATTAATTTCGGCATGTAAACTCTTGTTTATCATCCGTAAATTGGAGGGTGGGACTGGGCCCACCCACCTGCCCCTCGTTCCACCTCAATTTAAACTACAAAATCGCGTTTTGTAAACTTTCAGCTTCACCTATTATTTCTAAAGAAGTTCCTTTAACTAAACAAGATTCATAGGTTAAAATAAAGTTGATACGGTGGGTGGGCCCTATCCTATAATCTAACCTGTTGCCTACACCGATTTTCCCACCAATAAATAAATGGATCACAAGAACCAAAAATCTTAAATGTCTTTCTTACTCTTTTGTTATTAATTAATTTCATCATGGGAACTCTTGTTTATTATCCGTAAATTGGAGGGTGGGACAGGGCCCACCTACCCACCTTCTTGAGTAAACTGTCTATTAGAATTTGAAGAATGATTCGTTTCATAATTTTGACGTTTTAAACGTCAGTTTCATCCAATCAAACAAAACGCTCGACGTATATTTAAAATTTGATTTTTGAATTGAAAATAAATCATAACTAACTATGATACCATCAAATCGGAGAAGGTAACATGATGGCCACATCACCATTTTTTATCATGTGACAGTTTTATCAAAGAAAAAAAAACATTCCAACGAATACAATTACTAGGGCTAGAAATTTTCTTCGAAGATTGCCAAGAAATCCGTAAAGAGAAATTTTCTTCGAAGATTGCCAATTTCTAAAAATCTTCGATAATTGAAGCTTTTCAAAATTTTGATTCTGATTTGTCAGAATTTCGAAGGTTCGGAGCTTCAAAGATTCATAGAAAATCTTCGACAATTGAAGTTGAAGCTTTGAATGTTTAAAATTTTGATTCTGATTTGTCAGAATTTCGAAGGTTCGCAGCTTCATAGAAAATCTTCGACAATTGAAGTTGAAGCTTTGAATTTTCAAAATTTTGATTCTAATTTGTGAGAATTTCGAAGGTTCGCAGCTTCAAAGTTTCATAGAAAATCTTCGACAATTGAAGCTGAAGCTTTGAATTTTTAAAATCTTGCTTCTGATTTGTCAGAATTTCGAAGGTTCGCAGCTTCAAAGATTCATAGAATATCTTCGACAATTGAAGTTTCGAAGCTTTGAAATTTCGAAGTTTTTAATTCTGATTTGTCAGAAACACAGGAAAGGTGGTTCTTGCATTGTTCTTGTCAAGTTTAGATAGCACGGAAAATTCGATACCAAATGAAAGGTTAATGTTCCTCGAGCGTGTCTGAAGATTTTTGATTTTTTTACCGCTTGGTTCCGGGTGCCCGGATTTCCTAGGGATAACGTGGGCAACTTCTGTTTTCATATAATGGGATACATCATTACATGCAGAAAAATACCCCCTTAAAAGGGTAAAAAAAAATTCCCGCCGCCAATTTGAAATTTAGAGGTTATGTAAGATTTGCAAGATTTGGGAGACTTTTATTTTGAACAAGTGGGCACTTCGATACTTTGAAACTCCGCAATTTCGATACTTTGAAACTTCGCAACTTCGATATTTTGAAACCTTGCAACTTCGATACTTTGAAACTCCGCAATTTCGATACTTTGAAACTTCGATACTTTGAAACTCCGCAATTTCGATATTTTGAAACTTCGCAACTTCGATACTGTCGCTACAACAAACTGATTGACCATACCGTCTATAAATAAAGCAAAACTTTAGACAAACTTTTTCGGCAACTTTCGTCATGACACGAGAGTCAAGGCGGCCGTCTTGAGTGGCTGCTTGGCAACGCCGCACGCGTTAGCTGACACAAGGATGAAAAATTCGAATACTTCCAAACTTCACAACTTTGATTCTTCGAAAACTTTGAATCGATACTTTAAATATTCTCAAGTTCAATTCTTTGTTAATTCGGAACTTCGATACTTTGAAACCTTGCAACTTCGATACTTTGAAACTCTGCAATTTAGATACTTTGAAACTTCGCAACTTCGATATTTTGAAACCTTGCAACTTTGATACTTTGAAACTCCGCAATTTCGATAATTTGAATCTTCCGCAACTTGGATACTGTCGCTACAACAAACTGATTGACCGCACCGTCTATAAATAAAGCAAAACTTTAGACAAACGTTTTCGGCAACTTTCGACATGACACAAGAGTCAAGGCGACCGTCTTAAGTAGCTGCTTGGCAACGTCGCACGCGTCAGCTGACACAAGGATGAAAAATTCGAAAACTTCCACACTTCACAACTTCAAAAATTTTGAATCTTCGCAATTCGATACTTTAAAACTTCTCAAGTTCGATACTTACAAACTTCGCAACTTCGATACTTTGAAACCTCGCAACTTCGATACTTTCAATTACCGCAATTTCGATACTTTTAAGCTTCGATACTTCGAATCTTCGCATTCTTAAAAGTTCTCTTCGTTTCTTCGGATTTTAAGTTGAGAAGCCTCGAATTATTATGACCCCAAATTAATACTATACTATCTTTGTAGAAATTTAAAAAGTATTTTATTCAAAAATGTCTTCGAATCTTCGCAACTTCGATTCTTCAAAGTTCTCTTCGTTTTTTCGGATTCTTTAAAGTGCTCTTCGTTTCTTCGGATTTTTCGAAGTTGAGAAGCTTCGAATTATTATGACCCCTAATTAATACTATACTATCTTTGTAGAAATTTAAAAAGTGTTTTATTCAAAAATGTCTTCGAATCTTCGCAACTTCGATTCTTTAAAGTTCTCTTAGTTTCTTCGGATTCTTCAAAGTTTTCTTCGTTTTTTCGGATTCTTCAAAGTTCTCTTCGTTTCTTCGGATTCTTCAAAGTTCTCTTCGTTTTTTTCGGATTCTTTGAAGTTCTCTTCGTTCCTTCGGATTTTTCGGAGTTGAGAAGCTTCGAGTTATTATGACCCCTAATTAATACTATACCATCTTTGTAGAAATTTGAAAAGTGTTTTATTCAAAAATGTCTTCGAATCTTCGCAACTTCGATTCTTCAAAGTTCTCTTCGTTTCTTCGGATTCTTCAAAGTTCTCTTCGTTTTTTCGGTTTCTTTGAAGTTCTCTTCGTTTCTTCGGATTCTTCAAAGTTCTCTTCGTTTCTTCGGATTCTTCAAAGTTATCTTCGTTTCTTCGGATTCTTCAAAGTTCTCTTCGTTTTTTCGGATTCTTCAAAGTTCTCTTCGTTTCTTCGGATTTTTCGAAGTTGAGAAGCTTCGAATTATTATGACCCCTAATTAATACTATACTGTCTTTGTAGAAATTTAAAGTGTTTTATTCAAAAATGTTTAAAGTCGATTTTTTTAGTCGCGTGAAAGAATTAAGGTTTCCGTTGGGTTTTATGATTGAACTGTAATTTTTAAGCGGTTGGAAAGTACGCCCTGAATGGGGAACATACCATATCACACCGCATTTCCGTTTGACGATAAAAATATATACACATTTTAAACGGACACGCTTTTCGACCTTGTCAGCTATAAATAACTCGGAATCGTCAGCTGACAATTTATCTCATAATTTTCCTGGAGCGATACGCTCAAACGGCAACGAAAAATTGCCAATGTTTAACGGGAGATGAAGCTGAAGTTTTTTTTTGCTCATCAGACATTTTTCCAGACATTCTTTTTAATTTTTCAAGAGTCTTGAGTCACTTCAAGAATCGACTCTTTTACGTCGACTTACAAAAAAGGTAGACATTTTTCTAGACATACTTTTTTTTCCAAAAGTGTCAGAATTGGCACTTTTCCGTCGACTTACAAAAAAGGTTTTTTGCTCATCTGGCATTTTTCCAGGCGTACTTTTTAATTTTTCAAAAGAGTCTTGAGTCACGTCAAGAATCGACTTACAAAAAAGGTAGACATTTTTCTAGACATACTTTAAATTTTCCAAAGGTGTCAGAATTGACATTTTTGCGTCGACTTACAAAAAAGGTTTTTTGCTCATCAGACATTTTTCCAGGCGTACTTTTTAATTTTTCAAAAGAGTCTTGAGTCACTTTAAGAATCGACTCTTTTACGCCGACTTACAAAAAAGGTAGACATTTTTCTAGACATACTTTTTAATTTTCTAAAAGTGTCAGAATTGACACTTTTGCGACGATTTACAAAAAAATTTTTTTGCTCATCAGACATTTTTCCAGGCGTACTTTTTAATTTTTCAAAAGAGTCTTGAGTCACCTTAAGAATCGACTCTTTTACGCCGACTTACAAAAAAGGTTTTTTTTGTTCATCAGACATTTTTCCAGGCGTACTTTTGAATTTTTCAAAAGAGTCTTGAGTCACTTCAAGAATCGACTCTTTTACGCCGATTTACAAAAAAGGTAGATATTTTTCTAGACATACTTTTTAATTTTCCAAAAGTGTAAGAATTGACACTTTTGCGACGATTTACAAAAAAGGTCTTTTTTGCTCAACTGGCATTTTTCCAGGCGTACTTTTTAATTTTTCAAAAGATTCTTGAGTCACTTTAAGAATCGACTCTTTTACGTCGACTTACAAAAAAGGTGGACATTTTTCTAGACATACTTTTTAATTTTCCAAAAGTGTCAGAATTGACATTTTTGCGTCGACTTACAAAAAAGGTTTTTTTTGCTCATCAGACATTTTTCCTGGCGTACGTTTTAATTTTTCAAAAGAGTCTTGAATCACTTCAAGAATCGACTCTTTACGTCGACTTACAAAAAAAGTGGACATTTTTTCAGACATACTTTTTAGTTTTCCGAAAGAGTCAGGAGTCACTTCAAGAATCGACTCTTCACGACAAATCGACTCACAAAAAAAGTCATTTTGCCCATCCCTAATGGAATCTGCGCCCTTATAACTTTAACCCCGAGAGCTGCAGATTGATGTATTCATATCTCCAGAAAAATCGTAAAAGTGCTCTTTTCCGAAATAAATTTTTTTTTTTCAATGTCTGTTTTTTCAATTTTTAATTCATTCTGAGAATTATTTGTCAATACCGTTTCCTCGTGAGACTTATGGCAACGGAGATACGATGGAAATTGTTCGAAGAAAAAGCTTTAAAAAAAATTATCATTAAATCTGAGAAAGTAATATTTTTTTATTATTATTAATAATATTACAAGTGATGACGATAAATGTTTTTTTAATGTTTGTTTTTTATGTTTAATCACGTAAAACTATTCATTCTGAGAACTATTTATAAATTGCATTTTCTTGTAGGACTTATCGCGACGATACGATGGAAATAGTTCGAAGAACAAGCTTAAAAAAATTACCATTAAATCTGAGAGAGTAATTTTTTTTTAAATATCACGAGTGATGATTCATTCGAAGGATGTCGTTTTCCCGCTTCTGCGAAAATTAGTATTCCGTCTCCAAAAACCGGATGTAGAATACGTGTGATGCAGAGAGACGACTGTTGTCTCCGCCGCTGCAGAGTAAATCTGGGCGTGAATAATAAAATACGGCCGTGAATCATCGCGGGAAGGGTCAATTTTAGGGCGACACAAAAAACTACTCTGCGATATTGCAAAAAAATTGGCGTGAATAATGCGAAAGTAAATTGGACCGCAACTCATGCAGTAATCAAATAAAAAATGGATGATACAATAATCGCAATCGGAAAATTGTAGTTCTTTTCGTAATTCACTAGGAGAGGATCAGATGTGTGACTCACCGATTTGATCCATCTTTGGCACATGACTAGGAGTGTAACAGGTGCAAGTAATAGGGCGCACTATTCAGCCGTTTTCGAGAAAAAAATTGATTGATTCTAAAATTAAGATATTTAAATACACATGGATTTATAAAAAACTATGAAAAGAAAAGGAATGAACCCAACCTCAACAATGGGGTTCGATCCTTCGACCTTCCGACTACGAATCGGAGGATTTATCGATGCGCCAAAAGGTCGGTATATGTTTGTTAACGCAAAAGGTATATAAACATACGAATGAATAACAAATTTAAAAAACCATAAACGGCTAAATAGTGTGCCCTATTACTTGCACCTGTTACACTCCTAGTTATGATCTACACGTGTGCCAAAGATGGATAAAATCGGTGAGTCGCACATCTGATCCTCCCCTTGTCAGTATGTACTCGGGTTTTAGACTCAGATTTTTTATAATTATAAAATATTCAAAATGTATTTTCAATCAAATAGAAAAATGCCAAAATTCCTATACTACTTGTTAATAGATTGAAAATAATTCAAATTCCGACAGAAAATATAATTAGTACTTTTATCTAATTGATTTGGGCTAAATTACAAACGAATTATCTATTCAGGTGAAAGTGGATTTGAGTCAAAACACAATTAGCGATGGTCGAGCGATAACAGGATTGTGAAATCATAAGTAGGCTTGTGTTTCCTTTATCATTACGATTTGGAATCGTTTCCTAATGGCTCCTGCCAAAATTCATTATATCTCACGATGGATAAGTGACTAAACCATATCCGAATTTTTATTTGCCAAAATTCATTATTACTCACGACGAACCTGTGACTAAACCAGATCCAAATTTGGGTGAATCACCGAATCGCTCGAATATTCGTTTCGGCCACAGCTGACCGGGCAATGTCAAATGTGAGTCTGGGTCGGATTTTTTTGGAGAAGTTCAAATCCGGTGACCTCGGTCGGATTGTTTTTTTCTGGAAGTTTGTCTGGTGATTCTTGGTCGGATTGTTTTTTTTTGGAAGTTTCAATCCGGTGAGTCTTGGTCGGATTGTTTTTTTTTTTTTTTGAAGTTCACATCTGGTGACCTCGTTCGGATTGTTTTTTTCTGGAAGTTTGTCTGGTGATTCTTGGTCGGATTGTTTTTTTTTTGGAAGTTTCAATCCGGTGAGTCTTGGTCGGATTGTTTTTTTTTTTTTTGGAAGTTCACATCTGGTGACCTCGTTCGGATTGTTTTTTTTTTTGGAAGTTTGTCTGGTGATTCTTGGTCGGATTGTTTTTTTTTTTGGAGTTTCAATCCGGTGAGTCTTGGTCGGATTGTTTTTTTTTTGAAGTTCACATCTGGTGACCTCGTTCGGATTGTTTTTTTCTGAAAGTTTAAGTCTGGTGATTCATGGTCGGATTGTTTTTTTTTTGGAAGTTCAAATCTGGTGACCTCGTTCGGATTGTTTTTTTTTGGAAGTTTGTCTGGTGATTCTTGGTCGGATTGTTTTTTTTTTGGAAGTTTCAATCCGGTGAGTCTTGGTCGGATTGTTTTTTTTTTGAAGTTCACATCTGGTGACCTCGTTCGGATTGTTTTTTTCTGAAAGTTTAAGTCTGGTGATTCATGGTCGGATTGTTTTTTTCTGGAAGTTCAAATCTGGTAAGTCTTGGTCAGATTTTTCCTGGAGGAGTTCAAATCTGATTGTTTTTTTTTTTTAAGAAGAAGTTAACATGTCACCGTCTACGGTGAAATAATTTTATAGCAAACCTCGCATAAACAAACGAAATGTTTGGGGGGGATTTAAACCGACCGATTGACCCATCAAGCGTTCATTCTTAAGTACGTCCAATTAAAAGGATGCCGACGTTACAACAGTCTGCACCTGCTGGCGCATTAAAACAAAGAGCAGTGGTTTCAGGTGAGCGGCCCGCGAGAGGCCCAATTAGTTCTACGTCAGCCAGCCGAGACCTTCATGGTCTGTGCTCTACTACCAAGACACGGAGTTCATCATCCTCTCAAGACTACAAACTTGTATCTATTAAAAAAAAAAAACGTTGATTTTAATCGCCATTCTGATTTATTTCTCACCGAGAGTCGCACGTGTTTCGGCCGGCGTGCATTAGCATATCAAAGCAAAAACACCTGCTCCCCGGCAAAGTGCGACGCACTTAATTGATTTTTTCGTCGGACCGAAGGCCACAACAACGTCGGAAAATGACAAAATGTACGAACCGAAAGAGGAGGAGGTCGATTCCGATGTAAAGTAAGGTTTGACCTTGACTCGGGCCACAATGCGCGGGAAACTGACTCGGGTTCGGTTCACACATTTCAACAAAAGCATGAATATGCAAGAACTATAATGCATGCGGCCAATTATTAAATATATGAATTAACCGAAGAAGCGTTTTGCTTTAATATTTGTGAGGGAAACGGGTTCGAGGATCGTTTCTGCGATTCTAGACCGGCCGGCCGTTTGGTGACTCAGCTTCTACTTACATCATAACCATATACGTATCGCATTCCAGACGAAACAAACGATAATGGTGTGTAGTTCTTGTATTTATAAGTCACTGGTAACGTAACATGTACCACACCTATAAACATAGATATTGTGTTTAATCGCATACGCAGCAATTAAAAACGAAATTTTAAGAAAACCTTTTCCGAGTCAGAAGAAGTCAACGGTAGACGCCTCGAATGAATTGGATGTCTCCAAACTCGAGAACCGGTTCAGGGACAAATTTTGCATGTCTTGAAATCTTGTGGAAATATTATGTGTAAGATAGACCTTTACTACAACAGATTACCAAATTGTCCGGCAATACATTCTTGTAAAAAAAAAAAAGACAATTCACGAAATAAGTGCATTCATTCGCGAGTTCCAATTTGGAAAACGAGGAGAAAAAAAAAGGAAAACGGCCGCACCAGTTCCAGTTTGGAAAACCAGGAGCAAACAATTTAAGTCAATAACACCCCAGGTCGACGGTGTACAGCTCGATGGATGTACGTCGGCTGTCGGCGTTTTGCTCATAACGCCCATGATGCCTTCAACGTTTTATGTCATACTCGTAGGTTAAATTTATCGATGATTTTCTTATACTATTTTCCGACAGATTCTCGCGTCGAAAGCCGCGCTGCGCAGATGTCTACGGCGTTCGCACGCTTGATTTGCGTTTCGCGAATTGTTGACACTCGGTCTGTTGCTGAGATACATAATTACTATAAGCGGGCGTTATAGAAATAGCGCCCTAGAGCGTTATTTATCATTTAATATAAATTATTTCCATGCCATGATTTCGATAATAAACAAGAATGACATAAAAAAAAATTACTTCAGCATCGATACGCAAGTGGGCAGTAGGTATGAAAAGGTTTTTCTATTTATTGCTTAATTAAGCTATACATTATTTATGATGTACCAATGTTATTGAAACTTTAATAGTTTCCCAATTTTTGTGTAGGGCACATCACCCCAGAAATCTAGTTATAACCCAATAACTACATCCGAAGGAGAAGTGCTGGTGGTGCTGCTGCAAGAAACACCCTTCCAACACATTTCATCGATCCGCGGTTAAGCAATACTACAGAAATACTCGCGCCATGAATGTGCCACTCGGTATCTTTTAATTGGAGTTTTTTTTTATCCATCATTTGCAACGTCGGCTCCGCCGTAGTTATTAACGCGCTCTCAAATCCTAGTATTTAGTGGACATGCGCTTCGCAACCGGTGCACTGCAACCGTTTATTGACTCGATGCATTTATGTATGCAGTAGTACGATGCATTTTACGCTATACTATACTCTGCTGACGGAGAGCGCACCATCCCTCTCTCTCGATCGCGCCTTACACACTAAACCGCGCCCTGCTCTCCGTCTCACTCTCTCACTACCCGATCACGCTTACGTCACGTGTCTCCTGGATTCGCGCCAAAAACTACGCCTATTACGAATGCACGAGTGTTGCGTAATTAATTCAAATTTAAAAAAAAAAATACAATTATAGACATTCACACGAAAATATACTAATGATCGCCGACGAGGAGTCTGTCAGTAGGTGAGGGTTCGTAAAATTGGGACCGGATCGATGATTCTTCTTCCGTTGCCGGGGCGACCGGTGCGACGTCATCGGTCGATATGGTAGGAAGCTGTGTGGTGTGTGTGTGTATGTGTGGGACAATCCGGTGTATTTTACGTATTACGTGACAGCCATTCAACATCGTAAATACTACTACGGAGTTATGGGCATATTTTTGAGTCGCTTCAGTTGATTCCACTTACTCCCACGCATCCAGATGCACGCAATGT
This sequence comes from Ocypus olens, assembly GCA_910593695.2. Taxonomy (NCBI): domain Eukaryota; kingdom Metazoa; phylum Arthropoda; class Insecta; order Coleoptera; family Staphylinidae; genus Ocypus; species Ocypus olens. Next base: position 50,633,438 of record OU343054.1, on the reverse strand, counting down.
GTGACACATATATTGCACTCGGGACTTAATTAACGAATAAAGTATGTACGTTCGGCAAAGGGGAGTTTCGGGACGTTAAGGGTGCTTATCTACTACCTACATGTATATCGAAGCAAACGAACAATTCGGAGATTTTATTTATGTCCATCATGAACTGGAATTAGTTCTGTCTTGGTCGATATATATATATATATATATATATATATATATATATATATATATATATATATATATATACTGAAGAGTAGTAACCAGGGGTGTGGAGTCGTGATAAAAATGTAGCGACTCCGACTCCATTTTTTTTTTGTTTCGACTCCGGCTCCGATTCCTCATTTTTTTTATTCCGACTCCGACTCCGGCTACGACACCGACTCCGACTCTGGCTCCGACTCCGGCTCCAGCTCCGAAAGCGGCTCCAGCTCCGACTCCGACATTAACAACGTCATATTAGAATAACAATCAACATTCGTTTTGCGTATCATATAAAAAAAAAACAAGGGGATGCACCGTTTTCTGTCGAATATTTGCATCGTCGAATTTCTGAATATTTTTATTTTCGCTAATGCAAGTTGTGTGAGCAGTTCGACAATTGAATGCGTTATAGAATCTTCTAACTTGTAATCAGGGGTGTGGAGTTATGACAAAAATGTAGCGACTCCGACTCCTTATTTTTTGTTTTCGACTCCTACTCCCACTCCGGCTCCGATTCCTGAATTTTTTTGCTTCGACTCCGACCCCTCAAATTTGGAGCCTCCAGACTCCGGCTCCGACTCCGACCCCAAATGTTCACCGACTCCACCTCGCCCGACTCCGACTCCGACTTCGACTCCACATCCCTGGTAGTAACGGTCGTACTTGTTGGAGGATGGTAAAAAAAAATCGAAGAATCCCGCCCCTTTTGGTCGGATTCCCTGATACGATGATTTTTCTTCGATTTTTTTTTACTATATATATATATATATATATATATATATATTTCTTTTGCTAGATCGATTAATCCTTTGTCTATATTCCTTAGTACTTACATCAAAATCTTTTGGTGAATAAGGTGGTGAACGAATTTTCGAAATTTCCTCAATTGCTTCAAAATTATAGCTGAAAAACTGAGAAACAGTTGCGAGTCGAACTCGATTCCTCGTGGTTGTTAAAAGAGCTTCAAGGGTGGAGTAAGGTGGCGAAAGAATTTATGGAATTTCTGCAATGGTTTGAAACTTATAGTTGAAAAACTGAAAAACAATTGCCAATCGAATGATTTTGTTTTGCTGCAATCAAAAAAGCTCGAAGAGTTAAGTAAGATGGTGAAGAAATTTTCGAAATTTCTTCAATTGCTTCAAAATTATAGCTGAAAAACTGAAAAACAGTTGCGACTCGAACTCGTTTTCTCGCGGTTATCAAAAGAGCTTCAAGAGTCGAGTAAGATGGTGAAAGAATTTACGAAATTTCTGCAATGGTTGGGAACTTATAGCTGAAAAACTAAAGAACAATTGCGACTCGGATTTATTTTTCTCTCTGCAATCAAAAGAACCCGAAGCGTTACGTAAGATGGTGAACGAATTTTTGAAATGTTTTTGGTGGTTCGGAATTTATAGCTGAAAAACTTAAAAACAACTGCCACTCAAACTCGTTTTCTCGTCGTTATTAAAAGCCCTTTAAGAGCAGAGTAAGATGGTGAAAGAATTTACGAAAATTCTGCAAAGGTTCGGAGTTTATAGCTGAAAAACTGAAAAACAAATGCGACTCGAATTAATTTTTTTCGCTGTAATCAAAAGAACTCGAAGCGTTACGTAACATGGTAAACTAATTTTTGAAATTTCTTTGATGGTTCGGAGTTTATAGCTGAAAAACAATTGCTACTCGAATTTTTTTTTTCGCTGGAATAAAAAAAAAAGAGTCGAATTTTTGATATTTTTTTTGATGGCTCGGAATTTATAGCCGAAAAACTGAAAAACAATTGCGACTAGAATTAATTTTTTTCTTTCCAATCAAAAGAACTCGAAGTGTTACGTAAGATGGCGAACGAATTTTTGAAATTTCTGTGATGGTTCCGAATTTATAGCTGAAAAACTGAAAAACAATTGCCGCTCAAACTCGTTTTCTCCTCGTTATTAAAAGAGCTTCAAGAGTAGAGTAAGATGGTGAAAGAATTTACGAAATTTCTGCAAAGGTTAAGAGTTTATAGTTGAAAAACTGAAAAACAATTGCGACACGAATTATTTTTTTTCGCTGCAATCAAAATAGCTCGATGAATTAAGTAAGATGGTGAAAGAATTTTTGTAATTTCTTTGGTGGTTCGGAATTTATAGCTGAAAAACTGAAAAACAATTGCTACTCAATTTTTTTTTGCTGCAGTAAAGAGAGCTCGAAGGGTTAAGCAAGATGGTGAGCGAATTTTTTTAATTTCTTTGATGATTCGGAATTTATAGCTGAAAAACTGAAAAACAATTGCGACTCGAATGAATTTTTTTCACTGCAATCGAAAGAACTCGAAGCGTCACGTAAGATGGTGAACGATTTTCTGAAATTTCTTTGATGGTTCGGAATTTATAGCTAAAAAACTGAAAAATAATTGCCATTCGAATTAATTTTTTTGGCTGAAATCAAAAGAGCTCGAACCCATTTTTGAAATTTCTTTGATGGTTCGGTATTTATAGCTGAAAAACAATTGCGACTCGAATTCTTTTTTTTTGGCTGGAATAAAAAAAAAAGAGTCTTCGAGCTCTTTTGATTCCAAGTAAGAAGAGGAACGAATTTTTGAATTTATTTTTGATGGCTCGGAATTTATAGTTGAAAAACTGAAAAACAATTGCCACTCAAACTCGTTTTCTCGTTGTTATTAGAAGAGCTTTAAGAGCAGAGTAAGATGGTGAAAGAATTTATGAAATTTCTGCAATGATTCGGAGTTTATAGCTGAAAAACTGAAAAACAATTGCGACTCGATTTTTTTTTTCGCTGCAATCAAAAGAGCTGAAAGAATTAAGTAAGATGGTGAAAGAATTTTTTATATTTCTTTGATCGTTCGGAATTTATAGCTGAAAAACTGAAAAACAATTGCGACACGAATTTTTTTTTTTTGCTGGAATCAAAAGAGCTCGAAAATTTAAGTAAAATGGTGAACGAATTTTTAAAATTTCTTTGATGGTTCGGAATTTATAGCTGAAAAACTGAGAAACAATTGCGACTAGAATGAATTTTTTTCGCTGGAATCAAAAGAGCTCGAAGAGTTAAGCAAGATGGTGGACCAATTTTTGAAATTTCTTTGGTAGTTCGGAATTTATAGCTGAAAAACTGAAAAACAATTGCCACTCAAACTCGTTTTCTCGTCGCTATTAAAAGAGCTTCAAGAGTCGATTAAAATGGTGAAAGAGTTTACAAAATTTCTGCAAAGGTTCGGAATTTATAGCTGAAAAATTGAAAAACAATTGCGACTCGAATTATTTTTTTTTCGCTGCAATTAAAAGAGCTCGAAGAGTTAAGTAAAATGGTGAACGAATTTTTGAAATTTCTTTGATGGTTCGCTATTTATAGCTGAAGAACTGAAAAACAATTGCGACTCGAATTAATTTTTTTCGCCGCAATCAAAAAAGCTTGAAGAGTTAAGTAAGATGGTGAACCAATTTTTGAAATGTCTTTGATGGTTCGGAATTTATAGCTGAAAAACTGAAAAACAATTGCCATTCGAAATAATTTTTTTCGCTGGAATCAAAAGAGCTCGAAGATGTAAGTAAGATGGTGAACGAATTTTTGTAATTTCGACAATGGGTCCGAACTTATAGCCGAAAAACTGAAAAACAATTGCGACTCGAACTAGTTTTTTCACTGTAAATCAAAGTTAAATTTTCTATTCTTTCAAGTTCTTTCCTGGCATTTTCTTAAAATCCTCTGGTTTCGTTCAATAGCTGCATTTTAAACCGTCTCAATTGTCACCCTTCTTCAACCGTAAAAAGTAATCAATTCGGAAGACCAACAATCCGCCGTTGAAATATTAATATTATCGAACGCAAGTGAAGTTTCGCGAACGTTCTAGAAGGCGAGGAAAACTCGGGCTGCATGGTTTCCACGCCGTGCCGGTGCGTACGTGCCTTGAATTGTAAAGGGTGTAGTAACCATGGCAGCAGCATGTGGCGGGAACACCGAGACTCCTGGGCGTCTGCGGCCACACCCGGCTTAATTGATCAATTTCGACCCAGAACGACTCCTTTAATTGAAACATTAATAATATACATCATTAAAAAAAAAAAACTATTTTTACTCACCGGGTTTTAAAAATGAAGTTTAAAAAAAAACACATGACCTTTAACGGCACTCGGGCCGATCAATAGAGGCGTCGGGGCGTCGTCCAAGGACAGCCGCGCAGCTACAAAATCCGCACACAAGGTCACACTTTGAAAACTGCATTTTTTCATCTTTTCCGATTTTATTGTTGGTTCGAGAGAAGTGCACATTATTTGCGCGGACTTTTCGTCGAAAGGTCAAAGTTCACCCGGAGTTCACGCGAACAACCCCGGCCCGAAACGGTTTTGGCGGGAAATAATTTTATTCGAAAAGTCACGCGCTCGTAATCGTAAATATACGGCAATCAATATGTATTTATTACCTTTTGTACTTATCGTGCACGTGTGGTTCGTGTGATATACAATGGGTTGTAAGCGTAATTTATATGGAATCGTGGTGGCGGTCTTTGACTTTGCTCATTTCAATATTTCCGAGAATCTACGGCGGCGCGCTGTTCGTGGCGCCCAAACTTTCAACTTGCGTCCGGTTCGAAGGACCAATTGTTTAACCTTATGGGGTGTAGTGAAAGTTGTCAAATAATTAATCCTGTAGGTTCCTGCTCATTTTAATATTTCCCAGAATCTACGGCGCCATTCGTGGCGCTCAAACTTTCAACTTACGTCCGGTTCTAAGGACCAATTTTTTAACCTTATGGGATTTGATGAAAGTTGTCAAATAATTAATCCGGTAGGTTCCTGCTTATTTTAATATTTCCCAGAATCTACGGCGCGCCATTCGTGGCGCCCAAACTTTCAACTTGCGTCCGGTTCTAAGGACCAATTTTTTAACCTTATGGGATGTGGTGAAAATTGTCAAATAATTAATCCGGTAAGTTCCTGCTCATTTCAATATTTCCTAGAATCTACGGCACTTCGTGGCGCCCAAACTTTCAACCTGCGTCCGGTTCTAAGGACCAATTTTTTAACCTTATGGGATATGATGAAAGTTGTCAAATAATTAATCAGGTAGGTTCCTGCTCATTTCAATATTTCCCAGAATCTACGGCGCGCCATTCGTGGCGCCCAAACTTTCAACTTGCGTCCGGTTCTAAGGACCAATTTTTTAACCTTATGGGATGTGGTGAAAATTGTCAAATAATTAATCCGGTAAGTTCCTGCTCATTTCAATATTTCCTAGAATCTACGGCACTTCGTGGCGCCCAAACTTTCAACCTGCGTCCGGTTCTAAGGACCAATTTTTTAACCTTATGGGATATGATGAAAGTTGTCAAATAATTAATCAGGTAGGTTCCTGCTCATTTCAATATATCCCAGAATCTACGGCGCGCCATTCGTGGCGCCCAAACTTTCAACTTGCGTCCGGTTCGAAGGACCAATTTTTTAACCTTATGGGATAGGGTGAAAGTTGTCAAATAATTAATCTGGTGAGTTCCTGCTCATTTCAATATTTCCCAGAATCGACGGCGCCATTCGTGGCGCCCAAACTTTCAACTTGCGTCCGATTCGAAGGACCAATTTTTTAACCTTATGGGATATGGTGAAAGTTGTCAAATAATTAATCCTGTAGGTTCCTGCTCATTTCAATATTTCCCAGAATCTACGGCGCCATTTAAGGCGTCCACACTTTCATCTTGCGTCCGGTTCGAAGGACCAATTTTTTAACCTTATGGGATAGGGTGAAAGTTTTCAAATAATTAATCCGGTAGGTTCCTGCTTATTTTAATATTTCCGAGAATCTACGGCGCGCCATTCGTGGCGCCCAAACTTTCAACTTACGTCCGGTTCTAAGGACCAATTTTTTAATCTAATGGGATAGGGTGAAAGTTTTCAAATAATTAATCCTGTAGGTTCCTGCTTATTTTAATATTTCCCAGAATCTACGGCGCGCAATTCGTGGCGCCCAAACTTTCAACTTGCGTCCGGTTCGAAGGACCAATTTTTTAACCTTATGGGATAGGGTGAAAGTTGTCAAATTATTAATCCGGTAGGTTCCTGCTTATTTTAATATTTCCCAGAATCTACGGCGCGCAATTCGTGGCGCCCATACTTTCAACTTGCGTCCGGTTCTAAGGACCAATTTTTTAACCTTATGGGATAGGGTGAAAGTTGTCTGATAATTAATCCGGTAGGTTCCTGCTCATTTCAATATTTCTCAGAAACTACGGCGCGCATTCGTGGCGCCCAAACTTTCAACTTGCGTCCGGTTCGAAGGACCAATTTTTTTAACCTTATGGGATATGGTGAAAGTTGGTCAAATGATTGATCCGGTAGGTTTCTCATTTTGATTGTGCGGTACAAATAATTTTACATAAAAGAATGACTGTTCCTTTATTAGTAGAGAGTTTGTTTGTAAACTTTTGGTGCTCTGTTACTATTGAAAGCAAGTTGACCTTTTATTACCGACTCTAATCAATTCATAAAAGCTGACTTTAACTCTTTGCTGCACGAGATTTCACACATTTTAAAAGGCCTAAGTGAATTTCTCTCAGTTGGCACTGGAAGTGTTAACATGGGGTGAAGGTATGTGGTTCATAATTCAGATTTGTAATGATCTAAGTGTAAGCCTATTTTGTAGGCTGATGTGCCACAGCTTGCTTAAATTCGGTAGTTCAAATTGTAGTCCCATATGCAGCAAAGAGTTAATCGGTATTTAGGCGTTTTCAGTCGTTTTAAGTCATTTTGCATATCTCCGTTCTCGGAAGTCCCACATTTTTTTTTTGACAAATAGTGTTCAGAATGAGCTCTTGGACTTGCAAAAATTTTTGATACGTTTTCAGTCAATTTAAGCACCATTTACGACAAAACTCATTTGAACTAATTAGACATTTTCTCACGGTCCCGATTTGCTCCTGACTTATTAATCATTTTTTTCGATTATCGTGCTTTTATGAAATAATTTATAAGATCCAACATCCTGTTAAAGCTCGCGTGCCGATGCAAGATCAGCCGGCCGTGTAGTATTCGCAAGTTTTTCCAGAACGCCCGAAACATAAATAAGCGCGGGAACGGCCGTGCGGATACACCGCGGGCCGTTTTGACTACTGCAGCGGCAGGAATGTAGCAGCACCGGTCGCCATGGCAACCGGCGTATCAGGAGTCGACAGATGCGACCTTGGCCGGAGGAACTGGGGTTGAACTCTCGACTCAGGAATGTGAAGGTGCTCTGATTTTTCCGCGGATTTCTTCCATTCGGGCGCAAAAATTTCACGTGTGCAGCGTAAATAATTGATGCGCACGCGTTTGTAAGAAAGTCGAGATGGCCGCCTGTCATGTCTGATTGACGCCCTTCTGGTCTGCATTCTCGCATGTGAAACCACCGTTCACATGACCGTACAAGGACTTCTCGATGTGAACGCACGACACTATTAAAACGTCGACCGCAATTGCCCTGGAATTCTTTCGCGCCACATGTTTCCGCTATTAATAGTCGCGAATTGTGAATTATTATCAATCCGATTATTAGCTCCGCGAAATCTGTTTCGGTGTTGCAACCCGCGCGGTATCGTTCCCACGTTGCAGCAGTCGGTCACTCGATGCACGCGTGTGACGTCACGCATTCCTTGGGCTTGTTCTCTCGGTTTTGTGTTGCGGCGGCGATCACTTCGAATTTCTCGGTGTGGTCTCATTCAACGAGAATGAGAAACACTGGCGCGCGGATATTTCCACTGCACACGGGCTCTCGAGGTTGTCTTCTCGTTACCTTTTTTTTTTGTTGTAAGTACGTGCGTCCTTGGCGGCGCGAAGCTATTGACCTATTCATAACTGATGGGACTTGCTCGATGTTGTTGGCAGCTTTAAAGATTTGCGTAAAATTATTAACCGGCGCAAAGCTGCTGAAAACCTTCCCTTCTACAACGGGATAGTTAAGAACACTGGAACTGTACTCTGGCCGCGCTATGAAGGCGTCTGACGCGATTAACAAAGGGTCGGAAAGGCCCTCATCAGAAGTGATTGAGTATTTTGTTACTTTACACTCATAGATGTGTATACTTTACTTGCTAGCTATTGGTGCACTATCGCCTTTTATTTATAAATGAATGGTTTTTGAAAGGTTACAGATAGCACCTCAGATGCCTTCATAGCGCGGCCAGACTTTATCTGTAATGTAAAATTGCCAGACAACTGACGTATTTTTTTCCGCGCTGCTGAACGGTTCGTAAGTTTTCTAAACTTCTAAACATAGGAAACAGAGCCCTGCAATAGCGGATTTTTGAAAACCCGGCCCGGCCCGGCCCGATAGTGAAAATTTAAAACCCGGCCCGGCCCGATGAAACGAAAATTTACTGCGGGCCCGGCCCGCTTCCGAAAAAGATTGAATTAAATAAACAAAATTACTGGACCCATGTAACCCTCACAATTCTTAAAATATCGTGTGTGAACCACAAAATTTTGTTTCAGAGTTGGCTGTGAGATAAATGAGATATGTCACATATTATTACGTCAAGGGGCATTGAATTAGATTTAAAAAATGAATTAATCTCAGACATGACTGCTATGTTTCTCTCTCTCTCAGGCATGGCCAACTCAAAAAAAAATAAAGACGTTGAGAATATTAACTGCGACGGAGGAAATAAAAATTTAACAACGTGCACGCCACTACATCCTGCAGTGGACTGCAGGACGACGAAAACACTTGACACATAAACACACTCGATTACCTTCGGAGCAATTCCTTTCTGAGTCACCCTATATTTATCGGTACTTTAAAATATGACCAATCAGTGTTTTTCTTTCACCGCCAAATAGGCAAAAAAAAATTGATTGCGTCGACGCCTTATACAGGGGCGGTCCATCTCAGAGGTAACAAGCGACTTTGTTGAGTTATGCGGCATTTTTGAAAAAATCGCGATTTTTGTTTCGAGGAAAATTTTTGAAAAATTCGCGATTTTTGTTTTGAGGAAAAAACTTTTGATGACATTTTGACATTTCCACCTTCATAACCTTAGCCACCCCTAACTTCACCAGTACCTCCCCTACCAATCCATCGCCCGGGAAAGGTTTGTCAAGTTATCGTCGTTCAGCCAAACCGAAATGTGGAGGTGCACCGTCCTGTTGAAAAATTAGCTGGTTTTCCTGATCACTAACTTCACTTGCAACTAGTTCTACTATGAAGGGAATGACTTGAATTTGTAGCCACACAATGCTAATTGAATACTTGTGCACTTCTGTCGGCGCAATTTCCATTCGAAAAATACAGTTCTATAATTTCCTGTCCTGGTACAAATTCACAAATTTTTGGTCGAGAAATTGATCATTTTCGATATGAAAATTTTAAGCGGTATATTGCTCTTTTCGTTTTTGCTGTCCTGGTACAAATTCACAAATCATCCATTTTTAATGTCATGTTCCAAGATGAACATGAAGCTTTTATCAGGCGATTTTAATGTTTTAAAATGAATGCGATCATTCCTTATATAGGATTAGCGTATTTCTCATCATGTTCTAAGGTGAACATGAAGCTTTTATCAGGCGATTTTAATGATTTAAAATTAATGCGACCTTTCCATAAATTATTAGCTTATTCCTCGTTATGTTCTAAGGTGAACATGAAGCTTTTATCGAGCGATTTTAATGTTTTAAAATTAACCCGATCATTCCATCAATTATTAGCTGCGTTCGCAGAAATTTTTCCCTGGCAAAACTTCGAATATATAACCGTCAAAAATGAATTTCGAATTGTCAAAAATTCTGCATTTTTGTCACCGCAAACGGCACACAAAAAAAATTACAGCTGTCAAAAATTGTGAATTTTTACTAACAAAAACTGCATTTTTTGATATTTAAAAATAAAATTGCTATTTTTGTATTGTTAAAAATTCTGCGTTTTTGCCACCACAAACGGCACGATTCAATGGTAAATAAAGAAATTTTGCAGCTGCCAGAAATTGTGTTTTTTTACAATCAAAGACGGCATTTTTTGATAATAAAAAAAAAGAAAATTTCAACTGCTAAAAGTGACTATTTCGAAAAGTTAAAAATAGCACTACTATCAAAAATGGCACGTTGGCAGTAAAAAGAAAATTTCAATTGCCAAAAATAACTATTCAGGACTGTCAAAAATTGCTCATTACTGAAAACGGTTTTATTTCAACAATAAAAAAAAATTCCAAATGCCAAAATTTGAGCATTTCTGCTTTCACTATCGGTATTTTTCAATATTAAAAAAGGGAAATTTCCAATGGTCAAAAGTAACAATTACAAATTGTCAAAAATTCTGCATTTCTGAAACGACAAACGGTAGCATCCAAAAATTGTGGACGCCCATGAACATGAAGCTTTTATCCGGCGATTTTAATGTTCCAAAATTATTACGATTATTCCCAAAGGATTAGAGTATTTATCATCAGTGTCAACGTTCATGTTCTAGGATGAACATGGGTAATACACATATTCCACAGTAAAAATAAAGCTTGTATCTATCAATTTGTATGTTCCTAGGTGAACGTGAATCTTTTATCTGGCGATTTTAATGTTCCAAAGTGATTACGATTATTCCTAAACGATTAGAATATGTATCATCAGTGTCAACGTTCATGTTCTATGATGAACATGGGTAATACACATATTCCACAGTAAAAATAAAGCTTATATCTGTCAATTTGTATGTTCCAAGGTGAACTTGAAGCTTTTATCTGGCGATTTTAATGTTCCAAAGTGATTACGATTATTCCTAAAGGATTAGAATATTTATCATCAGTGTCAACGTTCATATTTTAGGATGAACATGGGTAATACACATATTCCACAGTAAAAATAAAACTTATACCTGTCAATTTGTATGTTCCTAGGTGAACTTGAAGCTTTTATCTGGTGATTTTAATGTTCCAAAGTGATTACGATTATTCCTAAAGGATTAGAAAATTTATCATCAGTGTCAACGTTCATGTTCTTGGATGAACATCGGTAGTACACATATGCCACAGTAAAAATAAAGTTTATATCTGTCAATTTGTATGTTCCAAGGTGAACGTGAAGCTTTTATTTGGCGATGTTAATGTTCCAAAGTGATTACGATTATTCCTAAAGGATTAGAATATTTATCATCAGTGTCAACGTTCATGTTCTAGGATGAACATGGGTAATACACACATTCCACAGTTTTATCGCGCGATTTTAATGTTTTAAAATTAATGCGATCATTTCATAAATGATTACCTTATTCCTCGCCATGTTCTAAGGTGAACATGAAGCTTTTATCTGGCGATTTTAATGTTTTAAAATGAATGCGATCATTCCTTGTATAGGATTATCGTATTTCTCATCATGTTCTGAGGTGAACATGAAGCTTGTATCTGGCGATTTTAATGTTCTGAAATGAATGCATTTCTTACATAGGATTAGCGTATTTGTCACAAACGTTGATGTTCTAAGGTGAACATGAAGCTTTTATCTGGTGGTTTTAATGTTTTAAAATGAATGCGATCAGTCCTTATGTAATAATAATAATAATACATTTATTAATGGTAAATCACCTTTTTACAATATAATAAAAATAAATAATAATTCAAAAATTTTAAAACTAAAATTAATTACAATGAACAGGTGTGCTACATATTGGACTTATATAATAAAAAAAAGTACATAAATAACAATTAAATTTTGTTTAATTTACGTTTAAAAGATGTGTATGATTCCCTAAATAAATCAATCATATAGGATTAGCGTATTTGTCATAAATGTTCATGTTCTAAGGTGAACATGAAGCTTTTATCTGGCGATTTTAATGTTTTAAAATGAATGCGATCATTCCTTGTATAGGATTAGCGTATTTCTCATCATGTTCTAAGGTGAACATGAAGCTTGTATCTGGCGATTTTAATGTTCTGAAATGAATGCAGTCATTTCTTACATAGGATTAGCGTATTTGTCATTAATGTTCATATTCTAAGGTGAACATGAAGCTTTTATCGGGCGATTTTAATGTTTTAAAATGAAAGCGATCATTCCTTATATAGGATTAGCGTATTTCTCATCATGTTCTAAGGTGAACATAAAGCTTTTATCTGGTGATTTTAATGTTCCAAATGATTACGATTATTCCTAAAGGATTAGAATATTTATCATCCGTGTCATGTTCATTTTCTAGGATGAACATGGGTAATACACATATTCCACAGTTTCATCTGGCGAATTTAATGTTTTAAAATTAATGCGATCATTCCATAAAGGATTAGCTTATTCCTCGACATGTTCTAAGGTGAACATGAAGCTTTTATCTGGCGGTTTTAATGTTTTAAAATGAATGCGATCATTTCTTGGATAGGATTAGCGTATTTCTCGTCATGTTCTGAGGTGAACATGAAGCTTGTGTCTGGCGATTTTAATGTTCTGAAATGAATGCGATCATTTCTTATATAGGATTAACGTAGTTGTCATAAATGTTCATGTTCTAAGGTGAACATGAAGCTTTTATCTGGTGATTTTAATGTTTTAAAATGAATGCTTTCATTCCTCATATAAGATTAGCGTATTTCTCATCATGTTCTAAGGTGAACATGAAGCAATTTTCATTTTTATTGATATTTTGGAAAAAGCCGGACAGTAGAGAAAGCCGCCCCGACGTTTAATTTTTACTTTTAGTTTCAGCATAAATTAAAAACATGCTTTGTTAATGTCGCACGATTTATTTATAGCGCCCAGAGTTTCGATTAAGTGCCGATCATTATCAAAGTAAATAAATAAATCGTGTGACGTTATCAACGAAAGTGTTTTAATCCAGATTTCACGAAGCGCCTCCGGTAATAATCAGTGGCAAATATTTTGAATAAAAAAAATTTAGCTTGTCGTGCGTTTTTTAATCGCACTTTTCGTGTATATTATTAGTGCGGCCGGGGCCGCCACATGGCGGTGTTGACTTTTACGTAACGCCGGAGCGATAATAATTGGCGTCTGGACCCGAGGCGGCCTCTTGTGCAAGACGCCTCAACCTCCCGGGGTCGGTGCCACGCCCAGCTGATGTCGCAGTTACGTCACGGCGCCGCGCGTCCAGACGCTCGATACGCCGGCCGCACCGTGCACGTCACGGGGTGAATACACTCGGCCTCAAAACACACTGCTTGATCCTCTATTGTGTGCGTATAAAATCCGGGTTATGCCGGGCCTGGAAAATCCAAAGCGAGAGTTGCATACAAAAAAAAAAAAAAAAACGGGCGTATTTATGTTATCTTTGGTGGCCCTTCTTCGTAGGTCTTTATGTTGATGCATAAATTTTGCGCGTAATGGATGTGAAAATATAACCAGTAAACAATGCACATTATGGACAGTACTGGCACCACACCCTTTTTTATCGGTATTTCTAGCGATTGTGTGCCTCCGTGTCGTGAAAATAGCATCGTATCTTCCTTTTCTTGAAGGATTTTATCTGGTTGTAATTTTCCTGCTGTGTGCGAATGCCGCTCATGCCTACGCAGAGCTGTTGAGTTAAATAACCTCACTTTAACGTGTTGTGAATTTGGACGTTGCTATTTTTACGGATTTATACTCTCCAGTTATATCAGCGGTTATGAGGCAAAAAGCGAAGTTATACTTTGATCAATGGATCTTTGCGTGCACGTCATAAATAACTGAACATTTTCATGCGTTTACTCTCTCTACGATAAGGCGGCTCGTGGAACATGTTGATGGTAGAGCCATTTATACAATATACTCCCCCCCCCCCCTTCTTTTTTGAAGAAAGAACAATTGATCTTCCTAAACCAAAGTAACTTGCGAAAAAGTGTTTCAAGAATTAATGAAAAATTCTTGCGGAGTTTGAAACTACAGGTTTCCATGGCTCTATATAACGAGCCGCCCCTGTACGTATGTCGTCCAAGTCGAGAAAACTCGGTTTTCGGTAATGACGCACACGCAAAGATCCATTGATCAAACCATAGCTATAGCCTGTTCTCTGGAATCTGGCGGATGTGGTTGTAAAAGATGTTGTCGGAGCTCGGTAAGTAGGGGGCGTAATATTTTTTTATCTCAATCAAATCTTTGTTGAGAAGTACTGGTGTAATAAATTTATGGGATGCAATTGGATGAACCACCAATACCTTTTCTTCGAGGGTACGTCGGTCCTCAGCCGCCAGATTTCAGCGAACAGACTATAGCTAGACGAACACATGCAGAACCCTCATTGCGTTTCATTTTAGCGACCAACTGATGCTTTGTAAGTGGGAAATTGAAAATTCTGCATCATTAATCGTTTACGTTTTCTTATTGTTACATTTACAAAAAAAAATATTAACATCTTGGCACCAACTCTGGCTTAACCCACGTTAACAAATAATGTCTCCACTCATTAGGCTTAGCGTATGCTATGTAACAATACGCAGTGGAAAATTTTGAAAAAGAATCATAAAATCTTCGGCATCCAATGCTCATTTCGTTTAGTTTTTTTTATTGTCACATTTCAATTATTACAAAAAAATAATTAATAATGACACCCTGGCGGCATCTCTGGTGTAACCTATGCACACGATGTTAATTAATAATTACTGCATTCGCTAGGCTTAGCATATGGTGAACATTCTGAAAAAGAAAATCACAAAACCTTCGGCATCCAGTGCTAATTTTTTTTTAGGAATCAATCGATGGTCGTTTAAATATTTCAGCCGGTTAATTGAAGACTTCCAGAAATTCAGCGACGTTTTCATGTGTTTCGAGGGCACCGGAAAGAAATAAATCTTGAGAAGGGTCTATTGACCCGGATACTACAGTCCGGTGAAGTTCGCCAGTTCTAATTACGTCTAGTTTTCGGCAACTGCCAGCGGTGATTATTTGTGTTCGTCCCCTCAATCCGTTCTATTTACGGGCGACAGCTGTTTTTTCTCGTTATTCACACACCGAGAGCGCACAGGGTATCTGCATTCCGTACGGATAAAAGTAAGGCATCAATAAGTGCCGTCAGCGCGCGGAAATTCCGACGGCGTGACTCTTGCGCGCTGGCCCCCCGTAGTCCGTAGTCCTGCAACAATTTAAAAGGCTTGTTGCCACGGTGGGTCTTTCACCTGATGTGGGAGCAGCTGTTCACTCAGCTGACGTTCAAAATAAACAGTCATGTTACCGCCGTTATGTTCCGAAACGCGGGCGGAGAGGAGGCGCCAAAAATTACGCCGTGCGCCAAAATCGGTTTTCTCGGGGAAAAAAAAATGCGCGCCGCGCGCGCTCTATTCCGAATTCTAAAAATAGTCGTAATTGCGGATCCGCCCACTAAAGCATAAAATAGACGGCGTTTACAATTACTCCGTACACATCTATATACACATATACGTACAGTCTATTTCGAGCGCGTTTTTTCACATGGTCACGTGTGAGCGAACCTAACCTTGGCCGCCGCCGGGCGCCTCTTGGTCGGCACCGACGTGTCAGCTGTTCCATGTTTTCGATGTGCGCATTTCGCAACGTTTTGCAATACCCTCAAGGTCGTAAAGAGGTTGTTACTTCGATTATAAAATGGCAACTTTTTTTTTGCCTCCCAATAAAGTCATTACACCACGCTGAATTATTTACAATGGGAACAAGAGACGGTTTCCTAGCGATTTAAGGACGAAAATAAACAAAACAATAGTAAAACATGACTTGAAACTTTCTAAAATTACTGGAAATGCATCCAAGAGAGAGACATTGTAACCGTGGCGTCACGAAAAGCTACATACATTTCAGACGGTACAGTTGTTAAAATTTTCAACCATATGATGAATACAATTGAACAAACAATGCCATCGGCTTGACACCATCTAAAATGACTCTAAATGCATCAGAGACTGTGATTTCGTGAAGACTTTTAGAGGTGTGTTTATTTGATCAAAGGATGAATAATTTTGGCGATTAATAAACGCCTCTTGTAATCCACCAATCAAAATACAGAATTTTGTTTACATCTCCTAGCAACGTCACCTTTCACAGCGAATATAGAACGGGCAAAGGTCCATGTTCCCTTTTAAAAATATCGAAGTAGGTTTTCAAATTTGACGTTTCTCTAATAAAATGTTATATTTGAGTCGTTTATTAATCTCCCTAAAATAAACTCGATGTTATTTTTTCTTTTGGATATAGATGCTATTATTGCACTCAGTTTGGTTTTCACTTGGTAAAAACTCTCGAATCAAGGGACAGAGAAAAAATCTCTCCAGCTCTACGCGCTGCCGTGATTTTTTCATGCCCTTGATTCTCGTGTTTCTACCCTGACAACCAAACATTCGTGTAATAATAGCATCTATATCCGAGAAAAAAATAACCTCTTGTTTATTTACCCCCGAAAAACTTTTCAAAATTACTCAAAATGCATCTGAGATTACGATTTCGTGGAGAGCTACACACACCTCTGCTGGATTTTCATTTATTTTTATGACCATAACAAAAGTTAAACCACCACCGGTAACTACATTCTTTCAATCAAATAATTCCATATAAAACTACGCCGCTGGTAAAATAGTACCTTCCACATCGCAAAATATGGAACGACAGCGCGCGCTCGGATGCAGCGTCGTAGTACGAGAGATTAGCGCGGAGAGTACCGCATTCCGACGTTAGCATTAGCGGCAGCACCGCGCGGCCCTCTGCAACAACGCCGTTCTATTTATAGAACAGACTCACCTTTCCAGTTTTTTTTTTCCTCTCCCTCTCAGATGATAGTATGATGAAACTGCGCGTTGAATGTGAATACGAATTCTTTCGGTGTTGCAGTTACCCAACAACATGAATGCACCGCATTTCCAATTTGGACGTTCTCTCCTCCATTCGTTGTTATTTCACTGCCACGGACTTGAACCTTATCTATAAAACGGCCGGTGTTTCTTCATCATCATCATCACCATCACCACCACCACCTGCCCTACCTTTCCCGGCATTGTCCGCGCGAGACCTCTTACGACTTTAAAGTTTAAAACGCACCTGCGGACGGACGAACGAACTCATTCGGTGGCGCAGCTGCCCCCCAATTCTTGCACCTTTTGGTCCGAAACAAAAAAAAAGAAGCGATTTTCATACAACTGATTGTTGTAGAACGTTGACTTCGTTGTACAGAGTCCGCCACCTGCAGCGGCTCGTGGATTTCTGTAGGGGAGGCAAAGTCAAAGATGACGCTCGTGCTGCTGCACCACTTACTCTAATAAAGGAAGCAAATATTCCGTTGCTTTTTCGGTCAAATTTTCGAAAATCCACGAGCCGCCGCTGTCCGCTACACTTTAAGGGAACGAACACTATTTATTATGTGTTTGTTTCACATTTATATACTGATCACACAAGTAGTACCGTCTTCAGTTAAGCACATGGTAACTGTAGATGTTCAAAATGTCTGCTGTTGGTGTCCAGACATGGGAAGAACGATGAGGGGCAATTTTTTAATGCAAACTATTTGTCATGTGTTTGTTTCACATTTATATACTGATCACACAAGTAGTACTGTCCTCAGTTAAGCACATGATGACTAGATG
This sequence comes from Ocypus olens, assembly GCA_910593695.2. Taxonomy (NCBI): domain Eukaryota; kingdom Metazoa; phylum Arthropoda; class Insecta; order Coleoptera; family Staphylinidae; genus Ocypus; species Ocypus olens. Next base: position 50,615,791 of record OU343054.1, on the reverse strand, counting down.
TTCAAAATGTCCGCTGTTGGTGTCCAGACAAGGGAAGAACGATGAGGGGACAATTTTTCAATGAAAACTATTTATTATGTGTTTGTTTCACACTTATATACTGATCACACAAATAGTACCGTCTTCAGTTAAGCACATGGTGACTGTAGATGTTCAAAATGTCCTCTGTTGGTGTCCAGACATGGGAAGAACGATGAGGGGACAATTTTTCAATTAAAACTATTTATTATATTCACACTTATATACTAATCACACAAGTAGTACTGTCCTCAGTTAAGCACATGGTGACTGTAGATGTTCAAAATGTCCGCTGTTGGTGTCCAGACATGGGAAGAACCATGAGGGGACAATTTTTCAATGAAAACTATTATGTGTTTGTTTCACACTTATATACTAATCACACAAGTAGTACTGTCCTCAGTTAAGCACATGATGACTGTAGATGTTCAAAATGTCCGCTGTTGGTGTCCAGACATGGGAAGAACGATGAGGGGACAATTTTTCAATGAAAACTATTTATTATGTGTTTGTTTCATACTTATATACTGATCACACAAGTAGTACCGTCTTCAGTTAAGCACTACAGACTGTTAGATGTTCAAAATGTCGTACTACAACAAAATGCCTTTTTGCTGCCTGAACATTAAGCGTGCCCCAGCCATTTTGTTTTCTCTCTCGTGATGATGAAAGTACCGGAGTCTGTCAGGCGAAATATCGCACTTCAACAAAATGCCTTTTTGCTGCCTGAACATTACGCATGCCCCAGCCATTTTGTTTTCCCTCTCGTGATGATGAAAGTACCAGTGTCTGTTAGGCGAAATATTGTACTACAACAAAATGCCTTTTTGCTGCCTGAACATTAAGCGTGCTCCAGCCATTTTGTTTTCCCTCTCGTGATGATGAAAGTACCGATGTCTGTTGGGCGAAATATCGTACTACAACATACTCAAAATTCAAATCAATTGTCAATTGGTAAACCACTTCAAAATGCTTTTTTGCTGCCTGAACATTAAGCGTGCTCCAGCCATTTTGTTTTCTCTCTCGTGATGATGAAAGTACCGGTGTCTGTTGGGCGAAATATCGTACTACAACATACTCAAAATTCAAATCAATTGTCAATTGGTAAACCACTTCAAAATGCTTTTTTGCTGCCTGAACATTAAGCGTGCTCCAGCCATTTTGTTTTCTCTCTCGTGATGATGAAAGTACCGGTGTCTGTTGGGCGAAATATCGTACTACAACATACTCAAAATTCAAATCAATTGTCAATTGGTAAACCACTTCAAAATGTTTTTTTGCTGCCTGAACATTAAGCGTGCCCCAGCCATTTTGTTTTCCCTCTCGTGATGATGAAAGTACCGGTGTCTGTTGGGCGAAATATCGTACTACAACATACTCAAAATTCAAATCAATTGTCAATTGGTAAACCACTTCAAAATGCTTTTTCGTTGCCTGAACATCAAGCGTGCCCCAGCCATTTTGCTTTCTCTCTCGTGATGATGAAAGTACCGGTGTCTGTTGGGCGAAATATCGTACTACAACATACTCAAAATTCAAATCAATTGTCAATTGGTAAACCACTTCAAAATGCTTTTTTGCTGCCTGAACATTAAGCGTGCTCCAGCCATTTTGTTTTCTCTCTCGTGATGATGAAAGTACCGGTGTCTGTTGGGCGAAACATCGTACTATAACATACTCAAAATTCAAATCAATTGTCAATTGGTAAACCACTTCAAAATGCTTTTTTGCTGTCTGAACATTAAGCGTGCTCCAGCCATTTTGTTTTCCCTCTCGTGATGATAATAGTACCGGTGTCTGTTAGGCGAAATATCGTACTACAACAAAATGCCCTTTTGCTGCCTGAACATTAAGCGTGCTCCAGCCATTTTGTTTTCTCTCGTGATGATGAAAGTACCGGTGTCTGTTAGGCGAAATATCGTACTACAACAAAATGCCCTTTTGCTGCCTGAACATTAAGCGTGCTCCAGCCATTTTGTTTTCCCTCTCGTGATGATGAAAGTACCGGTATCTGTTAGCCGAAATATCGTACTACAACACTCGAAATTCAAATCAATTGTCAATTGATTTGAATTTCTAGTATGTTGTAGTACGATTTCAATGCCCCGATACAGTCCGATAAAAAGTTTCTGGCGAACTCTGTATTTATTTACTTGGAATACTGCTACGTCCACAAAAAATATACCACAATTGCAAAGAATATGCATTCCTACGTTTTCGCTAAAATTAGTCTTTTCCTTGTGCGTGTTTGTCATTAATTTCGCTTCCGTAGTTACTGTAAACAAACAGTTCCACGATTTGTGCTTGTGTGGCGCTTCTAAATGGACGTGTATTACGTTCGCCGTCAAAAAGCATAACAAGTACGCAATATTTCGTAAATAATGCACCATTAACAACTTTCGAAGGCTCTGACTGTATGCAACCGGATGTACACGATGGTGTGGCAAGTTGTCAACCAGACGTACACGGTGGTGTGGCAAGTTGTCAACCACTCCGGACGAACGCCCCGGTACATTTTACATTTTTACGCGAGGATTACAAACTTGTGGGCAAATCTGCTATATTTGAATCACGTTGCTACTTTTTAATATCAATGTGCAGGTACGTGAAATATCGCCCATCCTTAAAACTTGTTACTGAACCGCCATAGTACCTTAATCGCAACATGCATTTAATATCCGAAATTTTCTTAATAATCGATTTCTCATACTTTGAACTAATGCAAATTAGTAAGCAATTCAAAACCCGAATAACTTATATATTAACTGCACAAGACAAATTGCCCATCTGCAAGGATAGAACGAATAACATTAATTTCAGAAGCAGACGAAGCAGAATTTGCAAATAGGAAAATCCAATGTCAAAATGCGCAATGCCTGATCAGTGTTGCCATCTGGCCACATGACATTTCCGTCAGAAAGCCAACCTAATTCCGCTAGAAAATATGTGAACAAAAATACATATTCAAAAGATCGAAATAAATACAACTACAAAATATTTCTGAAATAATTAGCTATATTAAAACAAATTAAAATAATTTGAAATTATTTTCGTTATCTGCCTGAAACACGTTCGCTAACTTCATTTAAAATTGAAACTGGAATCTGGTGCCTTAAATTGATGAGAAATGCTTTGTCTATTCAATACTTTGATAATTGCATTTAATATTTCAACACTAATTCGGTTGGGCAATTTATTTTTTTTAGATTCACTTTTGAAAATAATTGTTCCACTAAAGATAATGCCAAAGAGAATATAAAAAAAATGATTTGAATCATCAGCATTTTATTACACATTGAGTAGCAATTACACTTTGTCAGCTAAGCAGGAAATTCGACTAAATGGGGTTTTTATATTTACACAATCCAAATCATTGTTTATTTATTTTATGCCGAACCGAGCATCGCTTGCTATCCGATATTGCCATTGTGTGATTTTTTTAATGTAGAAATAAATAATGTATTTAGATAAACATGAAAATAATTGTAATTATCCCGTTTCGTTTGACCTTGAAAACAATGAAAAATTACGCTCGTTTTTTCGAGAATCCAAAATAATTCCGCTAGAAAATCCGCCAGCCGAAAAAACGAAAAAAAAAATCCGCAATTCGCATTCAAAATCCGCCAGATCTAGCGGATTTTCCGCTAACATGGTAACACTGTGCTTGATGGCCGTAGGAAAACAATGTTATTAACATACGAACTTTTTGTTTCAGGCCGCGATCTTGCAACAAACCGCCGAGTACATCTACTCCCTTGAGCAAGAGAAGACGCGACTGCTGTCCCAAAACTGTCAATTAAAGAGGCTCCTGAACCAGCACGAGGGCGGCGAGCTGCCGCCGAAGAAACGCAAGACGGAAGTGATCATCGCCTCCGCAATATCCGATTCGTCCGACGAGGGCCTGGGATCGATGTCCCCCGAACCGGTGAGCGTCCTGTCCGTGGCGGTGGTGAACCAGCAAGGCGATTCCATCGCCGAACTGAGGCGGCAACTGGAACGAGAAAGAGGCATAAGACTGCTGCTGGAAGAGCAGAAGAGGCAACTGGAGAGCCAGCTGTACCAGCAACAAATCTATCACGTCGAAGAGCCGGAGGACATCAACCTGCAGCTGGTCGCCCCCGATAGCCTGCCCCCCGTCGGACACACGCAGACGGTGGTGTGTTCCCCGCCGACCTCGCGGAGCCCCAGCCCGGCGCCGGTGCCGGTGCCCGAGCAGCGCCTGCCCTCGGTGCTGGAGGCGGCCATAAAGGCGGAACCCAAGGTGGAGGTCGAGCGGCTGCCCTCCCCCAGCACTCCCCACGAAGATAATACTCAAGCGCGACTGTACGTTTCCAACACTTCCCGGCAAAACCTAGAGACAATAGTGGAAGCGATCCGCCACCTCGAGGGCGACCACATGTTCGGCGACGAGCCCCAGACGCAGGACGCCCCCCTGGCGCTGACGACACGGCCCCCCCCGCCCGAACAGCCCCAGACGGCCCATCACGTGAAAATCGAGATAAACCAGCCCTACATCGAGTTCCACCACCACAACCCGCAGAGCATACAGCAGCAGCAGCAGTCGAGGCCCGGAGTCATAGTCGGTAAACAATCATCGTGATCTCACATTATGTAGGGTTAAATTTAAGCGACGTTATCGGGACGCGCGGGAGCGCACCGTCATAATAATTATTGCACAGCCCCCCCGAACCGCTCCCCGCCGCCAATCCCGGCGGTCGCGTTTTTCCGAAGGGATTCCGGCGGGTGGCCCGAGCGGTTCGCGTAATCACGATTGTCATTTACATTTAGTTATTCACGGTGGTTGTTATGACATAACCAGCGCGGTGTTTACAGAAAGTGGAAATATGAGGATGGAATAAAAAAAAAAATGCAATTTCGGTTTTGATTTTATAATTTTTTTTTGCTGCGAAGGCACAGTTGACTGGTTAAATCATGGTTTTGTAAACTAATCGATAACAATGCAATAACATATCTTTTCATTTGCCAACGAATGCTAACATGCCGGTGAACAGGTCCTATCCGTATTAATCCTTGCCATCTTTTCTTTTCCTTTACATTTTTCTTCAACTCCGATCACGTCGATACTCCATTGTTATACGTTTGAAAAAATATTCAATCAAATCTATTTAGTCCATATTCCTTATCATTTAAACATTTTAACCTTTTACTGTGACTGGTCAATAAGGCATGCTAGTCAAGGCCATTAAAAATGCTTAGGCCAGAAAATTGTGGATTCCCTATCACACACCACATATTAATAGTCGACATCCAAAAATAAGTAATTTCCAAGCTTCCGCCATTATCACTTGATTATTTATTTACATTAACCTCTTCAGGGACAAATAAATTTTGAAATTTTAAAATCTTTTGAAAAACAATTGATATTTTGCCAGTCATACCAGACAGCCGATAGAGCCATGGAAATGCACATGTGTCAGTTTTCTTATCTTGAGGCGAGATTCCATTAATATGATAAATCCTATTCCTTTAGAATTCATAAGGATTTTTTCAAACGTACACAAATGTGCTTCTATCCGTGAAGAGGTTAAACACAACTAGTATTCTCCTCAATCTGGATTGGGTGGAGCTATCCTACCCGCTGTATTCTGGTCCTTAACAGCAGACACATTCTATTATTCCACTTTCTGCGAAAGGCGCTACATAATTTTTTATTTTTTGTTACTTAAAAACTAAAGGTTTCTTCTAATTGAAACGCCAAAAACATATTTATCATAATGTTAGGGAGTATAGCGCAACGTTTTGTTCCTTTTTTGTACATATATACATACTATATATATTCATATATAAAAATATATATGTGTATATATATATATTATTTACAATTTAGACTATAATAGATTTAGCACTTTTAAATAGTATGGGCGTGCGCGCGTATGTTGATCAGTTAATTTCACATTTTGTTGTTTTTTCTTTTTTATTATATTTACTACATTGATAGGATTATGTTTAAAAACTTTGTACCATGTACATAACTATGGAGTAAGATTTGGTATACGTATGATATGAAGTTTGAGAATATATTGTTTTTGTTATAGTTATATTACATAGATATAATTTCAGTTAAACAGAAGGACCCCCGGTGACGGGGGTTCCGTCACCTTCTCTCTATCAGGCATATTTTACATACATTTATACACTGACAAGAAAGAGGCCAGCAATAATATAAATCGATATTTTTTTCTACGGATACATTTTTTAAAAGTGCTGTGCCAAACTTCAATAAATTATGTGATAGATTTCTTATTTTTGGACTGAATCGTGGGTTTTGACTCAATTTTTTCATTTACTAAACTAGAAGTATGACAATAGCACTTATTTTTAGATTCACACATGAAGATACACGAATAACTGTTATGAATTTATTCGTTTAGGTACACTGTTGGCCTCTAATCTCGCAATGGATGTTCTAGACTAATGAAAAGATGTATGAATCTGTATTTACTTGTGTGGGTGAGTTCAAGATTAAAATAAATTAATGAGGAGAATAGTTCCGTTGGGACAGTACTGAAATACGAGTGAGCAGATTAAAGTAATAATATTATCCCACCAACGCTGTGACGGTTCAGGTTTAACATTTTTTTATTTGCTGGATACTATTGTATTACTCTTTATTGGACTGAACCCGGACACCGTTTCTGGGACATTGCGAACTATTCGACCATCCCGTGTTATATTGTAGAAGGATGGTAGAACAGTTTGTCGGAATTGTTGGTTGTTGGAATGCTTGCTCTCATCCAATGTAAGTGGGCATGAGACACTCAGTCGCTGAATATATCGAATATGTTAATAATTATATATAAAGAAAGTTCCTCCAGTTTTTAAATAAATAACAATTAGGGCCTTCAGTTGCAAATTAACTATGCACAGCTTATATAAATATTTGTTCTGTCCGCTGCAATGGTTTCAAAACAAGACTGGGTGTACTAATAAATAGTTTATTAGGTGATTTTAGAATAAAGATGAATTAATAAGCGAATAAAACTTATATGTAATTCATTATTGTTGCTGGTTGCGTGCAGCCAACATTAAATTACTTACTTTTGAAGGTAATTTTAAATTATTTAAGCGCGTTTACAAGAATTTCGGATGTATATTAATCGGACTGATTCTTACTTGGACATTCTAGAGTGTTGATAGGAATATATTTATCTAAATTCTTGTAGATTTTTTTTGAATTGGTTCCCGTTTGTTACTGTGATTGTATTTATATTAAATTGATAATCTTAGGTTTACTAATTTTAGATGATTGAACGTGATATTCCGTTCTTTGATACATGGGGAGCTAATGCAAGCTCGGTTTATATTATTGCTTTTTTATATAGCACCTCATTTACTTATGACAATTGCGTCGGCGACTACCCGAAACTCGTGTGCAGTATTATATAAATGGTGAGTTTCCGGTGCTCGGCGACCAATTTCTATTGTAATCACAACCGCACAACGAAACCCATATTGTAATTCGTTGTGCAGCTGCGAGATGAATGTAATTTCTTTTCCATTTCTTTTTACATCTTATTACAGCACAGATTAACTTATGTTATGTGCTTTAAACATACTTTTGTTGTGTTGCTTGTATATTTCGAGATAGTTCAATAAAATCATTTGTCATTATTTATCCATGTTTACCTACCCAATAAATCAATCCCAAAACCCTTTTTAGGAAAAGATATTGTGAACCTGGCCGTGGCAAGGAGAATGACATACCGGCGTCGGATCTCGGATTTTAATATTCGCTTCATCCGTCGGACCAAAGTATACCTCTGTAGGGGTGGCAAATCGGGTCTGGTACGCTTTCGAAGGAATCTGTTTTCTTGTGATGGTCACCGGAGAAGACAGTTGAGATGCCAAATTTAAGATTTGAGTTTATGATACTTGTGGGTTTTATTTAATTTGTGTCAACTAATGTAGATTATTGCGTAATAAATAATGGTTTTTGCACCAAATTTTGTATGATTTTTCCCTTAAAATTCCTGTTATCCTGATACCAAATCGTAAAATATGATGAAAAATTTTAAATAATTCGGCAGACAAAATTCAGACCAAAACACCTCCTTTAGTTTCTGTGATCCTGATACGAAATCGTAAAATTTGATGAAAATTTTTAAATAATTCGGCAGACAAAATTCAGACCAAAACACCTCCTTTCGTTTCTGTGATCCTGATACGAAATCGTAAAATTTGATGAAAAATTTTAAATAATTCGGCAGACAAAATTCAGACCAAAACACCTCTTCTCGTTTCTGCGATCCTGATACGAAATCGTAAAATTTGATGAAAATTTTAAATAATTCGGCAGACAAAATTCAGACCAAAACACCTCCTTTCGTTTCTGTGATCCTGATACGAAATCGTAAAATTTGATGAAAAATTTTAAATAATTCGGCAGACAAAATTAGGAGCAAAACACCTCCTTTCGTTTCTGCGATCCTGATACGAAATCGTAAAATTTGATGAAAAATTTTAAATAATTTGGCAGACAAAATTAGGAGCAAAACACCTCCTTTCGTTTCTGCGATCCTGATACGAAATCGTAAAATTTGATGAAAAATTTTAAATAATTTGGCAGACAAAATTCAGACCAAAACACCTCCTTTCGTTTCTGTGATCCTGATACGAAATCGTAAAATTTGATGAAAAATTTTAAATAATTCGGCAGACAAAATTAGGAGCAAAACACCTCCTTTCGTTTCTGCGATCCTGATACGAAATCGTAAAATTTGATGAAAAATTTTAAATAATTTGGCAGACAAAATTCAGAGCAAAACACCTCCTTTCGTTTCTGCGATCCTGATACGAAATCGTAAAATTTGATGAAAATTTTAAATAATTCGGCAGACAAAATTCAGACCAAAACACCTCCTTTCGTTTCTGCGATCCTGATACGAAATCGTAAAATTTGATGAAAATTTTAAATAATTCGGCAGACAAAATTCAGACCAAAACACCTCCTTTCGTTTCTGTGATCCTGATACGAAATCGTAAAATTTGATGAAAAATTTTAAATAATTCGGCAGACAAAATTAGGAGCAAAACACCTCCTTTCGTTTCTGCGATCCTGATACGAAATCGTAAAATTTGATGAAAAATTTTAAATAATTTGGCAGACAAAATTCAGAGCAAAACACCTCCTTTCGTTTCTGTGATCCTGATACGAAATCGTAAAATTTGATGAAAAATTTTAAATAATTCGGCGGACAAAATTCAGACCAAAACACCTCCTTTCGTTTCTGCGATCCTGATACGAAATCGTAAAATTTGATGAAAAATTTTAAATAATTTGGCAGACAAAATTCAGAGCAAAACACCTCCTTTCGTTTCTGCGATCCTGATACGAAATCGTAAAATTTGATGAAAAATTTTAAATAATTTGGCAGACAAAATTCAGACCAAAACACCTCCTTTCGTTTCTGCGATCCTGATACGAAATCGTAAAATTTGATGAAAAATTTTAAATAATTCGGCAGACAAAATTCAGACCAAAACACCTCCTTTCGTTTCTGTGATCCTGATACGAAATCGTAAAATTTGATGAAAAATTTTAAATAATTCGGCAGACAAAATTCAGACCAAAACACCTCCTTTCGTTTCTGCGATCCTGATACGAAATCGTAAAATTTGATGAAAAATTTTAAATAATTTCGCAGAGAATATTAGGAGCAAAATACCTCTTTTCGTTTCTGCGATCCTGATACCAAATCGTAAAATTTGATGAAAATTTTAAATAATTCGGCAGACAAAATTCAGACCAAAACACCTCTTCTCGTTTCTGCGATCCTGATACGAAATCGTAAAATTTGATGAAAAATTTTAAATAATTCGGCGGACAAAATTCAGACCATAACACCTCCTTTCGTTTCTGCGATCCTGATACGTAATCGTAAAATTTGATGAAAAATTTTAAATAATTTGGCAGACAAAATTCAGACCAAAACACCTCCTTTCGTTTCTGCGATCCTGATACGAAATCGTAAAATTTGATGAAAAATTTTAAATAATTTGGCAGACAAAATTCAGACCAAAACACCTCCTTTCGTTTCTGCGATCCTGATACGAAATCGTAAAATTTGATGAAAAATTTTAAATAATTTGGCAGACAAAATTCAGACCAAAACACCTCCTTTCGTTTCTGTGATCCTGATACGAAATCGTAAAATTTGATGAAAATTTTAAATAATTCGGCAGACAAAATTCAGACCAAAACACCTCTTCTCGTTTCTGCGATCCTGATACGAAATCGTAAAATTTGATGAAAAATTTTAAATAATTCGGCGGACAAAATTCAGACCAAAACACCTCCTTTCGTTTCTGCGATCCTGATACGTAATCGTAAAATTTGATGAAAAATTTTAAATAATTTGGCAGACAAAATTCAGACCAAAACACCTCCTTTCGTTTCTGCGATCCTGATACGTAATCGTAAAATTTGATGAAAAATTTTAAATAATTTCGCAGAGAATATTAGGAGCAAAATACCTCTTTTCGTTTCTGCGATCCTGATACCAAATCGTAAAATTTGATGAAAATTTTAAATAATTCGGCAGACAAAATTCAGACCAAAACACCTCTTCTCGTTTCTGTGATCCTGATACGAAATCGTAAAATTTGATGAAAAATTTTAAATAATTTCGCAGAGAATATTAGGAGCAAAATACCTCTTTTCGTTTCTGCGATCCTGATACCAAATCGTAAAATTTGATGAAAATTTTAAATAATTCGGCAGACAAAATTCAGACCAAAACACCTCTTCTCGTTTCTGTGATCCTGATACGAAATCGTAAAATTTGATGAAAAATTTTAAATAATTTGGCAGACAAAATTCAGACCAAAACACCTCCTTTCGTTTCTGCGATCCTGATACGTAATCGTAAAATTTGATGAAAAATTTTAAATAATTTGGCAGACAAAATTCAGACCATAACACCTCCTTTCGTTTCTGCGATCCTGATACGTAATCGTAAAATTTGATGAAAAATTTTAAATAATTTGGCAGACAAAATTCAGACCAAAACACCTCCTTTCGTTTCTGCGATCCTGATACGAAATCGTAAAATTTGATGAAAAATTTTAAATAATTTCGCAGAGAATATTAGGAGCAAAATACCTCTTTTCGTTTCTGCGATCCTGATACCAAATCGTAAAATTTGATGAAAATTTTAAATAATTCGGCAGACAAAATTCAGACCAAAACACCTCTTCTCGTTTCTGTGATCCTGATACGAAATCGTAAAATTTGATGAAAAATTTTAAATAATTTGGCAGACAAAATTCAGACCAAAACACCTCCTTTCGTTTCTGCGATCCTGATACGTAATCGTAAAATTTGATGAAAAATTTTAAATAATTTCGCAGACAAAATTCAGACCAAAACACCTCCTTTCGTTTCTGCGATCCTGATACGTAATCGTAAAATTTGATGAAAAATTTTAAATAATTTCGCAGAGAATATTAGGAGCAAAATACCTCTTTTCGTTTCTGTGATCCTGATACGAAATCGTAAAATTTGATGAAAATTTTAAATAATTTGGCAGACAAAATTCAGACCAAAACACCTCCTTTCGTTTCTGCGATCCTGATACGTAATCGTAAAATTTGATGAAAAATTTTAAATAATTTGGCAGACAAAATTCAGACCAAAACACCTCTTCTCGTTTCTGTGATCCTGATACGAAATCGTAAAATTTGATGAAAAATTTTAAATAATTTGGCAGACAAAATTCAGACCAAAACACCTCCTTTCGTTTCTGCGATCCTGATACGTAATCGTAAAATTTGATGAAAAATTTTAAATAATTTGGCAGACAAAATTCAGACCAAAACACCTCTTCTCGTTTCTGTGATCCTGATACGAAATCGTAAAATTTGATGAAAAATTTTAAATAATTTCGCAGAGAATATTAGGAGCAAAATACCTCTTTTCGTTTCTGCGATCCTGATACCAAATCGTAAAATTTGATGAAAATTTTAAATAATTCGGCAGACAAAATTCAGACCAAAACACCTCTTCTCGTTTCTGTGATCCTGATACGAAATCGTAAAATTTGATGAAAAATTTTAAATAATTTGGCAGACAAAATTCAGACCAAAACACCTCCTTTCGTTTCTGCGATCCTGATACGTAATCGTAAAATTTGATGAAAAATTTTAAATAATTTGGCAGACAAAATTCAGACCAAAACACCTCTTCTCGTTTCTGTGATCCTGATACGAAATCGTAAAATTTGATGAAAAATTTTAAATAATTTCGCAGAGAATATTAGGAGCAAAATACCTCTTTTCGTTTCTGCGATCCTGATACCAAATCGTAAAATTTGATGAAAATTTTAAATAATTTGGCAGACAAAATTCAGACCAAAACACCTCTTCTCGTTTCTGTGATCCTGATACGAAATCGTAAAATTTGATGAAAAATTTTAAATAATTTGGCAGACAAAATTCAGACCAAAACACCTCCTTTCGTTTCTGCGATCCTGATACGTAATCGTAAAATTTGATGAAAAATTTTAAATAATTTGGCAGACAAAATTCAGACCATAACACCTCCTTTCGTTTCTGCGATCCTGATACGTAATCGTAAAATTTGATGAAAAATTTTAAATAATTTGGCAGACAAAATTCAGACCAAAACACCTCCTTTCGTTTCTGCGATCCTGATACGAAATCGTAAAATTTGATGAAAAATTTTAAATAATTTCGCAGAGAATATTAGGAGCAAAATACCTCTTTTCGTTTCTGCGATCCTGATACCAAATCGTAAAATTTGATGAAAATTTTAAATAATTCGGCAGACAAAATTCAGACCAAAACACCTCTTCTCGTTTCTGTGATCCTGATACGAAATCGTAAAATTTGATGAAAAATTTTAAATAATTTGGCAGACAAAATTCAGACCAAAACACCTCCTTTCGTTTCTGCGATCCTGATACGTAATCGTAAAATTTGATGAAAAATTTTAAATAATTTCGCAGACAAAATTCAGACCAAAACACCTCCTTTCGTTTCTGCGATCCTGATACGTAATCGTAAAATTTGATGAAAAATTTTAAATAATTTCGCAGAGAATATTAGGAGCAAAATACCTCTTTTCGTTTCTGTGATCCTGATACGAAATCGTAAAATTTGATGAAAATTTTAAATAATTCGGCAGACAAAATTCAGACCAAAACACCTCCTTTCGTTTCTGTGATCCTGATACGTAATCGTAAAATTTGATGAAAAATTTTAAATAATTTGGCAGACAAAATTCAGACCAAAACACCTCTTCTCGTTTCTGTGATCCTGATACGAAATCGTAAAATTTGATGAAAAATTTTAAATAATTTCGCAGAGAATATTAGGAGCAAAATACCTCTTTTCGTTTCTGCGATCCTGATACCAAATCGTAAAATTTGATGAAAATTTTAAATAATTCGGCAGACAAAATTCAGACCAAAACACCTCTTCTCGTTTCTGTGATCCTGATACGAAATCGTAAAATTTGATGAAAAATTTTAAATAATTTGGCAGACAAAATTCAGACCAAAACACCTCCTTTCGTTTCTGCGATCCTGATACGTAATCGTAAAATTTGATGAAAAATTTTAAATAATTTGGCAGACAAAATTCAGACCAAAACACCTCTTCTCGTTTCTGTGATCCTGATACGAAATCGTAAAATTTGATGAAAAATTTTAAATAATTTCGCAGAGAATATTAGGAGCAAAATACCTCTTTTCGTTTCTGCGATCCTGATACCAAATCGTAAAATTTGATGAAAATTTTAAATAATTTGGCAGACAAAATTCAGACCAAAACACCTCTTCTCGTTTCTGTGATCCTGATACGAAATCGTAAAATTTGATGAAAAATTTTAAATAATTTGGCAGACAAAATTCAGACCAAAACACCTCCTTTCGTTTCTGCGATCCTGATACGTAATCGTAAAATTTGATGAAAAATTTTAAATAATTTCGCAGAGAATATTAGGAGCAAAATACCTCTTTTCGTTTCTGCGATCCTGATACCAAATCGTAAAATTTGATGAAAATTTTAAATAATTCGGCAGACAAAATTCAGACCAAAACACCTCTTCTCGTTTCTGTGATCCTGATACGAAATCGTAAAATTTGATGAAAATTTTAAATAATTCGGCAGACAAAATTCAGACCAAAACACCTCCTTTCGTTTCTGTGATCCTGATACGAAATCGTAAAATTTGATGAAAAATTTTAAATAATTCGGCAGACAAAATTCAGACCAAAACACCTCCTTTCGTTTCTGTGATCCTGATACGAAATCGTAAAATTTGATGAAAAATTTTAAATAATTCGGCAGACAAAATTCAGACCAAAACACCTCCTTTCGTTTCTGTGATCCTGATACGAAATCGTAAAATTTGATGAAAAATTTTAAATAATTTGGCAGACAAAATTCAGACCAAAACACCTCCTTTCGTTTCTGTGATCCTGATACGAAATCGTAAAATTTGATGAAAAATTTTAAATAATTCGGCAGACAAAATTCAGACCAAAACACCTCCTTTCGTTTCTGTGATCCTGATACGAAATCGTAAAATTTGATGAAAAATTTTAAATAATTCGGCAGACAAAATTCAGACCAAAACACCTCCTTTCGTTTCTGTGATCCTGATACGAAATCGTAAAATTTGATGAAAAATTTTAAATAATTTGGCAGACAAAATTCAGACCAAAACACCTCCTTTCGTTTCTGTGATCCTGATACGAAATCGTAAAATTTGATGAAAAATTTTAAATAATTTGGCAGACAAAATTCAGACCAAAACACCTCCTTTCGTTTCTGTGATCCTGATACGAAATCGTAAAATTTGATGAAAAATTTTAAATAATTCGGCAGACAAAATTCAGACCAAAACACCTCCTTTCGTTTCTGTGATCCTGATACGAAATCGTAAAATTTGATGAAAAATTTTAAATAATTTGGCAGACAAAATTCAGACCAAAACACCTCCTTTCGTTTCTGTGATCCTGATACGAAATCGTAAAATTTGATGAAAAATTTTAAATAATTCGGCAGACAAAATTCAGACCAAAACACCTCCTTTCGTTTCTGTGATCCTGATACGAAATCGTAAAATTTGATGAAAAATTTTAAATAATTTGGCAGACAAAATTCAGACCAAAACACCTCCTTTCGTTTCTGTGATCCTGATACGAAATCGTAAAATTTGATGAAAAATTTTAAATAATTCGGCAGACAAAATTCAGACCAAAACACCTCCTTTCGTTTCTGTGATCCTGATACGAAATCGTAAAATTTGATGAAAAATTTTAAATAATTTGGCAGACAAAATTCAGACCAAAACACCTCCTTTCGTTTCTGTGATCCTGATACGAAATCGTAAAATTTGATGAAAAATTTTAAATAATTCGGCAGACAAAATTCAGACCAAAACACCTCCTTTCGTTTCTGTGATCCTGATACGAAATCGTAAAATTTGATGAAAAATTTTAAATAATTTGGCAGACAAAATTCAGACCAAAACACCTCCTTTCGTTTCTGTGATCCTGATACGAAATCGTAAAATTTGATGAAAAATTTTAAATAATTCGGCAGACAAAATTCAGACCAAAACACCTCCTTTCGTTTCTGTGATCCTGATACGAAATCGTAAAATTTGATGAAAAATTTTAAATAATTCGGCAGACAAAATTCAGACCAAAACACCTCCTTTCGTTTCTGTGATCCTGATACGAAATCGTAAAATTTGATGAAAAATTTTAAATAATTCGGCAGACAAAATTAGGAGCAAAACACCTCCTTTCGTTTCTGCGATCCTGATACGAAATCGTAAAATTTGATGAAAAATTTTAAATAATTTGGCAGACAAAATTCAGAGCAAAACACCTCCTTTCGTTTCTGCGATCCTGATACGAAATCGTAAAATTTGATGAAAATTTTAAATAATTCGGCAGACAAAATTCAGAGCAAAACACCTCCTTTCGTTTCTGCGATCCTGATACGAAATCGTAAAATTTGATGAAAATTTTAAATAATTCGGCAGACAAAATTCAGAGCAAAACACCTCCTTTCGTTTCTGCGATCCTGATACGAAATCGTAAAATTTGATGAAAATTTTAAATAATTCGGCAGACAAAATTCAGACCAAAACACCTCCTTTCGTTTCTGCGATCCTGATACGAAATCGTAAAATTTGATGAAAATTTTAAATAATTCGGCAGACAAAATTCAGACCAAAACACCTCCTTTCGTTTCTGTGATCCTGATACGAAATCGTAAAATTTGATGAAAAATTTTAAATAATTCGGCAGACAAAATTAGGAGCAAAACACCTCCTTTCGTTTCTGCGATCCTGATACGAAATCGTAAAATTTGATGAAAAATTTTAAATAATTTGGCAGACAAAATTCAGAGCAAAACACCTCCTTTCGTTTCTGTGATCCTGATACGAAATCGTAAAATTTGATGAAAAATTTTAAATAATTCGGCGGACAAAATTCAGACCAAAACACCTCCTTTCGTTTCTGCGATCCTGATACGAAATCGTAAAATTTGATGAAAAATTTTAAATAATTTGGCAGACAAAATTCAGAGCAAAACACCTCCTTTCGTTTCTGCGATCCTGATACGAAATCGTAAAATTTGATGAAAAATTTTAAATAATTTGGCAGACAAAATTCAGACCAAAACACCTCCTTTCGTTTCTGCGATCCTGATACGAAATCGTAAAATTTGATGAAAAATTTTAAATAATTCGGCAGACAAAATTCAGACCAAAACACCTCCTTTCGTTTCTGTGATCCTGATACGAAATCGTAAAATTTGATGAAAAATTTTAAATAATTCGGCAGACAAAATTCAGACCAAAACACCTCCTTTCGTTTCTGCGATCCTGATACGAAATCGTAAAATTTGATGAAAAATTTTAAATAATTTGGCAGACAAAATTCAGAGCAAAACACCTCCTTTCGTTTCTGTGATCCTGATACGAAATCGTAAAATTTGATGAAAAATTTTAAATAATTCGGCGGACAAAATTCAGACCAAAACACCTCCTTTCGTTTCTGCGATCCTGATACGAAATCGTAAAATTTGATGAAAAATTTTAAATAATTTGGCAGACAAAATTCAGAGCAAAACACCTCCTTTCGTTTCTGCGATCCTGATACGAAATCGTAAAATTTGATGAAAAATTTTAAATAATTTGGCAGACAAAATTCAGACCAAAACACCTCCTTTCGTTTCTGCGATCCTGATACGAAATCGTAAAATTTGATGAAAAATTTTAAATAATTCGGCAGACAAAATTCAGACCAAAACACCTCCTTTCGTTTCTGTGATCCTGATACGAAATCGTAAAATTTGATGAAAAATTTTAAATAATTCGGCAGACAAAATTCAGACCAAAACACCTCCTTTCGTTTCTGCGATCCTGATACGAAATCGTAAAATTTGATGAAAAATTTTAAATAATTCGGCAGACAAAATTCAGACCAAAACACCTCCTTTCGTTTCTGTGATCCTGATACGAAATCGTAAAATTTGATGAAAATTTTAAATAATTCGGCAGACAAAATTCAGACCAAAACACCTCTTCTCGTTTCTGCGATCCTGATACGAAATCGTAAAATTTGATGAAAAATTTTAAATAATTCGGCGGACAAAATTCAGACCATAACACCTCCTTTCGTTTCTGCGATCCTGATACGTAATCGTAAAATTTGATGAAAAATTTTAAATAATTTGGCAGACAAAATTCAGACCAAAACACCTCCTTTCGTTTCTGCGATCCTGATACGAAATCGTAAAATTTGATGAAAAATTTTAAATAATTCGGCAGACAAAATTCAGACCAAAACACCTCCTTTCGTTTCTGCGATCCTGATACGAAATCGTAAAATTTGATGAAAAATTTTAAATAATTCGGCAGACAAAATTCAGACCAAAACACCTCCTTTCGTTTCTGTGATCCTGATACGAAATCGTAAAATTTGATGAAAATTTTAAATAATTCGGCAGACAAAATTCAGACCAAAACACCTCTTCTCGTTTCTGCGATCCTGATACGAAATCGTAAAATTTGATGAAAAATTTTAAATAATTCGGCGGACAAAATTCAGACCATAACACCTCCTTTCGTTTCTGCGATCCTGATACGTAATCGTAAAATTTGATGAAAAATTTTAAATAATTTGGCAGACAAAATTCAGACCAAAACACCTCCTTTCGTTTCTGCGATCCTGATACGTAATCGTAAAATTTGATGAAAAATTTTAAATAATTTCGCAGAGAATATTAGGAGCAAAATACCTCTTTTCGTTTCTGCGATCCTGATACCAAATCGTAAAATTTGATGAAAATTTTAAATAATTCGGCAGACAAAATTCAGACCAAAACACCTCTTCTCGTTTCTGTGATCCTGATACGAAATCGTAAAATTTGATGAAAAATTTTAAATAATTTGGCAGACAAAATTCAGACCAAAACACCTCCTTTCGTTTCTGCGATCCTGATACGTAATCGTAAAATTTGATGAAAAATTTTAAATAATTTCGCAGAGAATATTAGGAGCAAAATACCTCTTTTCGTTTCTGCGATCCTGATACCAAATCGTAAAATTTGATGAAAATTTTAAATAATTCGGCAGACAAAATTCAGACCAAAACACCTCTTCTCGTTTCTGTGATCCTGATACGAAATCGTAAAATTTGATGAAAAATTTTAAATAATTTGGCAGACAAAATTCAGACCAAAACACCTCCTTTCGTTTCTGCGATCCTGATACGAAATCGTAAAATTTGATGAAAAATTTTAAATAATTTCGCAGAGAATATTAGGAGCAAAATACCTCTTTTCGTTTCTGCGATCCTGATACCAAATCGTAAAATTTGATGAAAATTTTAAATAATTCGGCAGACAAAATTCAGACCAAAACACCTCTTCTCGTTTCTGTGATCCTGATACGAAATCGTAAAATTTGATGAAAAATTTTAAATAATTTGGCAGACAAAATTCAGACCAAAACACCTCCTTTCGTTTCTGCGATCCTGATACGAAATCGTAAAATTTGATGAAAAATTTTAAATAATTCGGCAGACAAAATTCAGACCAAAACACCTCCTTTCGTTTCTGCGATCCTGATACGAAATCGTAAAATTTGATGAAAAATTTTAAATAATTCGGCAGACAAAATTCAGACCAAAACACCTCCTTTCGTTTCTGTGATCCTGATACGAAATCGTAAAATTTGATGAAAATTTTAAATAATTCGGCAGACAAAATTCAGACCAAAACACCTCTTCTCGTTTCTGCGATCCTGATACGAAATCGTAAAATTTGATGAAAAATTTTAAATAATTCGGCGGACAAAATTCAGACCATAACACCTCCTTTCGTTTCTGCGATCCTGATACGTAATCGTAAAATTTGATGAAAAATTTTAAATAATTTGGCAGACAAAATTCAGACCAAAACACCTCCTTTCGTTTCTGCGATCCTGATACGTAATCGTAAAATTTGATGAAAAATTTTAAATAATTTCGCAGAGAATATTAGGAGCAAAATACCTCTTTTCGTTTCTGCGATCCTGATACCAAATCGTAAAATTTGATGAAAATTTTAAATAATTCGGCAGACAAAATTCAGACCAAAACACCTCTTCTCGTTTCTGTGATCCTGATACGAAATCGTAAAATTTGATGAAAAATTTTAAATAATTTGGCAGACAAAATTCAGACCAAAACACCTCCTTTCGTTTCTGCGATCCTGATACGTAATCGTAAAATTTGATGAAAAATTTTAAATAATTTCGCAGAGAATATTAGGAGCAAAATACCTCTTTTCGTTTCTGCGATCCTGATACCAAATCGTAAAATTTGATGAAAATTTTAAATAATTCGGCAGACAAAATTCAGACCAAAACACCTCTTCTCGTTTCTGTGATCCTGATACGAAATCGTAAAATTTGATGAAAAATTTTAAATAATTTGGCAGACAAAATTCAGACCAAAACACCTCCTTTCGTTTCTGCGATCCTGATACGAAATCGTAAAATTTGATGAAAAATTTTAAATAATTTCGCAGAGAATATTAGGAGCAAAATACCTCTTTTCGTTTCTGCGATCCTGATACCAAATCGTAAAATTTGATGAAAATTTTAAATAATTCGGCAGACAAAATTCAGACCAAAACACCTCTTCTCGTTTCTGTGATCCTGATACGAAATCGTAAAATTTGATGAAAAATTTTAAATAATTTGGCAGACAAAATTCAGACCAAAACACCTCCTTTCGTTTCTGCGATCCTGATACGTAATCGTAAAATTTGATGAAAAATTTTAAATAATTTGGCAGACAAAATTCAGACCATAACACCTCCTTTCGTTTCTGCGATCCTGATACGTAATCGTAAAATTTGATGAAAAATTTTAAATAATTTGGCAGACAAAATTCAGACCAAAACACCTCCTTTCGTTTCTGCGATCCTGATACGAAATCGTAAAATTTGATGAAAAATTTTAAATAATTTCGCAGAGAATATTAGGAGCAAAATACCTCTTTTCGTTTCTGCGATCCTGATACCAAATCGTAAAATTTGATGAAAATTTTAAATAATTCGGCAGACAAAATTCAGACCAAAACACCTCTTCTCGTTTCTGTGATCCTGATACGAAATCGTAAAATTTGATGAAAAATTTTAAATAATTTGGCAGACAAAATTCAGACCAAAACACCTCCTTTCGTTTCTGCGATCCTGATACGTAATCGTAAAATTTGATGAAAAATTTTAAATAATTTCGCAGACAAAATTCAGACCAAAACACCTCCTTTCGTTTCTGCGATCCTGATACGTAATCGTAAAATTTGATGAAAAATTTTAAATAATTTCGCAGAGAATATTAGGAGCAAAATACCTCTTTTCGTTTCTGTGATCCTGATACGAAATCGTAAAATTTGATGAAAATTTTAAATAATTTGGCAGACAAAATTCAGACCAAAACACCTCCTTTCGTTTCTGCGATCCTGATACGTAATCGTAAAATTTGATGAAAAATTTTAAATAATTTGGCAGACAAAATTCAGACCAAAACACCTCTTCTCGTTTCTGTGATCCTGATACGAAATCGTAAAATTTGATGAAAAATTTTAAATAATTTCGCAGAGAATATTAGGAGCAAAATACCTCTTTTCGTTTCTGCGATCCTGATACCAAATCGTAAAATTTGATGAAAATTTTAAATAATTCGGCAGACAAAATTCAGACCAAAACACCTCTTCTCGTTTCTGTGATCCTGATACGAAATCGTAAAATTTGATGAAAAATTTTAAATAATTTGGCAGACAAAATTCAGACCAAAACACCTCCTTTCGTTTCTGCGATCCTGATACGTAATCGTAAAATTTGATGAAAAATTTTAAATAATTTGGCAGACAAAATTCAGACCAAAACACCTCTTCTCGTTTCTGTGATCCTGATACGAAATCGTAAAATTTGATGAAAAATTTTAAATAATTTCGCAGAGAATATTAGGAGCAAAATACCTCTTTTCGTTTCTGCGATCCTGATACCAAATCGTAAAATTTGATGAAAATTTTAAATAATTTGGCAGACAAAATTCAGACCAAAACACCTCTTCTCGTTTCTGTGATCCTGATACGAAATCGTAAAATTTGATGAAAAATTTTAAATAATTTGGCAGACAAAATTCAGACCAAAACACCTCCTTTCGTTTCTGCGATCCTGATACGTAATCGTAAAATTTGATGAAAAATTTTAAATAATTTGGCAGACAAAATTCAGACCATAACACCTCCTTTCGTTTCTGCGATCCTGATACGTAATCGTAAAATTTGATGAAAAATTTTAAATAATTTGGCAGACAAAATTCAGACCAAAACACCTCCTTTCGTTTCTGCGATCCTGATACGAAATCGTAAAATTTGATGAAAAATTTTAAATAATTTCGCAGAGAATATTAGGAGCAAAATACCTCTTTTCGTTTCTGCGATCCTGATACCAAATCGTAAAATTTGATGAAAATTTTAAATAATTCGGCAGACAAAATTCAGACCAAAACACCTCTTCTCGTTTCTGTGATCCTGATACGAAATCGTAAAATTTGATGAAAAATTTTAAATAATTTGGCAGACAAAATTCAGACCAAAACACCTCCTTTCGTTTCTGCGATCCTGATACGTAATCGTAAAATTTGATGAAAAATTTTAAATAATTTGGCAGACAAAATTCAGACCAAAACACCTCCTTTCGTTTCTGCGATCCTGATACGTAATCGTAAAATTTGATGAAAAATTTTAAATAATTTCGCAGAGAATATTAGGAGCAAAATACCTCTTTTCGTTTCTGCGATCCTGATACCAAATCGTAAAATTTGATGAAAATTTTAAATAATTCGGCAGACAAAATTCAGACCAAAACACCTCTTCTCGTTTCTGTGATCCTGATACGAAATCGTAAAATTTGATGAAAAATTTTAAATAATTTGGCAGACAAAATTCAGACCAAAACACCTCCTTTCGTTTCTGCGATCCTGATACGTAATCGTAAAATTTGATGAAAAATTTTAAATAATTTCGCAGAGAATATTAGGAGCAAAATACCTCTTTTCGTTTCTGCGATCCTGATACCAAATCGTAAAATTTGATGAAAATTTTAAATAATTCGGCAGACAAAATTCAGACCAAAACACCTCTTCTCGTTTCTGTGATCCTGATACGAAATCGTAAAATTTGATGAAAATTTTAAATAATTCGGCAGACAAAATTCAGACCAAAACACCTCCTTTCGTTTCTGTGATCCTGATACGAAATCGTAAAATTTGATGAAAAATTTTAAATAATTCGGCAGACAAAATTCAGACCAAAACACCTCCTTTCGTTTCTGTGATCCTGATACGAAATCGTAAAATTTGATGAAAAATTTTAAATAATTTGGCAGACAAAATTCAGACCAAAACACCTCCTTTCGTTTCTGTGATCCTGATACGAAATCGTAAAATTTGATGAAAAATTTTAAATAATTCGGCAGACAAAATTCAGACCAAAACACCTCCTTTCGTTTCTGTGATCCTGATACGAAATCGTAAAATTTGATGAAAAATTTTAAATAATTCGGCAGACAAAATTCAGACCAAAACACCTCCTTTCGTTTCTGTGATCCTGATACGAAATCGTAAAATTTGATGAAAAATTTTAAATAATTTGGCAGACAAAATTCAGACCAAAACACCTCCTTTCGTTTCTGTGATCCTGATACGAAATCGTAAAATTTGATGAAAAATTTTAAATAATTTCGCAGAGAATATTAGGAGCAAAATACCTCTTTTCGTTTCTGCGATCCTGATACCAAATCGTAAAATTTGATGAAAATTTTAAATAATTCGGCAGACAAAATTCAGACCAAAACACCTCTTCTCGTTTCTGTGATCCTGATACGAAATCGTAAAATTTGATGAAAATTTTAAATAATTCGGCAGACAAAATTCAGACCAAAACACCTCCTTTCGTTTCTGTGATCCTGATACGAAATCGTAAAATTTGATGAAAAATTTTAAATAATTCGGCAGACAAAATTCAGACCAAAACACCTCCTTTCGTTTCTGTGATCCTGATACGAAATCGTAAAATTTGATGAAAAATTTTAAATAATTTCGCAGAGAATATTAGGAGCAAAATACCTCTTTTCGTTTCTGCGATCCTGATACCAAATCGTAAAATTTGATGAAAAATTTTAAATAATTTCGCAGAGAATATTAGGAGCAAAATACCTCTTCTCGTTTCTGCGATCCTGATACGAAATCGTAAAATTTGATGAAAAATTTTAAATAATTTCGCAGAGAATATTAGGAGCAAAATACCTCTTTTCGTTTCTGCGATCCTGATACCAAATCGTAAAATTTGATGAAAATTTTAAATAATTCGGCAGACAAAATTCAGACCAAAACACCTCTTTTCGTTTCTGTGATCCTGATACGAAATCGTAAAATTTGATGAAAATTTTTAAATAATTCGGCAGACAAAATTCAGACCAAAACACCTCCTTTCGTTTCTGTGATCCTGATACGAAATCGTAAAATTTGATGAAAAATTTTAAATAATTCGGCAGACAAAATTCAGACCAAAACACCTCCTTTCGTTTCTGTGATCCTGATACGAAATCGTAAAATTTGATGAAAAATTTTAAATAATTTGGCAGACAAAATTCAGACCAAAACACCTCCTTTCGTTTCTGTGATCCTGATACGAAATCGTAAAATTTGATGAAAAATTTTAAATAATTTGGCAGACAAAATTCAGACCAAAACACCTCCTTTCGTTTCTGTGATCCTGATACGAAATCGTAAAATTTGATGAAAAATTTTAAATAATTCGGCAGACAAAATTCAGACCAAAACACCTCCTTTCGTTTCTGTGATCCTGATACGAAATCGTAAAATTTGATGAAAAATTTTAAATAATTTGGCAGACAAAATTCAGACCAAAACACCTCCTTTCGTTTCTGTGATCCTGATACGAAATCGTAAAATTTGATGAAAAATTTTAAATAATTCGGCAGACAAAATTCAGACCAAAACACCTCCTTTCGTTTCTGTGATCCTGATACGAAATCGTAAAATTTGATGAAAAATTTTAAATAATTTGGCAGACAAAATTCAGACCAAAACACCTCCTTTCGTTTCTGTGATCCTGATACGAAATCGTAAAATTTGATGAAAAATTTTAAATAATTCGGCAGACAAAATTCAGACCAAAACACCTCCTTTCGTTTCTGTGATCCTGATACGAAATCGTAAAATTTGATGAAAAATTTTAAATAATTCGGCAGACAAAATTCAGACCAAAACACCTCCTTTCGTTTCTGTGATCCTGATACGAAATCGTAAAATTTGATGAAAATTTTTAAATAATTCGGCAGACAAAATTCAGACCAAAACACCTCCTTTCGTTTCTGTGATCCTGATACGAAATCGTAAAATTTGATGAAAATTTTTAAATAATTCGGCAGACAAAATTCAGACCAAAACACCTCCTTTCGTTTCTGTGATCCTGATACGAAATCGTAAAATTTGATGAAAAATTTTAAATAATTTGGCAGACAAAATTCAGACCAAAACACCTCCTTTCGTTTCTGTGATCCTGATACGAAATCGTAAAATTTGATGAAAATTTTTAAATAATTCGGCAGACAAAATTCAGACCAAAACACCTCCTTTCGTTTCTGTGATCCTGATACGAAATCGTAAAATTTGATGAAAAATTTTAAATAATTCGGCAGACAAAATTCAGACCAAAACACCTCTTCTCGTTTCTGCGATCCTGATACGAAATCGTAAAATTTGATGAAAATTTTAAATAATTCGGCAGACAAAATTCAGACCAAAACACCTCCTTTCGTTTCTGTGATCCTGATACGAAATCGTAAAATTTGATGAAAAATTTTAAATAATTCGGCAGACAAAATTAGGAGCAAAACACCTCCTTTCGTTTCTGCGATCCTGATACGAAATCGTAAAATTTGATGAAAAATTTTAAATAATTCGGCAGACAAAATTCAGACCAAAACACCTCCTTTCGTTTCTGTGATCCTGATACGAAATCGTAAAATTTGATAAAAAATTTTAAATAATTCGGCAGACAAAATTAGGACCAAAACACCTCCTTTCGTTTCTGTGATCCTGATACGAAATCGTAAAATTTGATAAAAATTTTTAAATAATTCGGCAGACAAAATTAGGAGCAAAACACCTCCTTTCGTTTCTGCGATCCTGATACGAAATCGTAAAATTTGATGAAAAATTTTAAATAATTTGGCAGACAAAATTCAGAGCAAAACACCTCCTTTCGTTTCTGCGATCCTGATACGAAATCGTAAAATTTGATAAAAATTTTTAAATAATTCGGCAGACAAAATTAGGACCAAAACACCTCCTTTCGTTTCTGCGATCCTGATACGAAATCGTAAAATTTGATGAAAAATTTTAAATAATTCGGCGGACAAAATTCAGACCATAACACCTCCTTTCGTTTCTGCGATCCTGATACGTAATCGTAAAATTTGATGAAAAATTTTAAATAATTCGGCAGACAAAATTCAGACCAAAACACCTCTTCTCGTTTCTGCGATCCTGATACGAAATCGTAAAATTTGATGAAAATTTTAAATAATTCGGCAGACAAAATTCAGACCAAAACACCTCCTTTCGTTTCTGTGATCCTGATACGAAATCGTAAAATTTGATGAAAAATTTTAAATAATTCGGCAGACAAAATTAGGAGCAAAACACCTCCTTTCGTTTCTGCGATCCTGATACGAAATCGTAAAATTTGATGAAAAATTTTAAATAATTCGGCAGACAAAATTCAGACCAAAACACCTCCTTTCGTTTCTGTGATCCTGATACGAAATCGTAAAATTTGATGAAAAATTTTAAATAATTTGGCAGACAAAATTCAGAGCAAAACACCTCCTTTCGTTTCTGCGATCCTGATACGAAATCGTAAAATTTGATAAAAATTTTTAAATAATTCGGCAGACAAAATTAGGACCAAAACACCTCCTTTCGTTTCTGCGATCCTGATACGAAATCGTAAAATTTGATGAAAAATTTTAAATAATTCGGCGGACAAAATTCAGACCATAACACCTCCTTTCGTTTCTGCGATCCTGATACGTAATCGTAAAATTTGATGAAAAATTTTAAATAATTTGGCAGACAAAATTCAGACCAAAACACCTCCTTTCGTTTCTGTGATCCTGATACGAAATCGTAAAATTTGATGAAAAATTTTAAATAATTCGGCAGACAAAATTCAGACCAAAACACCTCCTTTCGTTTCTGCGATCCTGATACGAAATCGAAAAATTTGATGAAAAATTTTAAATAATTTCGCAGAGAATATTAGGAGCAAAATACCTCTTTTCGTTTCTGCGATCCTGATACCAAATCGTAAAATTTGATGAAAATTTTTAAATAATTTCGCAGAGAATATTAGGAGCAAAATACCTCTTCTCGTTTCTGCGATCCTGATACCAAATCGTAAAATTTGATAAAAATTTTAAAATAATTTCGCATAGAATATTAGGAGCAAAATACCTCTTTTCGTTTCTGCGATCCTGATACCAAATCGTAAAATTTGATGAAAAATTTTAAATAATTTCGCAGAGAATATTAGGAGCAAAATACCTCTTCTCGTTTCTGCGATCCTGATACCAAATCGTAAAATTTGATGAAAAATTTTAAATAATTTCGCAGAGAATATTAGGAGCAAAATACCTCTTTTCGTTTCTGCGATCCTGATACCAAATCGTAAAATTTGATGAAAATTTTTAAATAATTTCGCACAGAATATTAGGAGCAAAATACCTCTTCTCGTTTCTGCGATCCTGATACCAAATCGTAAAATTTGATGAAAATTTTTAAATAATTTCGCACAGAATATTAGGAGCAAAATACCTCTTTTCGTTTCTGCGATCCTGATACCAAATCGTAAAATTTGATGAAAATTTTTAAATAATTTCGCACAGAATATTAGGAGCAAAATACCTCTTCTCGTTTCTGCGATCCTGATACCAAATCGTAAAATTTGATGAAAATTTTTAAATAATTTCGCAGAGAATATTAGGAGCAAAATACCTCTTTTCGTTTCTGCGATCCTGATACCAAATCGTAAAATTTGATGAAAATTTTTAAATAATTTCGCACAGAATATTAGGAGCAAAATACCTCTTCTCGTTTCTGCGATCCTGATACCAAATCGTAAAATTTGATGAAAATTTTTAAATAATTTCGCAGAGAATATTAGGAGCAAAATACCTCTTTTCGTTTCTGCGATCCTGATACCAAATCGTAAAATTTGATGAAAATTTTTAAATAATTTCGCACAGAATATTAGGAGCAAAATACCTCTTCTCGTTTCTGCGATCCTGATACCAAATCGTAAAATTTGATGAAAATTTTTAAATAATTTCGCAGAGAATATTAGGAGCAAAATACCTCTTTTCGTTTCTGCGATCCTGATACCAAATCGTAAAATTTGATGAAAATTTTTAAATAATTTCGCACAGAATATTAGGAGCAAAATACCTCTTCTCGTTTCTGCGATCCTGATACCAAATCGTAAAATTTGATGAAAATTTTTAAATAATTTCGCAGAGAATATTAGGAGCAAAATACCTCTTCTCGTTTCTGCGATCCTGATACGAAATCGTAAAATTTGATGAAAAATTTTAAATAATTTGGCGGACAAAATTCAGACCAAAACACCTCCTTTCGTTTCTGTGATCCTGATACGAAATCGTAAAATTTGATGAAAAATTTTAAATAATTTGGCGGACAAAATTCAGAGCAAAACACCTCTTTTCGTTTCTGTGATCCTGATACGAAATCGTAAAATTTGATGAAAAATTTTAAATAATTTAGCAGACAAAATTCAGACCAAAACACCTCCTTTCGTTTCTGCGATCCTGATACGAAATCGAAAAATTTGATGAAAAATTTTAAATAATTCGGCAGAAAAAATTCCGAGCAAAACACCTCTTTTCGTTCCTGTGATCCTGATACCAAATCGAAAAATTTGATGAAAAATTTTAAATAATTCGGCAGATAAAATTATGAGCAAAATGCCTCTTTTCGTTTCTGCGATCCTGATACGAAATCGTAAAATTTGATGAAAAATTTTAAATAATTCGGCAGACAAAATTAGGAGCAAAACACCTCCTTTCGTTTCTGCGATCCTGATACGAAATCGTAAAATTTGATGAAAAATTTTAAATAATTCGGCAGACAAAATTCAGACCAAAACACCTCCTTTCGTTTCTGCGATCCTGATACGAAATCGTAAAATTTGATGAAAAATTTTAAATAATTCGGCAGACAAAATTCAGACCAAAACACCTCCTTTCGTTTCTGCGATCCTGATACGAAATCGTAAAATTTGATGAAAAATTTTAAATAATTCGGCAGACAAAATTCAGACCAAAACACCTCCTTTCGTTTCTGTGATCCTGATACGAAATCGTAAAATTTGATGAAAAATTTTAAATAATTTCGCAGAGAATATTAGGAGCAAAATACCTCTTCTCGTTTCTGCGATCCTGATACGAAATCGTAAAATTTGATGAAAATTTTTAAATAATTCGGCAGACAAAATTCAGACCAAAACACCTCCTTTCGTTTCTGCGATCCTGATACGAAATCGTAAAATTTGATGAAAAATTTTAAATAATTTCGCAGAGAATATTAGGAGCAAAATACCTCTTCTCGTTTCTGCGATCCTGATACGAAATCGTAAAATTTGATGAAAATTTTTAAATAATTCGGCAGACAAAATTCAGACCAAAACACCTCCTTTCGTTTCTGTGATCCTGATACGAAATCGTAAAATTTGATGAAAAATTTTAAATAATTCGGCAGACAAAATTCAGACCAAAACACCTCCTTTCGTTTCTGTGATCCTGATACGAAATCGTAAAATTTGATGAAAATTTTTAAATAATTTGGCTGACAAAATTCAGAGCAAAACACCTCTTTTCGTTTCTGTGATCCTGATACGAAATCGTAAAATTTGATGAAAATTTTTAAATAATTCGGCAGACAAAATTCAGACCAAAACACCTCCTTTCGTTTCTGTGATCCTGATACGAAATCGTAAAATTTGATGAAAAATTTTAAATAATTCGGCAGACAAAATTCAGACCAAAACACCTCCTTTCGTTTCTGTGATCCTGATACGAAATCGTAAAATTTGATGAAAAATTTTAAATAATTCGGCAGACAAAATTCAGACCAAAACACCTCCTTTCGTTTCTGTGATCCTGATACGAAATCGTAAAATTTGATGAAAAATTTTAAATAATTCGGCAGACAAAATTCAGACCAAAACACCTCCTTTCGTTTCTGCGATCCTGATACGAAATCGTAAAATTTGATGAAAAATTTTAAATAATTTCGCAGAGAATATTAGGAGCAAAACACCTCCTTTCGTTTCTGCGATCCTGATACGAAATCGTAAAATTTGATGAAAAATTTTAAATAATTCGGCAGACAAAATTAGGAGCAAAACACCTCCTTTCGTTTCTGCGATCCTGATACGAAATCGTAAAATTTGATGAAAAATTTTAAATAATTCGGCAGACAAAATTCAGACCAAAACACCTCCTTTCGTTTCTGCGATCCTGATACGAAATCGTAAAATTTGATGAAAAATTTTAAATAATTCGGCAGACAAAATTCAGACCAAAACACCTCCTTTCGTTTCTGCGATCCTGATACGAAATCGTAAAATTTGATGAAAAATTTTAAATAATTCGGCAGACAAAATTCAGACCAAAACACCTCCTTTCGTTTCTGCGATCCTGATACGAAATCGTAAAATTTGATGAAAAATTTTAAATAATTCGGCGGACAAAATTCAGACCATAACACCTCCTTTCGTTTCTGCGATCCTGATACGTAATCGTAAAATTTGATGAAAAATTTTAAATAATTTGGCAGACAAAATTCAGACCAAAACACCTCCTTTCGTTTCTGTGATCCTGATACGAAATCGTAAAATTTGATGAAAAATTTTAAATAATTTCGCAGAGAATATTAGGAGCAAAATACCTCTTTTCGTTTCTGCGATCCTGATACCAAATCGTAAAATTTGATGAAAATTTTAAATAATTCGGCAGACAAAATTCAGACCAAAACACCTCTTCTCGTTTCTGTGATCCTGATACGAAATCGTAAAATTTGATGAAAAATTTTAAATAATTTGGCAGACAAAATTCAGACCAAAACACCTCCTTTCGTTTCTGCGATCCTGATACGTAATCGTAAAATTTGATGAAAAATTTTAAATAATTTGGCAGACAAAATTCAGACCAAAACACCTCCTTTCGTTTCTGTGATCCTGATACGAAATCGTAAAATTTGATGAAAAATTTTAAATAATTTCGCAGAGAATATTAGGAGCAAAATACCTCTTTTCGTTTCTGCGATCCTGATACCAAATCGTAAAATTTGATGAAAATTTTAAATAATTCGGCAGACAAAATTCAGACCAAAACACCTCTTTTCGTTTCTGTGATCCTGATACGAAATCGTAAAATTTGATGAAAAATTTTAAATAATTCGGCAGACAAAATTCAGACCAAAACACCTCCTTTCGTTTCTGTGATCCTGATACGAAATCGTAAAATTTGATGAAAAATTTTAAATAATTTGGCAGACAAAATTCAGACCAAAACACCTCCTTTCGTTTCTGTGATCCTGATACGAAATCGTAAAATTTGATGAAAAATTTTAAATAATTTGGCAGACAAAATTCAGACCAAAACACCTCCTTTCGTTTCTGTGATCCTGATACGAAATCGTAAAATTTGATGAAAAATTTTAAATAATTCGGCAGACAAAATTCAGACCAAAACACCTCCTTTCGTTTCTGTGATCCTGATACGAAATCGTAAAATTTGATGAAAAATTTTAAATAATTTGGCAGACAAAATTCAGACCAAAACACCTCCTTTCGTTTCTGTGATCCTGATACGAAATCGTAAAATTTGATGAAAAATTTTAAATAATTCGGCAGACAAAATTCAGACCAAAACACCTCCTTTCGTTTCTGTGATCCTGATACGAAATCGTAAAATTTGATGAAAAATTTTAAATAATTTGGCAGACAAAATTCAGACCAAAACACCTCCTTTCGTTTCTGTGATCCTGATACGAAATCGTAAAATTTGATGAAAAATTTTAAATAATTCGGCAGACAAAATTCAGACCAAAACACCTCCTTTCGTTTCTGTGATCCTGATACGAAATCGTAAAA
This sequence comes from Ocypus olens, assembly GCA_910593695.2. Classification (NCBI taxonomy): domain Eukaryota; kingdom Metazoa; phylum Arthropoda; class Insecta; order Coleoptera; family Staphylinidae; genus Ocypus; species Ocypus olens. The sequence goes on along the minus strand of OU343054.1, from coordinate 50,583,950 downwards.
TTTGATGAAAAATTTTAAATAATTCGGCAGACAAAATTCAGACCAAAACACCTCCTTTCGTTTCTGTGATCCTGATACGAAATCGTAAAATTTGATGAAAATTTTTAAATAATTCGGCAGACAAAATTCAGACCAAAACACCTCCTTTCGTTTCTGTGATCCTGATACGAAATCGTAAAATTTGATGAAAATTTTTAAATAATTCGGCAGACAAAATTCAGACCAAAACACCTCCTTTCGTTTCTGTGATCCTGATACGAAATCGTAAAATTTGATGAAAAATTTTAAATAATTTGGCAGACAAAATTCAGACCAAAACACCTCCTTTCGTTTCTGTGATCCTGATACGAAATCGTAAAATTTGATGAAAATTTTTAAATAATTCGGCAGACAAAATTCAGACCAAAACACCTCCTTTCGTTTCTGTGATCCTGATACGAAATCGTAAAATTTGATGAAAAATTTTAAATAATTCGGCAGACAAAATTCAGACCAAAACACCTCTTCTCGTTTCTGCGATCCTGATACGAAATCGTAAAATTTGATGAAAATTTTAAATAATTCGGCAGACAAAATTCAGACCAAAACACCTCCTTTCGTTTCTGTGATCCTGATACGAAATCGTAAAATTTGATGAAAAATTTTAAATAATTCGGCAGACAAAATTAGGAGCAAAACACCTCCTTTCGTTTCTGCGATCCTGATACGAAATCGTAAAATTTGATGAAAAATTTTAAATAATTCGGCAGACAAAATTCAGACCAAAACACCTCCTTTCGTTTCTGTGATCCTGATACGAAATCGTAAAATTTGATAAAAAATTTTAAATAATTCGGCAGACAAAATTAGGACCAAAACACCTCCTTTCGTTTCTGTGATCCTGATACGAAATCGTAAAATTTGATAAAAATTTTTAAATAATTCGGCAGACAAAATTAGGAGCAAAACACCTCCTTTCGTTTCTGCGATCCTGATACGAAATCGTAAAATTTGATGAAAAATTTTAAATAATTTGGCAGACAAAATTCAGACCAAAACACCTCCTTTCGTTTCTGTGATCCTGATACGAAATCGTAAAATTTGATGAAAAATTTTAAATAATTCGGCAGACAAAATTCAGACCAAAACACCTCCTTTCGTTTCTGCGATCCTGATACGAAATCGTAAAATTTGATGAAAAATTTTAAATAATTCGGCAGACAAAATTCAGACCAAAACACCTCCTTTCGTTTCTGTGATCCTGATACGAAATCGTAAAATTTGATGAAAAATTTTAAATAATTCGGCAGACAAAATTCAGACCAAAACACCTCCTTTCGTTTCTGTGATCCTGATACGAAATCGTAAAATTTGATAAAAAATTTTAAATAATTCGGCAGACAAAATTAGGACCAAAACACCTCCTTTCGTTTCTGCGATCCTGATACGTAATCGTAAAATTTGATGAAAAATTTTAAATAATTTGGCAGACAAAATTCAGAGCAAAACACCTCCTTTCGTTTCTGCGATCCTGATACGAAATCGTAAAATTTGATAAAAATTTTTAAATAATTCGGCAGACAAAATTAGGAGCAAAACACCTCCTTTCGTTTCTGCGATCCTGATACGAAATCGTAAAATTTGATGAAAAATTTTAAATAATTTGGCAGACAAAATTCAGACCAAAACACCTCCTTTCGTTTCTGCGATCCTGATACGAAATCGTAAAATTTGATGAAAAATTTTAAATAATTCGGCAGACAAAATTCAGACCAAAACACCTCCTTTCGTTTCTGTGATCCTGATACGAAATCGTAAAATTTGATGAAAATTTTAAATAATTCGGCAGACAAAATTCAGACCAAAACACCTCTTCTCGTTTCTGCGATCCTGATACGAAATCGTAAAATTTGATGAAAAATTTTAAATAATTCGGCGGACAAAATTCAGACCATAACACCTCCTTTCGTTTCTGCGATCCTGATACGTAATCGTAAAATTTGATGAAAAATTTTAAATAATTTGGCAGACAAAATTCAGACCAAAACACCTCCTTTCGTTTCTGTGATCCTGATACGAAATCGTAAAATTTGATGAAAAATTTTAAATAATTCGGCAGACAAAATTCAGACCAAAACACCTCCTTTCGTTTCTGCGATCCTGATACGAAATCGAAAAATTTGATGAAAAATTTTAAATAATTTCGCAGAGAATATTAGGAGCAAAATACCTCTTTTCGTTTCTGCGATCCTGATACCAAATCGTAAAATTTGATGAAAATTTTTAAATAATTTCGCAGAGAATATTAGGAGCAAAATACCTCTTCTCGTTTCTGCGATCCTGATACCAAATCGTAAAATTTGATAAAAATTTTAAAATAATTTCGCATAGAATATTAGGAGCAAAATACCTCTTTTCGTTTCTGCGATCCTGATACCAAATCGTAAAATTTGATGAAAAATTTTAAATAATTTCGCAGAGAATATTAGGAGCAAAATACCTCTTCTCGTTTCTGCGATCCTGATACCAAATCGTAAAATTTGATGAAAAATTTTAAATAATTTCGCAGAGAATATTAGGAGCAAAATACCTCTTCTCGTTTCTGCGATCCTGATACCAAATCGTAAAATTTGATGAAAAATTTTAAATAATTTCGCAGAGAATATTAGGAGCAAAATACCTCTTCTCGTTTCTGCGATCCTGATACCAAATCGTAAAATTTGATGAAAAATTTTAAATAATTTCGCAGAGAATATTAGGAGCAAAATACCTCTTCTCGTTTCTGCGATCCTGATACCAAATCGTAAAATTTGATGAAAAATTTTAAATAATTTCGCAGAGAATATTAGGAGCAAAATACCTCTTTTCGTTTCTGCGATCCTGATACCAAATCGTAAAATTTGATGAAAAATTTTAAATAATTTCGCAGAGAATATTAGGAGCAAAATACCTCTTCTCGTTTCTGCGATCCTGATACCAAATCGTAAAATTTGATGAAAAATTTTAAATAATTTCGCAGAGAATATTAGGAGCAAAATACCTCTTTTCGTTTCTGCGATCCTGATACCAAATCGTAAAATTTGATGAAAATTTTTAAATAATTTCGCACAGAATATTAGGAGCAAAATACCTCTTCTCGTTTCTGCGATCCTGATACCAAATCGTAAAATTTGATGAAAATTTTTAAATAATTTCGCACAGAATATTAGGAGCAAAATACCTCTTCTCGTTTCTGCGATCCTGATACCAAATCGTAAAATTTGATGAAAATTTTTAAATAATTTCGCAGAGAATATTAGGAGCAAAATACCTCTTTTCGTTTCTGCGATCCTGATACCAAATCGTAAAATTTGATGAAAATTTTTAAATAATTTCGCACAGAATATTAGGAGCAAAATACCTCTTCTCGTTTCTGCGATCCTGATACCAAATCGTAAAATTTGATGAAAATTTTTAAATAATTTCGCAGAGAATATTAGGAGCAAAATACCTCTTTTCGTTTCTGCGATCCTGATACCAAATCGTAAAATTTGATGAAAATTTTTAAATAATTTCGCACAGAATATTAGGAGCAAAATACCTCTTCTCGTTTCTGCGATCCTGATACCAAATCGTAAAATTTGATGAAAATTTTTAAATAATTTCGCAGAGAATATTAGGAGCAAAATACCTCTTTTCGTTTCTGCGATCCTGATACCAAATCGTAAAATTTGATGAAAATTTTTAAATAATTTCGCACAGAATATTAGGAGCAAAATACCTCTTCTCGTTTCTGCGATCCTGATACCAAATCGTAAAATTTGATGAAAATTTTTAAATAATTTCGCACAGAATATTAGGAGCAAAATACCTCTTCTCGTTTCTGCGATCCTGATACCAAATCGTAAAATTTGATGAAAATTTTTAAATAATTTCGCACAGAATATTAGGAGCAAAATACCTCTTCTCGTTTCTGCGATCCTGATACCAAATCGTAAAATTTGATGAAAATTTTAAATAATTCGGCAGACAAAATTCAGACCAAAACACCTCTTCTCGTTTCTGCGATCCTGATACGTAATCGTAAAATTTGATGAAAAATTTTAAATAATTTGGCAGACAAAATTCAGACCAAAACACCTCCTTTCGTTTCTGTGATCCTGATACGAAATCGTAAAATTTGATGAAAAATTTTAAATAATTCGGCAGACAAAATTCAGACCAAAACACCTCCTTTCGTTTCTGCGATCCTGATACGAAATCGTAAAATTTGATGAAAAATTTTAAATAATTTGGCAGACAAAATTCAGACCAAAACACCTCCTTTCGTTTCTGTGATCCTGATACGAAATCGTAAAATTTGATGAAAAATTTTAAATAATTTAGCAGACAAAATTCAGACCAAAACACCTCCTTTCGTTTCTGCGATCCTGATACGAAATCGAAAAATTTGATGAAAAATTTTAAATAATTCGGCAGACAAAATTCAGACCAAAACACCTCCTTTCGTTTCTGCGATCCTGATACCAAATCGTAAAATTTGATAAAAATTTTAAAATAATTTCGCAGAGAATATTAGGAGCAAAATACCTCTTTTCGTTTCTGCGATCCTGATACCAAATCGTAAAATTTGATGAAAATTTTTAAATAATTTCGCAGAGAATATTAGGAGCAAAATACCTCTTCTCGTTTCTGCGATCCTGATACCAAATCGTAAAATTTGATGAAAAATTTTAAATAATTTCGCAGAGAATATTAGGAGCAAAATACCTCTTTTCGTTTCTGCGATCCTGATACCAAATCGTAAAATTTGATGAAAATTTTTAAATAATTTCGCACAGAATATTAGGAGCAAAATACCTCTTCTCGTTTCTGCGATCCTGATACCAAATCGTAAAATTTGATGAAAATTTTTAAATAATTTCGCAGAGAATATTAGGAGCAAAATACCTCTTCTCGTTTCTGCGATCCTGATACGAAATCGTAAAATTTGATGAAAAATTTTAAATAATTTGGCGGACAAAATTCAGACCAAAACACCTCCTTTCGTTTCTGTGATCCTGATACGAAATCGTAAAATTTGATGAAAAATTTTAAATAATTTGGCGGACAAAATTCAGAGCAAAACACCTCTTTTCGTTTCTGTGATCCTGATACGAAATCGTAAAATTTGATGAAAAATTTTAAATAATTTAGCAGACAAAATTCAGACCAAAACACCTCCTTTCGTTTCTGCGATCCTGATACGAAATCGAAAAATTTGATGAAAAATTTTAAATAATTCGGCAGAAAAAATTCCGAGCAAAACACCTCTTTTCGTTCCTGTGATCCTGATACCAAATCGAAAAATTTGATGAAAAATTTTAAATAATTCGGCAGATAAAATTATGAGCAAAATGCCTCTTTTCGTTTCTGCGATCCTGATACGAAATCGTAAAATTTGATGAAAAATTTTAAATAATTCGGCAGACAAAATTAGGAGCAAAACACCTCCTTTCGTTTCTGCGATCCTGATACGAAATCGTAAAATTTGATGAAAAATTTTAAATAATTCGGCAGACAAAATTCAGACCAAAACACCTCCTTTCGTTTCTGCGATCCTGATACGAAATCGTAAAATTTGATGAAAAATTTTAAATAATTCGGCAGACAAAATTCAGACCAAAACACCTCCTTTCGTTTCTGCGATCCTGATACGAAATCGTAAAATTTGATGAAAAATTTTAAATAATTCGGCAGACAAAATTCAGACCAAAACACCTCCTTTCGTTTCTGTGATCCTGATACGAAATCGTAAAATTTGATGAAAAATTTTAAATAATTTCGCAGAGAATATTAGGAGCAAAATACCTCTTCTCGTTTCTGCGATCCTGATACGAAATCGTAAAATTTGATGAAAATTTTTAAATAATTCGGCAGACAAAATTCAGACCAAAACACCTCCTTTCGTTTCTGCGATCCTGATACGAAATCGTAAAATTTGATGAAAAATTTTAAATAATTTCGCAGAGAATATTAGGAGCAAAATACCTCTTCTCGTTTCTGCGATCCTGATACGAAATCGTAAAATTTGATGAAAATTTTTAAATAATTCGGCAGACAAAATTCAGACCAAAACACCTCCTTTCGTTTCTGTGATCCTGATACGAAATCGTAAAATTTGATGAAAAATTTTAAATAATTCGGCAGACAAAATTCAGACCAAAACACCTCCTTTCGTTTCTGTGATCCTGATACGAAATCGTAAAATTTGATGAAAATTTTTAAATAATTTGGCTGACAAAATTCAGAGCAAAACACCTCTTTTCGTTTCTGTGATCCTGATACGAAATCGTAAAATTTGATGAAAATTTTTAAATAATTCGGCAGACAAAATTCAGACCAAAACACCTCCTTTCGTTTCTGTGATCCTGATACGAAATCGTAAAATTTGATGAAAAATTTTAAATAATTCGGCAGACAAAATTCAGACCAAAACACCTCCTTTCGTTTCTGTGATCCTGATACGAAATCGTAAAATTTGATGAAAAATTTTAAATAATTCGGCAGACAAAATTCAGACCAAAACACCTCCTTTCGTTTCTGTGATCCTGATACGAAATCGTAAAATTTGATGAAAATTTTTAAATAATTCGGCAGACAAAATTCAGACCAAAACACCTCCTTTCGTTTCTGTGATCCTGATACGAAATCGTAAAATTTGATGAAAAATTTTAAATAATTCGGCAGACAAAATTCAGACCAAAACACCTCCTTTCGTTTCTGCGATCCTGATACGAAATCGTAAAATTTGATGAAAAATTTTAAATAATTTCGCAGAGAATATTAGGAGCAAAACACCTCCTTTCGTTTCTGCGATCCTGATACGAAATCGTAAAATTTGATGAAAAATTTTAAATAATTCGGCAGACAAAATTAGGAGCAAAACACCTCCTTTCGTTTCTGCGATCCTGATACGAAATCGTAAAATTTGATGAAAAATTTTAAATAATTCGGCAGACAAAATTCAGACCAAAACACCTCCTTTCGTTTCTGCGATCCTGATACGAAATCGTAAAATTTGATGAAAAATTTTAAATAATTCGGCAGACAAAATTCAGACCAAAACACCTCCTTTCGTTTCTGCGATCCTGATACGAAATCGTAAAATTTGATGAAAAATTTTAAATAATTCGGCAGACAAAATTCAGACCAAAACACCTCCTTTCGTTTCTGCGATCCTGATACGAAATCGTAAAATTTGATGAAAAATTTTAAATAATTCGGCAGACAAAATTCAGACCAAAACACCTCCTTTCGTTTCTGTGATCCTGATACGAAATCGTAAAATTTGATGAAAAATTTTAAATAATTTCGCAGAGAATATTAGGAGCAAAATACCTCTTCTCGTTTCTGCGATCCTGATACGAAATCGTAAAATTTGATGAAAATTTTTAAATAATTTCGCAGAGAATATTAGGAGCAAAATACCTCTTCTCGTTTCTGCGATCCTGATACGAAATCGTAAAATTTGATGAAAATTTTTAAATAATTTCGCAGAGAATATTAGGAGCAAAATAACTCTTCTCGTTTCTGCGATCCTGATACGAAATCGTAAAATTTGATGAAAATTTTTAAATAATTTCGCAGAGAATATTAGGAGCAAAATACCTCTTCTCGTTTCTGCGATCCTGATACGAAATCGTAAAATTTGATGAAAATTTTTAAATAATTTCGCAGAGAATATTAGGAGCAAAATACCTCTTCTCGTTTCTGCGATCCTGATACGAAATCGTAAAATTTGATGAAAAATTTTAAATAATTTCGCAGAGAATATTAGGAGCAAAATACCTCTTCTCGTTTCTGCGATCCTGATACGAAATCGTAAAATTTGATGAAAAATTTTAAATAATTCGGCAGAAAAAATTCCGAGCAAAACACCTCTTTTCGTTCCTGTGATCCTGATACCAAATCGAAAAATTTGATGAAAAATTTTAAATAATTCGGCAGATAAAATTATGAGCAAAATGCCTCTTTTCGTTTCTGCGATCCTGATACCAAATCGTAAGATTTGAAGAAATTTTTAAAATAATTCGGCAAACAAAATTCACATCAAAACACCTCTTTTCGTTCTTGTGCTCCTGAAACCAAATCGTAAAATTTGATGAAATCAAATTTTGATTAATTTTTCGAACGAAAATTTTTACCAAGAATAACAACACCTCTTTTCGTTCCGTTCAGGGGACTGATGACCCTTTATTTCCGTTCTGAATTTTCTACATTCCAATTCCACATGCATTCATCCATTCATTCAAGTTTGACAATGAAGAATCAATAGAATTAATTAGTTTTGATGGCCCTTAAAAGGGCCGTTTTTTTTTGTGTAGGTGTAGGGTTGCTGATAATTTTCTTCCATCACATCTCCAGAAGATGATGGTGTGGTCGACTTCGTTTCCTTGGGAGGCGGTTTCTCGTGACGGTCACAAATACCTCTTGCTTCTTAGTATCCTGTTACACAGTGTACAATTTTTGGATGGGTTGTTGATTGTGAAGAAACCTCTAGTTACCTCACTAGCGACACCACGATTAGGTTGGCTGGTAGGGGGAACTATGACATGAGATCAAGGTATGATATAGTAGATTCCTTTACAATGCAGTAAACTTTATTTCGGCAAGTGTCTAATCTGTTATTTCCGAGAGAGCATCAATAAACGGTATACAAAATTATTCAGATGAAGATCCAGTGGATTCGGAGATGATCGGAAATTTGGAGCCTACATAAATATTTATTTATAAATTTACAAACATATTTTATCAAACAAATCTGGAAGCAATTGATAATATCTTGGTATAATCAGCTCCCTTTGCATGCGTTTTCTCTTTCAGGATTGTTCTCAGGACGGTCGGTATGGGGACATGTATTCTTGTGCCCAACGGAGATCCACCATCATCGATCAACACTATGTTATTGCTGTCGAATTTAGGTACTTTGGTTTTCTGATTTTGCTTCAGTCCAACGAGGAGCCCTTTCTTCTTTTCACCTTTAATTGCCACCAATACTTTATCACCTGAAAATATAAATAAAACATTTGTTAATACTAAAATTGTTTTTTTAACTAATTTGTAGTTTATTAAAACACATGTTAAATATATTCAATCGTACCTATTTTACCGATCCCAGTTTTATTATAAATATGTATACACCTCGGGGGCTTCCCTTCGGCCATCGCTCTCTTCCCGATTTCGCTGTTATCCACGACTCTCAGCCTCGTCAATTTCTGGATTTCTGAGCAAGACGGCGTAACGTGAATTGACCTCGTACATGGCTTATTAATTAAATTGAGCACTCTTAAACTTAACATGGTGTTGTTTAAAAGAAGAGGTTATGTATTGAATTAAAATTGAGGTTACGTTGCAAACAACATAGCAAAATGCTAAATAAAGGCTACCATTTAGCAAAATTACAGATTTACGGTGTGATGATATTGCAGTTTTCTATAAATGATTTAGTTGCGCCGCTGGAAAATAGATGACGGCACTGCTATGGCAGCGGTATTAAAACTTTGGGAGCACCATTGGCGTAGTCTACGAAGATATTGAAATGATAAAGTTACGTATAATTAATTTACGGATCCCACAAGCCAATCAGTTAAACAGAAAATTAAAATTTAATAGTCGTAATTTGCAATACTGTTTTGCCTGTTCTGCTACACTAGCGGTCTCAGTTAATTAAATTTAATATTTTGTCTATATTACTATGGCTTCTGCATTTTCAATGTTTTTTTTAAATCTAAAATAGAAACAACCTTACTTGTTGCAGAAAGCATTAAATACATTCAATAAAACGAAATATAGCCTGAATATATGAATATTCAACCTTTTTTTTATCGCCCAAATTACGCATTGAATTATGTACCAGCACATTTATTTCTTTTTCGACTCGAATACTGATCAACAATCTATAATGTGTAATGTATCTATGCCCAAAACCGGAGACTTTATGGATCACCAGTTCATTTATTATTTGAATTCTTCGGATTTCCGACACGCACTCGCAATGGATTTATTTATTTAATGCTCTTATAAAGACATCTTCACTACAAAAGGCCTAATTTACTTCAATATTATTATTGTCCTGAAATCCAAACACAATATCCATTATTGTGCAGGTACTTTGAGTTCTGCCCCCGTTCACTTAAATCGCATTGTCCGGCACACAGTGGTCAATTCTAAAATTGGCAAATCTTGTCAAAACAGGTACTTGTGGTCATTTCACAGCTTTTAGTTGCTCTTTCTTATCGCAAGCCATTGTGTCGATCATGTTTCATTGATGGGAATTTTTTTTCCGATCTACTTGCGTATTATTGGGAAAAAGTATACTGTACAATAAATGACAAATTGTGAGTGCAAGTCTCTTATCTGAAGTTAGAAAAAGCCCGAAACACATTAGCGAAATATTGTAGAAACCGGGTTTAGTAGTTGTACGCCTTTTACTGTTTTTAATTTGTGTTAATAATAATTTTAGAATATCCCGAAATGAACAACTTATAAAGAATACGCTTTTTTTCGAAATCCATTTGTTTTTTGAGTAAAGAATTTGAAGTATAATTTGTCATTTTCAATTTTCATAATTTTGACGTTTTAAACGTCAGTTTCTTCCGAGTCTACAAAACGCTCGATGTATATCTACAATGTGATTTAAATTAAAAATAAACCATGAAAGTGTAAATAGAAATAACTATGTTACCAACAAATCGGAGAAAGTAGAGACAATCGCCAAAAATGGCCATTTTTTAAGTTCAAAAATCGAAGAATCGTTGATTAACTTTTACAGTATCATTCAGAAATAATTAAGATTAGAAATTCTAGAAAAATCATTTAGCTTTCCAGATAATCACCATCAAGCATTTTTAAGCTTTCGAATATTAAAAATGCGTTGATTTTTTTAAACTCAAAACATTAACAGAGTTTTAATTTGAACGGATTTATTCCGAAATCATCAGGCTTGAATATTCAAGAAAAATCCATGCACTTTATTCGTTCGAATTTAAAAAAATGTGTTGATTTTTTTAAACTCAAAACATTAACAGATTTTTAATTTGAACAGATTAATTCCGAAATCATCAGGCTTGAATATTCAAGAAAAAATCCGTGGACTTTATTTACCTGGTTTTTCATTAAATCTCCATTAAACACGAAAATGGGATTTTCAACGCTCGAAAATCGAAAATGCGTTGATTTTCTAAAAACCAAAAGAAATGCAGAGTTCCTACTTTTACAGCATTATTTCGAAATAATTTGGCTTTAAAACTATTGAAGAATAAAAGCATGTCAACATTCCGTTTTCCAGATAATCACGATCAATTTTTAGCGCTTGAAAATCGAAGAAGCATTGATTATTCCAAACGTTCACAAAATTGGTAATCAATAGTAAGGCTTTAATATTAAAAAATATTTATGGCCGTTAAGGATGTAGTTTTGCAGATAATTGCCATAAAACTCAAAATTTATAATTTTCAACTCTCAAAAATCGAAAAAATATTGATATTTAAAAAACTGACTTAAATTCAAACTTTCAACTTTAACAGCATTATTGGGGAATAATTGGACTTTAATATTCCAAAAGGTCAAGCCCTGTTAATTATTTAGTTTTCTAGATAGTCAAAATCAAATCCAAGAATGGCCATTTTCAGCGCTTAAAAATCGAAAAAGCGTTGATTTTTTAAAAGCCGAAAGAACTGCAGACTTCCAATTTATACAGCATTATTTCGGAAGAATTTGGCTTTAATGTTATTAAAAAATCAAAGCATGTCAATCACTTCGTTTTCCAGATAATCACGATTGATGCAAGAATGGCAAGTTTTAGCGCTTGAAAATCGAAAAAGCTTTGGTTATTCAAAACCGGAAACAAATGCAGAGTCCAAACTTTCACAAAATTGATAATCAATGATAAGGCTTTAATTTTAAAAATATTCATGGCCGGTGAGGACCTAGTTTTTTAGATAATCGCCATCAAACCCAAAATTTTCAAGTTTCAACTATCAAAAATCGAAAAATATGCATTTTAACAAAAATTGAGTCAACTTAAAAATTACAACTTTAACAGCATTATTGGATAAAAATTGGGATTTAATATACCATAAAAATCAAATAACATTAATTATTCAGTTTTCCAGATAATTACCATCAATCAAACTCAAGAATTTCGATTTTCAATGCTTAATTATCGAAAAGTATTGATTTCTCAAAAACTGACTTACAACTTTGAGAACATTATTGGGGAATCATTGGGCTTTAATATTCGTAAAAAATAAGAGCACGTTTAATTATTTTTGTAGATAATCAAAATTAAACTCAAGACCATTTTTTAAGCTCAAAAATTCAAAAAAGTATCGGTTTTTCAAAACCTGACGTAAATACAGATTTTCAATTTTAATAGCAGTATTGGGGAATAAATGGGCTCAGTAAGAAAAATGGCTGCGCTGGAAGACAAATTTGAATGACCAAAAATGCACTTTGGCCAGAAATTGCTCTGCGAAATCCACATTTATTTTGACAGATGCTTGAAATTTTGACAGATGAATTATGAATAATGTATCTTTATACCTGCCTCAAAAGAAATTATCCGAACTTTTTAGTAACAAAAATGGCTGCACTGGAAGACTAATTTTGATGACCAAAAATGCACTTTGGCCAGAAATTGCTCTGCGAAATCCACATTTATTTTGACAGATGCTTGAAATTTTGACAGATTAATTATGAATAATGTGTCTTTATATCTGGCTTAAAAAAATACCCAAACTTTTCAGTAACAAAAATGGCTGCACTGGAAGACTAATTTTGATGACCAAAAATACACTTTTGCTCTGCGAATTCCACATTTATTTTGACAGATGCTTGAAATTTTGACAGATTAATTAGGGATGATGTATCTTTATACCTGCCTCAAAAGAAATTACCCAAACTTTTCAGTAACAAAAATGGCTGCACTGGAAGATTAATTTTGATGACCAAAAATACACTTTTGCTCTGCGAATTCCACATTTATTTTGACAGATGCTTGAAATTTTGACAAATTAATTAGGGATGATGTATCTTTATACCTGCCTCAAAAGAAATTACCCAAACTTTTCAGTAACAAAAATGGCTGCACTGGAAGACTAATTTTGATGACCAAAAATACACTTTTGCTCTGCGAATTCCACATTTATTTTGACAGATGCTTGAAATTTTAACAGATTCATTAGGGATGATGTATCTTTATACCTGCCTCAAAAGAAATTACCCAAACTTTTCAGTAACAAAAATGGCTGCACTGAAAGACAAATTTGAATGACCAAAAATGCACTTTTGTCAGAAATTGCTTTGCGAATTCCACATTTATTTCGATAAATGCTTGAAATTTTGACAAATGAATTATGGACAATGCGTCTTTATATCTTCTGCCTTAAAAAAATTACCCGAAATTTTCAATAACAAAAATGGCTGCACTGGAAGACAAAATTGTCTTGAAAAAAATGCCAAAAAGAGTACTGGAAAAAATTGTCTTGGAAAAAATGCTAAAGAGTCTTAAGAGTACTAAAAAAAATTGTCCCAGAAAAATGCTAAAAAGTCTTGAAAAAGTGAACTGAAAAAAATGCCAAAAAAAGTACTAGAAAAAATTGTCTTGAAAAAATGTCAAAGAGTTTTAAGAGAACTAAAAAAATTGGCCCGAAAAAAATGCTTAAAAGTCTTGAAAAAGTGTAATTTAAAATTTTATTTCGTCATATGTTTGCTATCAATAAATACCATCTATGTGATTTTTTTCATCTTTCAACGATCGTTGGTGCAACAACTTCAAAAATTCGAATAACTAATATTTTTTGTATATTTATCAACAGTTCAACAGTCATTTTATGTAAAAGTATTATTAGTATTTCAGTATTATTTTTTTTTTCAGTTTTGTATAAACAACCCAATTTTTTGCCAAGATTAACCACTATAAAAATCTGAAAAAAATCATAAATATTTTTATCCCAAATACCAAATTAAGTAAATTTTTTCAAGTTTAGAAAGGGCGAAAAAAATGGTGAAATAATACCCTAAAAAAACTTTTATTTGGGTAAAAAATATATGTGAATTTTTCAGATTATTATAATAATTTTTATTGTTTATGCTGGAGGCTTCTACTCCGTTATACATTTTAAATATTATAATAAAACACTTTTAACTTTGTTTTGTATAACTTATATATTTATTTTTGTGACTTAAGTTTCGGTAATACAATTACCATTTGTATTACTATTACCATTTGTATTACCGAAACTTAAGTCACAAAAATAAATATATAAGTTATACAAAACAAAGTTAAAAGTGTTTTATTATAATAATATTTTTTAGTGATTAAAAAAATAAAATCTTACTTTTCGAGGGTTTCAAGGTCATATCTTGACAAAAATGGGGTAACATATTTATACGAAACTGAAAAGAAAATTACTACTAAAATAGTACCAATAATTTTATATAAAATTACTGTTCAATTGTTGATGAATATATTAAAAAAATATCAAAATAAACATTTTAGTTATTCGAATTTTTGAAGATGACGCACCAAAAATTGGAAGATGAAAAAACACAGATATGGCATTAACTGATAGAAATCATATAATGAAATAAAATTTTCCGTCAGTCGATCGCTTAAGGGCGAGAAGTGAACTAGGCTTGTAAATTTTATTACTTCATAATTGTATTTTAAGTGGGGACTGGTTTCAACCGAACTAAGCACCGACATGCGGCAGCATTTGTATTTTCTCTGACTGTACATAAAAAAAAAACAAGTAACGTCAAAAATGACAAGACGTCAAAATAAATAAAATGCACAAGCACTGCACTGAAATAATTCAAGCAGATTGTTTAAATTATTATAGGGACTTTCAGAAAATGTGCTGCCAACTATTTTCAACTTTCTGATGTCACTGTATAATAATTAAAAACAGCAGTGACGGTTCGCGGGTTTTTTTCTGGTACGGCCGAGGAACAAGAGGTGGTAATACAAATAGGTAGGGTCAGTAGCAGAGACGGCTGGCTGCGTTCCTCGGCCGTACCAGAAAAAACCCCGCGAACCGTCACTAGAAAACAGTAAACTCGAATTGCTTACCTAACGGATAACTGCGTTAACATCTCTTCTTTTTTCTAGAGGAAAGTTCACGAACCGCCAATAATTAAAAACGGTGCACTTGAAGTGCTAGACATTTTTGTGAAATTTTCCGATATCGATTTATGTTTATCCGTCTGAAAGCCGAAAGAGTATTCGAAATGGGCAATGAACGCGGAGCGAGAAATCAAGGCATCCATTGGGCTATTTCTAAACACGTTATCCTTAAGAGCACCAGACGCAAAATTGCTCTCCTATAATTTTCGATGAAGCTCAATGAGGCGCAAAGGCAAAATGGCGTTCGTCCCCATCGGAAGTGCGAATTGCCACCGTAGATTTGATAATGACTCATTTTATATCTGACGGTCTGTAATTGTCATTTTCACAAGTCACTGAAGCGAAAGATACGGACACGTTTTTCGCAGCTTGAAAAAGTCCCCCTCCCCCTTAATAATGTTATGACATGTTATATCGCAGACGACTTTAATTGATTTTTTTATAAATCTGTGCGTAATATTATTACAATTTTAAACTCTTCATTGCGATGCAGTAGAACCCTAAAAATGTACACTTGAAACTCCTACAGTCCGCTTGACATATTGATATTTCAATTAGAACCAGCGACCAAACAATGGCAGCATCTTAAGTGCGGGGGTTATTACGCTGTAACTACTTTCCCCGCTAAGTTTCGTATTTTAGGTCTCTCGGTTTTTTATGTTATTTTTATTTATAAAATATTTTTACGTTTCCTCCGATAATAATTATCCCACGGCAGCACCTCCACTCCCGCTGACACGCTGATACACAGAGAACGTCGTCTTTGATGTTTTTCCTTTGAGACGGATGTTTCAGATGGAAAGTTCATCTCCAGCACGTGAGATTGATGCATATGTAAGTATTGTGTGCGTGTGTGCACGGGCACAAAGTGAAGAAGTGCCGTAGAGGTCTCCGCGGGTGCCAGGAGGGCACAAGAAGGGCCGAATGCTGTTGACGGGTTGTTTGACAAGCGCTCTATGGCCGTCCACACCTCCTCTGAATGGCCGTCTCCGATCCACAATTATTGGACACGACAACCGCACAATGCACCTGCCCTTCAACCATCACCTTCTTTTAAACGCGTTAGAAATGTCATCCGCACCATGAAAATATCGAATAACTACACCCTGGAAATGCCGAGATTCTCGTAAAAGTCCGTAATGAAAATATTTACATCTGGGAAATGTCATAATACGTTTTTATGTTTGTACGTATACGTTCTACGATATCATAATACCGAATAGTAAAAAAAAAATAAACATGTATGGAGAGTTTCAAGTTTCCATTTATTGAAATAATTTTGAAAAATTCAATGTGTTTTAATAGTTAATAATTAATTGAAACTCTGGCGGAATGAACTAGTTTCCTATGCCAAAAAAATGGTGATGTGGCCATCATGTTACTTTCTCCGATGGTATCATCATTTATATTTACACTTTCATGGTTTATTTTCCATTGAAATCATATTTTAAATGTACATCGAGCGGTTTGTAGACTCGCATAAAACTGACGTTTAAAACGTCAAAAATATAAAAGAATATACTTCAAATTCAAAAACTCAGTTTACTCAAAAACAAAGGGATTTCGAAAAAAACTTATTGTTTATAAGTTGTTCATTTTAGCATTCTCTACAATTATTATTAACATAAATTTGCTGTAACTATTATCGTTTTATAATTATAAACCAAAAATTAAAAAAATAATAATACATTTTTTCCTCGAATAAAAATGATTTTATGAAAAATGTCTTCAAGCAAAAGAGGTTCATTTCTTTGTTATCTTTAAAATTTGTTCAAATGATTTTGTGATATTTTTCATATTTAAGAAAATATTGGCAAAAAAACAAAAAACAGTTAAGGTAAACGCCCACTTCCGGTGTACGAAATTTTACCAAAAGCTTTTTAGTTCTTCAGATTATCAAATAAGACAGATGTTCAAAGTTTCATATCAATTGCTCTATTAGTTTTTGAGATACAGCACGCACAGACAGACAGACACACACACACACACACAGACACAATTTTTTTTTTCCAGAAATTGTTGAAATGGCATCTAGGGACCCCAAAACGGATATTTCCGTAAAAAAAATTTTTGAAAAAAAATCACGATCACAATACTTTCTCGTACTTCGTAATGGAGAAAGTAAAAATGGTGATGTGGCCATCATGTTACTTTCTCCGATTTGACGTTTAGACCAAGAACTTGAAAATACTGGCAAAACATTAAAAAATCGCTGCTTTAGGTTAAAAATCTAAAATATTCGCCAATCAAAAATTCGCTAATAGAAATCAATAATTAAACAATAAAACTAAAACATAGGCCCAAAAAAATCCAAATATCGAAAACTATGGCCTAAACATAAAAAAAACGCAAACTAAAACATCGAAAATTTCAACAAACACATCGAAAATGTTGTCCAAAATAAAGATTATTCAGGCAAAAAAAATAAAAATTTGGAATAAATTGAGGCGAAAACAGGTAAAGGTAAAGATCTAAACTATGGACCAAAAAAATTCAGACCAAAATATTGTAAATTCAAGTAAAAGAATAAATATTTAGCTAGCCCCTAAAATAATTCTTTGGCTCAAAATAAGTTTCCGACCAGAAACTCGAAAATAATAAAATAAAAAACAATAATTCAGGTTAAAAAGTAAAGGGAAAAAAATCAAAAACCGACCAAAAAACTTGAAAATACCGTCAAAAAAATCGCGCATAAAAATCAATAATTTAGATTAGAAAATTTAAAATATAATACAAAAAAGCTAAAACTTAAACCAACAATTAGGACCTAAATATCAAAAATACGGACCAAAAAATCGAAACTTTTAACACGCAACCTAAATTTTCACGCCAAAATAAAGAATATTTAGGTCAAATAAAGAATGTTTAGGTCAAAATAAAGAATATTTAGGCCAAAATAAAGAATATTTAGGTCAAAATAAAGAATATTTAGGTCAAAATAAAGAATATTTAGGTCAAAATAAAGAATATTTAGGTCAAAATAAAGAATATTTAGGTCAAAAATCAAAAATTTGAAATAGAAAACGAAGTTACAGGCCAGAGATCCAAAAATGCAGATAACAAATTCAAGTAAAGGAAAAATAGTTTGCCGTTTTCACCTTCAAAATAACCCTGTAGCTCAGAGTAAGTTTCTGAACAGAAACTCAAATTGAAAATAAAAAAATCTAAAATATGGGCCAAGAAAACAAAAAATTAGACCAAATACTGAAAATTTGGGACAAAAAAATTAAAAAAAGCAGGCCAAAATAAAGAATATTTAGGCCAAAAATTTTTGAAAAAAAAGAAATTACAGGCCAAAGATCTAAAAATGCAGATAAAAAAAATTCAAGCAAAGAAAAAATTGTTTGCCATTTTCACCCTCAAAATAACCCTGTAGCTCAAAGTAAGTTTCCGAACAGAAACTAAAATTGAAAATTGAAAAATTTAAAATACAGGACGAAAAAAACAAAATTTGGACCAAATACCGAAAATTTGGGGCTAAAAATAAAAAATACAGATTAAAAAATCGAAAATCTTAATAAACAATTGGAAAATTTCAGCCAAATAAAGAAATCTTAGGACAGAAGATCAAAAATTTGGACCAAAAAATCGAAAATACAGGTCAAAATTTAACAATTGTGGCCAAAAGATTGAAAACATGGGCCTAAAAATAAAAAAATGCAGACCAAAAAGTTAAAAAATCGAAAATCTTAATAAACAAATCGAAAATTTTGGCCAAATAAAGAAATCTTAAGACATAAAATCAAAAATTTAGACCAAAAAAAAATACAAAGTACAAATAAAAATTCAACAATTGTGGCAAAAAATCGAAAATTTAGACCAAAAATTGATCCAAAAATGCAGATAACAAATTCAAGTAAAGGAAAAATAGTTTGCCGTTTTCACCTTCAAAATAACCCTGTAGCTCAGAGTAAGTTTCTGAACAGAAACTCAAATTGAAAATAAAAAAATCTAAAATATGGGCCAAGAAAACAAAAAATTAGACCAAATACTGAAAATTTGGGACAAAAAAATTTAAAAAAAGCAGGCCAAAATAAAGAATATTTAGGCCGAAAATTAAAACTTTGAAAAAAAAAGAAATTACAGGCCAAAGATCTAAAAATGCAGATAAAAAAATTCAAGCAAAGAAAAAATTGTTTGCCATTTTCACCCTCAAAATAACCCTGTAGCTCAAAGTAAGTTTCCTAACAGAAATTTAAAATACAGGACGAAAAAAACAAAATTTGGACCAAATACCGAAAATTTGGGGCTAAAAATAAAAAATACAGATTAAAAAATCGAAAATCTTAATAAACAAATGGAAAATTTCAGCCAAATAAAGAAATCTTAGGACAGAAGATCAAAAATTTGGACCAAAAAATCGAAAATACAGGTCAAAATTTAACAATTGTGGCCAAAAGATTGAAAACATGGGCCTAAAAATAAAAAAATGCAGACCAAAAAGTTAAAAAATCGAAAATCTTAATAAACAAATCGACAATTTTGGCCAAATAAAGAAATCTTAGGACATAAAATCAAAAAAAAATCCAAAATACAAATAAAAAATTCAACAAAAAAATCGAAAATTTAGACCAAAAATTGAAAGCACGAGCTTAAAAATCAAAATACTGTCAAAAAAGTCGAAAATTTCAACAGATCATTCTAAAATTAGGACCAACATAAAGAATATTTATGAAAAAAAAATCAAGAATTTAAAGGAAAAAAATCGAAGAAACAGGCAAAAAATATAAAATACGAGCGCAAAAATTCTGGTCTAAAAATAATTTGCCCCAAAAATAACACAAGCTCAAATTAAGATACGATCAGAAACTCTAAAATAATGGCAAAAAAATGGTTACTTTTTCCGATTTGAAGGTACTTTATGTTTACACTTTCATGGTTTATTTTCAATTGAAATCACATTTTAAATGTGCATAGAGCGTTTAGTAAAATCAGATGAGACTGACGTTTAAAACGTCAAAATTATGAAAGATGAAAATGACAAATTATACTTTAAATTCTAATAGTCAATTTACTCAAAAACCAAAGAGATTTCGAAAAATACTTATTATATATAAGTTGTTCATTTTGGCATTCTCTACAATTATTATTAAAATACATTTGCTGTAAGTATTATCGTTTCATAATTTTAAACCAAAAATTACAAAATAAAATTAATTGCTATTATTTTTCAAAAACCATACACTTCACGAAAAATATTTTCAAGCAAAAAATGTTCATTTCTTTGCTTTCTTCAAGATTTATTTGAGTGCTTTTATAGTACTTTTCATATTTAAAAAATTATCGGAGAAAAACAAAAAACGGTTAAGGTAAACACCTACTTCCGGTGTACGAAATTTTGCCAAAAGCTTTTCAGTTCTTCAGATTATCAAATAAGACGTATGTTCAAAATTTCATATCAATTGCTCTATTAGTTTTTAAGATACAGCGCGCACAGATAGATACACACACAGACATAAATTTTTTTTTTCAGAAATTGTTGAAATGGCATGTAGGGACCCCAAAACGGATATTTCCGTAAAAAAAAAAATTTGAAAAAAAATCACGATCACAATACTTTCTCGTACTTCGTAACGGAGAAAGTAAATATCCGTTATCACTGTAATTCCACAATGACCAAAATTGCAAACAAACAATTAAAAAAATCGTTTCCTGATTACTCTAATTACTCCATTAATTAATTCCTAAGATACGGCCGGAAACGGTCTAATCACAATTCCCCCCCCTCTTCCCCATCTCGTCGTCTCACTACGCCACTTGGAAAATAGTGGCCTTTATGCGTGAAACTTAAGGCGAAATAGACGAATCATTACCGCAGATGCAAGTGCATTCATATTTTCTGAATATGCATTATATTTATTATATAAATGTACGGGCACGGCCTGGAAGTAAAGCAGTAAAGGCATGCAGAATAGCGCGACTCTTAATAGGGGTTTACAATTAGAGATAATTAGAGCTGCAGCATTTCCCCCACCCCTCTCCGCCCCCCTCTCTGCTCTTCAAGTGGCGGCCGCCAGATTAACTAACGATGTTTAATTGGATTAGTCACTCAGAGATATTTAAAATCGCGTAGAATGCCGTTTACCAATTTTTTTTTAGTTTAATAATAAATAATAATACTTCTATATACATAAATCATCATTTACAAAAAATGACCGAAAAGTATTTTGGATAAAATTGGATTGGATTTCATGAAGAAGCACAGATTTGCAAACTGCGTTCGATTTGGATTCTTCGTTTAGCCGCTACGGCCGTTCAAAGTCTGAAAAAACCTATTTTTTTCTAATTTTTTTAAAAAGTGACTTGTCAACTTTTTTGCTAGTTAAAATAGCTGAAATTTCTTAACGCCAATAGATTTACCACGTTTTTCTGATGAAGAAAATGTATACTTTAATAATCTACGAAAATTTTTAAAAAAGTTGTTTTTTTCGTTTTTTTTTCTATTTACGACTTTTTTTGCGACTGCATCACACGCTTAAAATTGACATTTGTGGTTGCGCAAATACATTTTCTGAATGGTCTTGAAGGGATCTTTACGGTGATGTATAGAAACCCCGAATCGAACCATAGGTTTCTTCAGGAAATCATTTTAATTTTTTTAACCATAAAAAATGTGCAATTTCTTCTAAATTTCTAATGAAATTTTTTAACGTCAGCCGATTTATCTCATTCTTCTGATGAAAAAAGGTATTACATAAAGGTCTACGATAATTATTAAGAAAGTGAATTTTTGCGATTTTTTCCATTTTCGAGTTTTCTTTGCGAACGCATCACGGGCTTAAAATTGATATTTGTCGTTGCGGAAATACATTTTCTGAAGGGGCTTGAAGGGATCTTCACGGTGATGTATGGAAACCTCGAATCGAACCAGAGGTTTCTTCAAGAAATGATTTTAAATGCAATTTTTAAGCAAAAGTAAGAAGTTTTTCGGGTTTTCAACAAAAATAAAAACTCGCCAATTTTAATTGAAACCGGCTAATTTGCACCCAAGGAGCGCAGATTTGAAAACCGCGTTCGATTTGGATTCTTAGTTTAGCCGCTACGGCTGTTCAAAGTCTGAGAAAATCGATTTTTTTCTTAATTTTTTAAAAACTCACTTGTCAACTTTTTTGCTACTTAAAATAGCTGCAATTTTTTAACGCCGATAGATTTACCACGTTTTTTGATGAAGAAAATGTATACTTTAATAATCTACGAGGATTGTTAAAAAGGTGATTTTTTCGTTTTTTTTAATTTTCGACTTTTCTTTGCGACTGCATCACGGGCTTAAAATTGACATTTGCGGTTGCGCAAATACATTTTTTGAATGGTCTTGAAGGGATCTTTGAGGTGATGTACAGGAACCCCGAATCGAACCAGAGGTTTCTTCATGAAATCATTTTAAATACAATTTTTGAGCAAAAGTAAGAAGAAGTTTTTCGGGTTTGCGTCAAAAATAAAAACTCGCCAATTTTAATTGAAACCGGCTAATTTGCACCCAAGGAGCACAGATTTGAAAACCGCGTTCGATTTGGATTCTTCGTTTAGCCGCTACGGCCGTTCAAAGTCTGAGAAAATCGATTTTTTCTTAATTTTGTAAAAACTGACTTGTCAACTTTTTTGCTATTTAAAATACCTGAAATTTTTGAACGCCAATAGATTTACCATGTTTTTCTGATGAAGAAAATGTATACTTTAATGATCTACGAGGATTGTTAAAAAAGTTGATTTTTTCGTTTTTTTTTTTCTATTTTAGACTTTTATTTGCGACTGCATCACGGGCTTAAAATTGACATTTGTGGTTGCGCAAATAGATTTTCTGAAGGTTCATGAAGGAATCTTTGAGGTGATCTACAGAAACCCCGAATCGAACCAGAGGTTTCTTCATGAAATCATTTTAAATGGGCTGAAAGACCTCGGGTCGATAGCCATTTGACAGACTAACACACTAACCAAATTGTGATATAAACATAATTCTTACTTTTTCATATATGTAAAAAGTCTGTCAATAAAGATATTGTATATATCATTTTAAATGCAATTTTTGAGTAAAAGTACGTTCTTCGGGTTTTCGTCAAAAATAAAAACTCGCCAATTTTAATTGAAACCGACTAATTTGCACCCAAGGAGCACAGATTTGAAAACCGCGTTCGATTTGGATTTTTAGTTTGGCCGCTACGGCCGTTCAAAGTCTGAGAAAATCGATTTTTTTCTTAATTTTTTTAAAACTGACTTGTCAACTTTTTTGCCATTTAAAATAGCTAAAATTTTTTAACGCCAATAGATTTACCACGTTTTTTCTGATGAAGAAAATGTATACTTTAATGATCTGCGAGGATTGTTAAAAAAGTTTATTTTTTCGTTTTTTTCTATTTTCGACTTTTCTTTGCGACTGCATCACACGCTTAAAATTGATATTTGTGGTTGCGCAAATACATTTTCTGAAGGGTCTTGAAGGGATCTTCACAGTGATATATAGAAACCTCGAATCGAACCAGAGGTTTCTTCAAGAAATTATTTTAAATGCAATTTTTGAGCAAAAGTAAGAAGGGGGGCCTTGGGTAGTTTTTCATGTCTTCGTCAAAAATTAAAAATTGCCAATTTTAATTGAATCCGACTAATTTGCACCCAAGGAACACAGATTTGGAAACCGCGTTCGATTTGGATTTTTCGTTTGGCCGCTGCGGCCGTTCAAAGTCTGAAAAATCGACTTTTTTTGAAACTTTTTTTTTGTTTATGGTGACTTGCCAACTTTTTTGCAATTTTTTCTGGATGAACTTTTTTAACGCCAATCGATTTATCTCGTCCTGATGAAAAAAAGGTATTGCATAATGGTCTACAATGATTATTAAAAAAGTTAATCGATTTTTTCAATTTTGGAGATTTTTTTGCGACCGCATCACGGGCTTAAAATTGTTATTTGTGGTTGCGCAAATAATTTTCTGAAGGGTCTTGAAGGGATCTTTACGGTGATGTATAGAAACCCCGAATTGAACCAGTGGTTTCTTCATGAAATCATTTTAAATGCAAGTTTTGAGCAAAAGTAAGAAGAAGTTTTTCTGGTTTTCGTCAAAAATAAAAAAATCGCAAATTTTAATTGAAACTGACCAATTTGCACCCAAGGAGTACAGATTTGAAAACCGCGTTCGATTTGGATTACGGCCGTTCAAGGTCTGAAAAATCGATCTTTTTCAAAATGTTCATGATGACTTGCCAATTTTTTTATAATTTTTTCTGGATGAAATTTTTTAACGCCAATCGATTTATCCCGTTCTTCTGATGAAAAAAGGCATTACATAAAGGTCCACGATGATTATTAAAAAAAGTTCATTTATTCGATTTTTTTTTGTTTTCGAATTTTTTTTTGCGACAGCGTCACAGGCTTAAAATTGATATTTGTGGTTGCGTAAATACATTTTCTGAAGGGTCTTGAAGGGATATTTACGGTGATGTATAGAAACCCCGAATTGAACCAGTGGTTTCTTCATGAAATAATTTTAAATGCAATTTTTGAGCGAAAATAAGAAGAAGTTTTTCTGGTTTTCGTCAAAAATAAAAAATCGCCAATTTTAATTGAAACCGACTAATTTGCACCCAAGGAGTACAGATTTGAAAACCGCGTTCGATTTGGATTACGGCCGTTCAAGGTCTGAAAAAATCGACCTTTTTCAAAATGTTTATGGTGACTTGCCAACTTTTTTGCAATTTTTCCTGGATGATATTTTTTAACGCCAATAAAATTATCTCGTTCTTCTGATTAAAAAAAAAAGTATTACATAAAGATCTACGATGATTATTAAAAACATTAACCGATTTTTTCAATTTTCGAGATTTCTTTACGATCGCATCACGGGCTTAAAATTGACACTTGTGGTTGTGCAAATGTAGTTTTTCTAAATTTTTAAAATATTTTAACTGACTTGCCAACTTTTTTGCTATTTAAGAGAAAGAAATTTTATAACGCCAATCGATTTTTCTCATTCTTCTGATAAAAAAAAAAACTTTACACTTTAATGGTCTACGATGGTTTCATCAACTGTCAGAAGTTGATGAAACCATCGTTGCAGAATCTTGTTATCCATTATTGGGCCCTACTTTTTTGAAGGTAGTGAATGCGGAGGGTAACGGGGGATACCGGAAGATTTTTCTCATTCTTCTGATGGAAAAGAATGTACATTTTAATGGCTTGCGATGGTTTCATCAACTGTCAAAAGTTGATGAAACCATCGTTGCAGAATCTTGTTATCCATCATTGGGCCCTACTTTTTTGAAGGTAGTGAATGCGGAGGGTAACAGGGGATACCGGGAGATGATTGAAAATGTTCTTCGTCCAGAGATGGATCGCAGGCGTAAGTTGCATCATCCTGCTAATGAAATTGTGTATCATGTCCGCAACTTATTTCATAGTAAAGTTACAATTGGTTACTATCCCCAACCAATTACATTTATTTCAATGTTATAATCATCATCAAATACGAAACATTTAAGATCGAAAATTCGAAAATTCAAAAATTCCCATTAGGTGGAACTTCCGTACCGATTATTGATACTTCTGTAGGAGCCGTCTCTCGGAGACTATTAGACGGAAGAGGGAAATTAATTTGGAGTCAAATTTAAAATTCAAAATCGCCGTTCGTTTGATGCGCCGGAATCTGTCCTGAGACCATTAAACGAGACCAAGAAGCGCGCGGGCGAGAGAGGCGGATTATTGTAACGTGGTTTAATCGCTTCGGATGTTTCACTTTGAGTCGGTTCCACGTGAAACGGATCCGGATTGAGTGGATTATAATCCGCCGCCGGATATTAACGGAAATGGCCAAATGGCCGCCTCTCTATTCGCTGAATAATTGAAGCGATCTGCGGATTCGCCCGCCGACGTCCCCGTCATCCGACGGCGGGATTATATTTCAGGGAATTTTTAAAAATCTTCAGCTATTTATTAATTGTTAACCGAAGCTTTTTCGTATAAATGAGTTTGTGATAAGGCTTGTCTTACCATAAGCCTTTATTAATTATAAACTGACGTCGATACGTGATGAAGAATTATTTAATTTGAGCAAAGTCAACGCCCACTATTACTAGCCACTAACTAGATTAAATAAATCTAACACGCACACAATAACAGCATTATATAAAAATCCAACCCATCCTTTACAACCGCTAAACGAACGAGGCACAATAAAGCCAGCGGTCGATCGAAACTCGAAAAAATCCATCTTACAATTAGAGGTTGCAGATGTTCATCTTATCTCCGACATTTACACCACAATTTCACGATCGGACAAAACGTTGTATACAGTAATTTCGTACGTGTATTTAGTGGGATGACAACTGAAAGCGTTTACCTGTCAGGGCAGCATCTGCATTTGGTTTAAACAAGTGTAGCTAATTTTAGTGGGAAAAGGCTCCCGCGCACAATGGGGGCCCTCATCACCGTCTGACAAACCACTCACGCTTAATATAATGGACCTGAATACCTCCGCCGCATATTATTATGTGTGATAATACGTGCGAGAGCACACACATCCATATCTTACCGATGGATTGTGAAATGTTTGGATACAAACTGTTGCCTTACAAATGACACACGAGAACGTATATTGTACCTTACTGTTCTTGAAGAATGCGACGGAGGTTCTTAGTAATCACCGTATTGTTGGGTGGATACATTCAATTCCCATCAATTATTTTATATGAGTCTTGGAGGTTTTAATATTTCCTGGATGATTTTACTGGACTTGCGAGTTTGATTTGCGTATAAATACGATGTAAAGAAAAAAGGAATTCAAGTCTTGAAATGTTCGTGTAAAGTTTGTGATAAGAAAGGTGTTTCCTCATTTGGCATTTTTTTGTTTTTTTGCGAAGAACTCATCTAAAGTTGTTTATCTTTTCCTGTTTCATTCAGCAAGCAATTGTCGTAGTAGTAAGACATCGCATCAGCGGCGGCTCGTGATGTTCGGCGGCGAGGAAACGGAAGAAAATTGGACTGAAAAACAACGGAATATTTTCTTCCTCTATTAGATATTGGATTGATGAGACTGTTACTTGGTGAAATGCCATAATATATGTGGTAAGTAAAACACGTGTGTTGAGAATTTTTACAAATTTTTAATGTCGAAACACTGTGACATATGTTTCGCCACACAGTGGCTTCATCAGGCAGATGATTACCCATTACCCATTAATCATCTGCCTGATGATATGGCAAAATATATGTCGCAATGTTTCGATATTAAAAATTTGTGAAAATTCTCAACACACGTGTTTTCCTCTATTAGAGTAAGTAGTGCAGCACGAGCGGCATCTTCGTCTGTGCCTCGCCTAGGGAAATCCACGAGCCGCCGCTGCCTCGCGTCTATAGCTTTAGTCCAGTGGCGGTTTCAAGGGGGATAGGGTGGGGGGTCAATCGGGTTCTTTTACTGAATCCTACATTAAAACATACCCAAGATTTTTTTACATCTAACTAACACCTAATCAACTCTTGTGAACGAATCATGCCGATGAATACCTTATTGGAAGGCACTAAATATTTTAAATGTACATCGAGCATTTTGCAGCGCCGGATGAAACTGACGTTTAAAACGTCAAAATTGTAAAACATGATGACAAAGTATACTTCAAATTCTAATAATCTTTAGCGTCAGTTTACTCAAAAACTAAAGGGATTTCTAAAAAGCTTATCCTTTATAAGTTGTTTATTATGGCATGTTCTACAATTGTTATTAATATAAATTTGCTGTAACTATAATCGTTTCTCAATTATAAACCAAAAATCGACAAAAAAAAATTACCTCATGAACGGCATCCAAAGGTAAAAGGGGATTTCTATTATTTTTTTCTTAGTGGAGTACTCGTTTATCTTCGGTATCATATGTCGGGCTTTTGTGGTTATTTTTATGAAACAACTATTTATACACTCATTTACACTAAACGAAACACAAGACACAATACGAAAAACACTGTGAAAATATGAAAACCCCCTAGAACTAATGAAAAACTAAAACAAACAGAAATACACTAACAACTTGCAAATTAAAGACGGTTAGTGCACGCTACTGACGGATGGCTGACTTCTGGTTAAGGTAGACATGCACTATAACCAGTGTTGTATTGGTAAAATAAGAAGTAAGGGAACGCATGGTGAGAGCAAAGAAGTAAGGGAACACATGGCGAGAGCAAAAAAATAGAAAAGAATTGCTGAAAGTTTTTCGGAGATCATCTTATTTTAAGCAAACTATTGTTTTCCTTGTAAGCTTTTTTATTTTTTTTTATTCTTACTATACAAAATATTAACAAACACAAACGCGTTCCGTTTCTGAACGAAGGTGCCGGAACGGCGTTCCTCCACGTTCCCCCTCTAATACACCACTGACTATAACGGTTTTTTTACTTTCTCCGTTACGAAGTACGAGAAAGTATTGTGATCGTGATTTTTTTTTCAAAAATTTTTTTTACGGAAATATCCGTTTTGGAGTCCCTAGATGCCATTTCAACAATTTCTGGAAAAAAAAAATTTGTGTCTGTGTGTGTGTCTGTGTGTGTGTGTGTGTCTGTGTGTGTGTGTGTGTGTGTGTGTGTCTGTCTGTGTGCGCTGTATCTCAAAAACTAATAGAGCAATTGATATGAAACTTTCAACATACGTCTTATTTAATAATCCGAAGAACTGAAAAGCTTTTGGTAAAATTTCGTACACCGGAAGTGGGTGTTTACCTTAACCGTTTTTTGTTTTTTGCCAATATCTTCCTAAATATGAAAAATATCACAAAACTATTTAAACAAATATTGAAGACAACAAATAAATGAACATCTCTTGTTTGGAAAAAATTTTCATAAAATCATTACTATTCGAGAAAAAAATTTATTAATTTTTTTAAATTTTTGGTTCATAATTATGAAACGATAATAGTTACAGCAAATTTATGTGAATAATAATTGTAGATAATGCCAAAATGAACAACTTCTAAAGAATAAGTTTTTTTCGAAATCTCGTTAGTTTTTGAGTAAACCGAGTTTTTGAATTTGAAGTATAATTTTTCCATCTTTCATGATTTTGACGTTTTAAACGTCAGTTTCATCCGAGTTTACGCAACGCTCGATGTACATTTAAAATATGATTTCAATTGAAAATAAACCCATGAAAACGTAAATATAAAGTCGGAGAAAGTAACATGATGGCCACATCACCATTTTTGTCTAACCAATGCCACACGTTTTCGATTGGTGGGCACTGCTGTCGGTACTTGTATCAACGCTCAGAAGACATACGTTTCTACTATTGACTACGATGATGCGCATATAACAGTATAACATGGTAGATATCAGCTTGTCTTTGATATGTTTAGAAACTGATGAAACATTCATGAAATGTACTCAATGCTGACACTGTGTATCACAAGATGACAGGAATGAAAAATACAAGTTATTCTCACTTCAGAATAAACATTGCAAGCGGATGCTGTAGTCGGTTCGAAGTAGGCCTTGGGTCTGCCATTTCTGTTCGTGGTTATACTCTTCCAAAACTTCTGGCGCTGAAGTCACGTTGCTAAGATGGTTGGCATGTTGTCATTAATGATAAGTTTAAGGTCATCTTCAAGGAGGTAAATGTAATTTTTAGGGCTGGTATTATAAAGATTAGTTTAAAATTTAAATGAAGTTTGGTTATAGCACAAATGTCAATTAAAATGTAATCGTCAATTAAATTTAAATGACTTTTATAATACCGGCCCTAAGACTATTTATTTATGAAGTAGAATTGCGGTCAAAAAATAGGAGACTTTTTTCGATTAGTGTGAATCAATCTCTATTTGAATTGTAATAGTGGGCAGCTATATCCACAATGTGTATCAATTAATTTTTTTAAAGTAGTAGTCGCATGCTGGCATGAATGGATGACATTTTTAAGCCCAATGTACACGAACACAAAAAAGACATGCACTAGATTACAAAGATGTCCTACTTTTTTTGCCCGCAATTGTACATTTGACAACTGTTAAAGCGACCTCTAGTGGCCATCACCTAAAGTTTGAAAGAAAGTTTCCATCACGGTAAAGGAAACCATTTTATAGACAATGCCAACACTCTTTATTATTTATGTTTCAGCATAAATGATTGTTTCCATCAATGCCAACATTGATGAGACTACAGGCAAAAACGTGGGCCCACTTTCCCACATTCTTTTCGCAGAAAAGAAGAAAAAGCGACAAAACGGTGTGTCGTGTATTACAGTAGGGTCAAAAGGAGAGTGTTTGGCAACAGTGTAAGAAGTGCGATGTTGCTGCTCTTCATTTAGAACAGTGGTTCCCAAACTTCTTTGCCCTACCGCCCCCTTTCCAGAAAAAATATTACTTAGCGCCCCCTGGAAATATTTTTTCATTTTGATAGCAATTAATAGGAAATATATATATATATATATATATATATATATATATATATATATATACCTATATATATATATATATATATACCTATATATATATATATGTATATGTATTATTGTTTCTACCTTTTTCGCAAAATATAGTAAAGAATTGTGTAAAATAGAAACATTGAACTTTATTTATTGAATCATTTGCAGTTACTTTCATCAGTTCGTCTTGCAACTGCGGAAATTCTTCTGTGTTTACACGCCACCAGCGCCCCCCTGAATTGCTGCAGCACCCACCAGGGGGCGGTGGCGCCCACTTTGGGAATCACTGATTTAGAACAATGTTTTGAGGTCTATGTCACTCAACAATTATATTAAGATAATAATTTCTCACAAACATTTATGTATTTCTTGATTGATTAAAGCACTTGGTTTTGTTTCAACAAGAGTTGATATAATTATAATAATAATAGGTCTTTATTTTCATAACGTGACATAAAATACAAATAAACCAAAATTCTAAAATTATACATAAATAAGACAGGAACTTACAAGTTATGAAAATCACAAGGTGCCAGTTCAGGATTCGAAATTATAAATTTCCCTGTTCTGTTCTTTCTTATGATGCTCTTATTACAAGAAGGCAAGTTTGGGGCACAATGTTGAAGGCCAAGATACAAGCGTCTTATCCACTCGGCAGTTGATTTTTTTGTACGACGGAAATGTGCGAGTACAGTTCAGTGACGGTTCACGCGGTTTTTTCTGGTACGGCCGAGGAACAAGAGGTGGTAATACAGATAGGTACCGTCTCTGCAACTGACCCTACCTATCTGTATTACCACCTCTTGTTCCTCGGCCGTACCAGAAAAAAACCCGCGAACCGTCACTGGTACAGTTGATCTCAACGTTGAATACATCGTTCACAATGTTCAAGGTTTTATAATTTTTAAAATGTTTTCCATGTATGCATGCAATCATAACGTTTTCACTGATATTTTTGATTTTCTTTCTTGTATACTCTGTTACATTTTTATTTCTAACTGAGAAGGCTGTGGTTCCATTTTATAAAGTTTTACACATGTACACCAACAAAAATGGACATGGTTTCTTGAAAAAAACTTTTTTTTTCACAGGGGTGCTAGAGGGGGGCGCAAGGGGTTACGCTTAAGTTCGCATACATGACTTTAAAGAAGACACTTCAAAGTTTTTCGCCCTCAAAGATTAATCAAAATCGATTGAAAATACGCCGAGTTATGGCGGTTGGAAAAAGGTCGAAATTTCACGAATTTCAAGGGTTTCATTTTTTATATACCAGTGTATTATAGCTATTATTACAACTAGGGAATAATAATTGTAGAGAATGCCAAAATGAACAACTTATAAAGAATAAGTTTTTTTCGAAATCTTTTTAGTTTTTGAGTAAACTGAGTTTTTGAATTTGAAGTATAATTTTTCCATCTATCATAATTTTGACGTTTTGAACGTCAGTTTCATCCGAGTCAAAAATATGATTTAAATTAAAAATAAACCATGAAAGCATAATTATCCCAATTAAAGTTCAAAATCTGCCGCTTAACAAATTCAAAAAATCTGTAAAAACTTTTCTGATTAAAAAATCATATTACAATTTTAAAAGTTTTCTGAATGATGTCGATGTTGGCAATATGACTTGATGGCTAACATGTTATATATTATATCAGATTGAATCAAATAGTGACATTATTTTTAAAATGTTAGTAGTGTCCCATGTATTTTAGTATAAAAAACGTATTTTATTTATTGATCTAACTTAACTTAATGTGAATTATATTTATGTATTATTATGTGAAATTTCGGACGTATGTAAGGCTAGGCTGCCAAAACATGAAATTAATTACTATTACTATTACTATTACTAATATAAATGATACCATCAAGTCGGAGAAAGTAACATGATCGCTACATCACATTTTTTTTTCTGATTGAAAGAATATTGTTCTGAAAATGGGAAAATATTGGATTGTAAATTTTTGAATTTATCGGATTGGTAACGTTGTTAAGGGCCTTGTTTGTAAATATCTTTTCGTTTGACTTTTGCGTCGTTTCATAAATTGGTGAAACATCAAATTATGTGTTAACGCGAGCGGCAAAAGCCCGTGAATGTTTGATTCCGGTAAAATCAAAAGCTGCTTACACCAAAGTGTATGAAGATTTTCAAGACTGTAGGAGCAAAATTTTGGTGAACGGTGTCGACGAACATTTTACTGGCGTTGTTTGAAGATTTGGTATGTTGCTACGGTTTTTGTTATTTTTTCACGTATGACTAGTTTATTATATCCGTAGTCGCAGAAATATTCACCAAATATGTTGTGGCCAAAATTATCAATGCTATTTAATCAATTTAAGCTCTGCAATGCGGCAGCTTCTCGAAATTGCAACAAAAAACAATAACGGAGAATAAAGTTATTCGACACACATCCGGTCTCACAGACCAGTAGGTCACCATTGGCGGGTTAAGATGATAATTAGAAGGATAAAACAGACACTGTAAAGAATTACCGCTATATTATTCTTTCAGTTATTTAAGCTTTAAATGGCTGCGAAAAAATGATTTATATGATAATTAACACAACAAAATGATAAATTATAATACCATGAGTAGTCAAAGTTATGTCGAATATTTTTGCAGTGGAATCAGGAATGTCCATTGCGCTTGGTTAAAATTAGTACGAGTACAGTACCTTGCGTAGTATGTCCTAGGAATTCCAGCTAGCTCTAATTGTATGGATCACTTCGAACTCCTTTCCCATCCTGCTCAGCACCTCTACGTTCGTAATTCTTCCAGTCTATGATATCTTCAGGATTCTTCTGTACAGCCACATTGCGAAAGCAATTTTATGTTTAATATGCGAGCACACCGCTATATCAAGTGAGCGTTTCACGATCGACTGTTTTCTAAATTTGTTTCAGTACGTACCCTTACTTACCTTCCCCTAATTTAAACAAAGGCTCTACATCCCCAGTTAAACAATGAAAAACCAAAGACCCGCCCTTTAAATTAATCGTGTTTTTTTTTCTTCAATTTAATTATTCGTATAGTATTTCTAGAATTTCTCCGCAAATCGTTAAGGTTTTAAATGCAAGGAAATAGAAATAATTCAGATTGAATTAAACAAATTATTGTGGTTAAAACATAGTGTTTCATTCAATCTAAATTATGGATTACCACGTAGCAACGGTTGCAACCATCATCTTGATTAGAAATAATACAAGAGTCGACTCCTTTCAGTGGACTCACCTCTAGTTTCTAGCAGTCTAGTAATCATGGCTTTGCCATTAACCCCCATGGCACTACAAACAATATTAGTACCCTCGTGGTACTATAAACAATATTAGTACCCCCATGGTACTACAAACAATATTAATACCCCCATGGTACTACAAACAATATTGGTACCCCTATGGCATATATAGTGTTAAAGTAACAATAGACGTGTTGCATATAGTTCACAGTATATGGTAAAAAATTTCGAAGAAAAATCTTCGTATCAACGAATCCGACCAAAAAGGGCTATTAATAAATCATGTATTTACCATAAAACCATGGTATTGATAAATATACGAGGCAAATCCAAAATTAATTTGTATTTGAAAAAAATTGAAAATCCCACGTCTAGAATTTGATGTAATCCCTTTTAAACTAATTTGTGTTAATTTTTTACATTGCGCATTATCCCACTTGTTTAAATAATAAAAAACAATTGCTACCGTTTCAAAATTGCAATATTATTAAATGATACTCCCATTCCGAACTGGATGAAATTTAGGAAATCCTATTTCTGGATCTTGGTATAAACCCAATTGAACCGAGCGAGTTAATGTTCAATCAAACATTCAAATTTTCGCATTTTTCCACTTGACTAAAAAATTGTGATGTGGCACACGCACACACAGGCATACATAAAGACACAATTTATTTTTCCAGAATTGTTGAAATTCCATCTAGGGACCCGAAAACGGATACTTTCGTAAAAAAAAAAAATTGAAAAAATTTTCACGATCACAATACTTTCTCGTACTACGTAATGGAGAAAATAAAAATGCAAACCAAGTGCTAGCTTAGTTGCCTAATTGTTGAAAGTACATTCTCCTCCAGAATTGCATGAAAATTTAGGCAATCCTATGCCTGGATTTTGGTGCAATTCCATTTGAGCCAAGTTGCGCTAATTTTTAAAGTTGCACATATTCCCAAAAAAAAAATTAAAAACAAGTGCTACCGATTCAATTTTTTTCCTTAATTGTTCAAAGTATGTTCTTCTCCAAAATCTTGTAAAAATT
Organism: Ocypus olens; assembly: GCA_910593695.2. Taxonomy (NCBI): domain Eukaryota; kingdom Metazoa; phylum Arthropoda; class Insecta; order Coleoptera; family Staphylinidae; genus Ocypus; species Ocypus olens. The sequence continues at coordinate 50,549,163 of OU343054.1, read as the reverse complement.
TAGATAATTCCGTGCCTAGATTTTGGTATAATATCATCTGAACTTATTTGCGGATATTTTTGAAGTTGCGCATATTCCCGCTTGGTTAAAAAAAAATGAAAAACAAGTGCTACCTATTCAAAATTTTGCTCAATTGTTGAAACTATATTCTTCTCCAGAATTGTATAAAAATTTAGACAATTCCATGCCTAGGTTTTGGTATAATCCCATTTAAACCAAGTTGTGTTCATTTTTGAAGCTGCACTTATTCCCATTTGGTTAAAAAAAAGAAAAGCCAGTGCTACCGATTCAAAATTTTACTTAATTGTTGAAAGTATATTCTGCTCCAGAATTATATAAAAAAATAGAAAATGCCATGCCTGAGTTTTAGTATAATCCCATTTTAACCAAGTTGTGTTCATTTTTGAAGTTGCACTTATTCCCACTTGGCTAGAAAAATGAAAAACAAGTGCTATCATCGATTGAAAATTTTGCTTAATTGTTGAAACTATATTCTTCTCCAGAATTGTATAAAAATTTAAAAAATCGCGTGCCTGGATTTTGGTATAATCCAATTTGAACTAAGTTGTGTTCACTTTTGAAATTCCCACTTGGCTAAAAAAAAATGAAAAACTAGTGCTACCGATTCAAAATTTTGCTTAATTGTCGAAACTATATTCTTCTCCAGAATTGTATAAAAATTTAGAAAATCGCATGCCTGGGTTTTGGTATAATCCGATTTGAACCAAGTTGCTTCCATTTTTGAAGTTACACAAATTCCTTCCCAATTGGCAAAAAAATTAAAAACAAGTGCTACCGATTAAAAAAGTAAAGCATAATTAAAAGTATATTCCACACCGGAATTATACCTGTATCAAAATGTATTAGATCGAAAAATCGAAATTTTGGTATAATTACATATTAATTTTTGAAGTTGGATAAAACATTAAAAAAAAAATTACTAAATCTAAGGTTGATTCTCTCTCAGAAAATTTTGAAAATTCTATGATTTCATAGCGTTTTAAACCGAATTTGCGCATTTTCGCAATTGTCAAAATGAAAGAAAAGCAATTACTAGCAATTCAAAATTTTCCAAAATCGAAATTTTGTTATGATTTCATGTTAATTTTTGAATAAAAAAAAATGCTAATAATTCAAAGGTTGTTTCTCTCTCAGAACTGTAGGAAAATTTTAAAAATTCTATGACATAGCGTTTTAAACCGAATTTGCGCATTTTCCCATTTGGCAAAAAGAAACAATTACTAGCGATTCAAAATTATCCAAAATTGTTGAAACTATTTTTTTTAAATATGTGTAAACATTGTGAAAATTCCACGTCTGGATTTTGATTCAATCAATATTGAACCGAGCTGAATTCATTTTTGAAGTTACGCATTTTTCCACTTGGCGAAAAAAATTGAAAAACAATTGCTAACGATTCGAAATTTTCCAAAATTGTTGCAACTATATTCCCTTTCAAAAATGTGTAAACACTGTAAAAATCCCACGTCTAGATTTCGATTTAATCAATATTGAACCGAGTTGAATTAATTTTTGAAGTTACGCATTTTTCCACTTGGCGAAAAAAAAAATGAAAAACAATTGCTAGCGATACGAAATTTTCCAAAGTTGTTGCAACTATATTCTATTTAGAAAATGTGTAAATATTGTGAAAATACCACGTCTAGATTTTGATGATGAACTATATTAAACCGAGCTGAATTAATTTTTGAAGTTGTGCATTTCCTCACTTCTGAAAAAGTTAAAAACAATTGGTAGCGATTTAAAATTTTTCAAAATTTTGATGTAATATTTGTTGAACCGAGCTGAATTAATTTTTGAAGTTGCGCATTTTCTCACTTGGCGAAAAAAAAAATGAAAAACAATTGCTAGCGATTCGAAATTTTCCAAAATTGTTGAAACTATATTCCCTTTCAAAAATATGTAAACATTGTCAAAATCCCACGTCTAGATTTTGAAGTAATCTATATTGAGCCGATCTGTATTACTTTTTGAAGTTGCGCGTTTTCTCACTTGGTGAAAAAAAAAATTAAAAACAATTGCTAGCTATTCGAAATTTTCCAGAATTGTTGGAAATATATTTTCTTTCGAAAATTTGTAAACATTGTGAAAATATCAGGCCTAGATTTTGATGTAATTTATATTGAACCGAGCAGAATTAATTTTTGAAGTTACGCATTTTCCCACTTAACGAAAAAAAAATGAAAAAAAATTGCTAGCGATTCGAAATTTTCCAGAATTGTTGAAACTATATTCTCTTTCGAAAATGTGTACACATTGTGAAAATCCCACGTCTGGAATTTGATGTAATCTTTATTGAACCGAGCTGAATATTAATTTTTGAAGTTGCTCATTTTCTCACCTGGCGAAAAAAAATTTAAAACAATTGCTAGCGATTTGAAAATTATATTCTCTTTAAAAAATGAGTAAACATTGTGAAAATCGCACCTCTAGATTTTAATGTAATCTATATTGAACCGAGCTGAACTAATTTTTGAAGTTACGCATTTTCCCACTTAACGAAAAAAAATGAAAAACAATTGCTAGCGATTCGAAATTTTCCAGAATTGTTGAAACTATATTCTCTTTCGAAAATGTGTACACATTGTGAAAATCCCACGTCTGGAATTTGATGTAATCTTTATTGAACCGAGCTGAATACAAAATTTTCCAAAATTGTTGCAACTATATTCTCTTTAAAAAATGAGTAAACACTGAGAAAATCCCACGTCTAGATTTTGATGTAATCTTTATTGAACAGAGCTGAATTAATTTTTGAAGTTGCGTATTTAAAACAATATAAAAACAATTCTTACTGATTTTAAAGTAAGAAGTATATTCTCTTTCTGAATTTTATAAATATGTGAAATCTTCCCTGTCAAAATTTAGAAATATTCCCAATTTGGTACGAACTGAGTAAATTTTGTAATTTACGTATTTTTAAGTTTTGTCAGGACGAAAAACATCAGGAATATGTAAATATTCAACCTGTCCGTAAATTTGCAATAGTAATCTTACAAAAACTAAATAAAAACAAACGAAACTTTTGATTTGTTTCCATGGCACAGAAATAATAAATTTTAAATTTTGGCCCAAATGTAAAATTAAACGGTAATGTGTGATGCCTCATAGTAACCAGAAAAAAAAATGCATGAAAAAAGGTGCATTTCTTCTTTATCTTAAAAGTTGCAATAAATCTAATAACGTATTAAGATTCGCTATAAAAAAAGTTAACTTCAAATAGTTTTCGGATAAAAAAATTAATATTAAAATTTCTCCGATTTTTGTGACAGAGAAAGCAAAAATAAAAATTGAGAATTTTCATTCTTTCGCGATTTTTTTAAAACAATGAAAAATAAAAAAAGCCCTTTTGGCATAAGAAAATTGTACATATAATTTAGACACAGCAACTGTAACCTGAAGATAAATATGTCAAAGATGATGATGATGTAAAAATTAATTATCGATACTCACAACTAATTAATAAAAAAACAAAAAAAAACATTTATCATGTTTTGATGCAGTTTTAGTTCTAGTACTTTTTTTTGAAAATTTATCAGTCTCATTTTTGTTGCAGATTTAGCTTTTGGTCCCCTGGATTTACTGGAGTCCTATGGAAAAATTTGGTGGATGCTCCGGTACACTGACTGAGTGCACTTATGTGCTTTGTGTAGTTTGTCTAAATATTTTTTTAAGAAATAGGTAATGTAGGTTAGGAAGAGTGAATTATATTATCGAAATTGGCGTAAGCTGTCACCACCATTTTTTTATATTCATTAGATTCACATAATTTGTTTATAGTTTAAAATTTTAATTCTAGAATTTAACTGTAATTTTATCAATAGCTTTAAATAAGACAACTTTCCTTGACTATCGCATCATCTTCATATTCGAATTGGCACAATCAAAGAATTTATGTTTCCATTGTCTTAGTTAATACTGATATTTCTTAATCGATTCAATTTGACCTCCTCACCATAAACGAATCTCAACTGATCAGAGTGCCATTGAAAGCGCCCGCCCGAGACAGTGGCGGCGAGGACAAAGGATCATTGGGCATAAAATAATTACCGGGGGGGGAGGGAAGAGAATAAATAAACCGCAACTCATATCTCTGTCCCCGAATGTACTTTCAGCCATTGCTGCAATAATCATCCACGCGTCTCCTTCTAACACAATAATTACGGTGCACACCTATACACCCACCGTATCCCCCGTCTCTCTTTTCGTCGGCGTAAAATACATATTCAAAAAGGAGGAGATTACATTCGTGTATTTTGATCTTTCGCATGCAAAAATATGCAAATATCACTGAAAGCTCTCAATGGAATGAGCTTTAGAATTCAAGTTCTTTTCAAAGAGAGGACGCGAGTTTTTTCCCCCTCACCTTTTTTCCCCCACTTTTGCGGCGAAGGAACGCCCCCTTGCGGCAACTCCCCGGATCCTCTCAATAGTAGGGAATGGATTTTTTACAGAGCGGTCCATAAAAGTACGCACGTGATCGCTTAGTCGAAATGTGAACGGTTACTAATGGTCCTCGAGATCGTAATGGTCGTCCGCGAGGAAATATCCAGAAGCTTTATTGAATGTTAAAAATTAGTAAATTGTGTTTCTTATTGTTGCATTCATGAATAACAATTGAAAATAATAAATTTTAACGTGGTAATTGATTACCTTTAATTGGGCGTAAACCTTACCATCAAAGATTGTATTTGTTTAAAAAAAATACACGTACAAAACATTCTATTATTTACAATATAAATTTGTGCTTAACATGTTAGATCTTCAAGTTACGATATATCAATAGTAGCAACAAATTTATTTCGTATAATTCAATATTCGTCGTGGCATTAGCAATTTTATAAATTTTCTTTTCGTCAATGTAAAGCCGAGTCCTCACTGAGTCGACATTGTCGATCGATCGACTCTGTCTATCGACACTGTCGATCAATCGACTCTGTTTATCGACACTGTCGATCGATCGACTCTGTCTATCGACACTGTCGACTTAGTGTGTACGCGTCAATCGACTTCATCGATCGACAAAATATGTCGATCGACCTGTCGATTGGTTTTCCATAAACTGTCGGTAAAATCAAAGGGTAGTCGAGTCGAATCCAGAGTGTGGTCTAAAATAAGTGTCTTGTTTACAAATTTTTGGCCCGATTTTTTGCAACAAATATTCAAATTCACTTTCCGACATTCGAAAAAAATTTCTAAAACCGCCGTTACATCTGTATTCAAGGTTCAATATGTCGATATCGTCCCTTTTTAACTCTTCTATCAGATTACTACCGCTGTACCGATTTCTACTTTCCAGGCTTGGTCGGACCCAAAATCTTCTTTTACGCGAACATTTCCTTTCTTTAGACGCGATAATAACAAATGCGGCACAAGCAATAATCACGTCTTCTTCATCAAACATTTTTGTTTCGACTGATCGACAAACTTTCTGTCTACTTGGTGTGGACAGGTGAAGTCTTGAAGATTTGTTGCTGTTTATCGACACTGTCTATCGACACTGTCTATCGACACTGTCTGTCGACACTGTCTATCGACACTGTCTGTCGACACTGTCTATCGACACCGTCTATCGACACTGTCGATCGACAGTGTCGACTCAGTGAGGACGCGGCTTAAGACTTGATTGTGTAGATTTGCGAACAGTTTGAATATTCATGTCATATTTGAATGAATTTAAATTAAACGCATTCGTGAACTAAATAATAATTTCACTGGGAAAAGGAGGAAATAACGAATTGCCAATAAAGCAGTCATAAAAATCAGCCATAATTGGTGCAATGATTACTGTCCCGTAATCCAATAATGCAATAAAGCTCCCCCTTCGGACGGCTTTGTCTAAAGTCTAAAATGGCGTCGACAATTGCATAACCGGGTGAGCGGCGCTTCGTTGCACCACATCATGGGAAATTTTGACTCCTTGTGAACTTTGCACGGTTGACTTACCTTAAATTGTAATCCTCTAATCGAATTACGCATTACGGCGTTTGCAGTTTGATTGCTAGAATGGTCCCCCATTTGACGTTTCTGGGTGACGCCATTTTTCTCGCTGGATAATTAATGCAATTCAAAGAAGATATTTTCTTATATTAAATTTTTTGAATGAACCATTTGTATTGCGAACCATAGTTGAAAAGTTCTAAAATTTCAAAAATTTCAAAAATTTATTAAAAACATTTTTTTTTTAAACAAAAATATGGAATCTGTTGTGAGACAGTAAATTAGTTGATTAGTTGATTGACTCATAGATTCAAAAAAGATAGGCGACTCTCTGTATAAAATATCTACCGCGTTTCTAATTCGACACTGGCACCACGCGGCCGCAATGGCGCTGCAATACGCGGCAAAAATTGGTGCGGGGTAAAGGAGGTAAGCGTTTTATTTAAGTGTTTCTAAAATCAAAAGGTAGATGGTGACACATTTATTTCATCGTTTTTAAACACTTTTAAAACTTTGCAAATGGATCAAAAGGTAGATACAAGTTTGCAAGTGGATAAACTTTATTTACTTTAAGCATAACGACGATCTGAACGATTTGTAATTAAACATAGTTTCGCTTTACTAGTTAAATTATCTAAACAAATTGTAATTTCTATATTTTATTAGAACTAAAATCAAATCGATCGATGGTGACACATTTATTTCATCGTTTTTAAGCACTTTTAAAACTTTGCAAATGGATAAAAAGGTAGATACAAGTTTGCAAGTAGATAAACTTTACAAAACATTGTTGACTTTTAACAGTTATGAAGAATGGTGAAGTGTAGTTAATTTGAAAAAACTTTGAAAGCGTCAAAATAAACATATTTTTTTTCAATTTTTTAAAAAGAATATGGCGAAATTGAAGCAGGGTTGGTTGCAAAATATCCTAACTTTTTTAATAACAGGTATATTTATGAAACAAAAACCAAAATAAATATATTTAAAAAAATAAAAAAAAAATATGTCGAAATTGAAGTTGGTTGCAAAATATCCTAACTTTTTTAACAACAGGTATATTTATAAAACAAAAACAGTTTTTGATACACGATGGAATACCGAACAACTGTTATTTAAAAATAAATTACTAAAAGTGACGTTTTATATTTTTAAATAATTTTTCAAATCAGCGTAACATAATTTTCTGCTATTCGTGCAGAGTTTACTTCAAATAATCACAACTTTTTTATTATAAGAAGATGTCAGCAAAGGTAGTTGATTTATAATTATGAAAAATGATAAAGTACATGAAATTTTTGAAAAATTCGAAAAGTCAAAATTATTATTTTTGCATAAATTAAAAAAAATAATAAATCAAGCTAAAATTTAAACAGAATCGATTTCATTTTTAATTTTTAACTTTTTAAAAATAAATGACCAAAAGTGACGTTTTATATTTTTAAATATTTTTTCAAATCAAAGTCACATTAGTTTCTGCTGTGCAGAGTTTACTACAAATAATCACAGCTGTTTTTATTGTAACAAGATTTCAGTACACCTAGTTGATTTATAATTATGAAGAATGATAAAGTACATGCAATTTTTGAAAAATTCGAAAAGTCAAAATTATTGTTTTTGCAATAATCATCGATTTCAATATTTTCAACTTTTTTAATAAGAGCTATAAAACACAGACAGTTTTTGGTAAATCATAGAATAGTAAATAACTTTTATTTACAAATAAATGACCAAAAGTTTCATATTTTTAAATATTTTTTCAAATCCGAGTGACATAACTTTCTGCTATTCACGCTGAGTTTACTTCAAATGATCACAACTTTTTTGATTATAGGAAGATTCAGTAAACCTCGTTAATTTACAATTGTGAAGAATGATAAAGTACATGCAGTTTTTGAAAAATTTAAAAAGTCAAGATTATTATTTTTGTATAAATTTTGTATACAATTGAAGCACAAGTAACTTTTTTAATAATGGATATGTCGATGGAACTCAAACAGTTTTTGATAGATCATGAAATACTGAATAACTGTTATTCAAAAATAAATTACCAAAAGTGACGTTTTATATTTTTAAATAATTTTTCAAATCTGAGTAACATAAGTTTGTTCGCGCTGAATTTACTTCAAATAATCACAATTTTTTTTGATTATAAGAAGACTTCAGCAAACGTGGTTGATTTACAATTATGAAGAATGATAAAGAACATGCAGTTTTTGAAAAATTCAAAAAGTCAAGATTATTATTTTTGTATAAAATTGAAGCACAAAAAAATTCCACAAGTATTTTTTTTTAATAATAGGTGTATCGATGGAACTCAAACAGTTTTTGATGGTAATGGAATACTAAATAACTTTTATTTTCAAAAATTTGCAAAAAGAGACGTTTCGTATTTTCAATGACAATTTAGGAAAAAATATTTAAACAAAATGAAAAAAAAAGATGCTCCAATTGTTATCTAATATTGTTAATGGAACTATGAAGAACATTTATGACCGTCAAAATAATTTGTAAATGAGGTCAAACAATAACTTTCGATTATTTTAAGTTGACAATATCTTCGAATGTTGCACAATTCAGGAAAAATTATTTAAACAAAGTGGAAGAAAATTATTCCTCCAATTGTTATCTGATATTGTTAATAGAACCATGAAGAAATTAAAAATCAAAATTATTTGTAAATGACGTACAACAGTAACTTTAAATTTTTTTAAAGTTGAAAATATCTTTGAATGTTGCGCAATTCAGGAAAAAATATTTAAACAAATTGGAAGAAAAATGACCACCCCCCCCTCCCAATTGTTATATAATATTGTTAATAGAACTATGAGGAACATTTGTGGCCATCAAAATTATTTGTAAATCAGGTCAAACAGTAACTTTTGATTTTTTTAAGTTGACGATGTCTTTGAATGTTGCGCAATTTAGGAAAAATTATTTAAACAAAATGAAAAAAAATGCTCCAATAGTTATCTAATATTGCTAATAGAACTATGAAGACCCTCAAAAATTTTCAAAAAATCAAGTTCAAATTGAAGCAAAATTCAACACGTCGTAACTTTTTTAATAACAGATATATCTATGGAACTCAAACAGTTTTTGATAGTTCATGGAATACTAAACAAGTTTTATTTAAAGAAAATTTCAAAAATTGACGTTTCGTATTTTAAAATAATTTTTTTAACCCGCGTGACATGGATTTTTGCAGTTTACTTCAATTTCCACAACTATTTTGATAATAGGAAGATTTTAGCAAACAGAGTTGGCTTAAAATTATAAAGAATGGTGAAATATAGGCAACTTGAAAAATTATTATTTTTGTACAAATTTTCAAAAAATCAAGTTTAAATTAAAGCTTCATCGAGTTCAAACCTTCATAACTTTTTTAATAATAGATATTTCAATGGAACTCGAACAGTTCTTTATAGGTTGTGGAATACTAAATATCTTCCATTTAAAAGAAGGAACCAAAAATGACGTTTTGTATATTTTAATAATTTTTTAAATCCACGCGACATAATTCTTGCAGAGTTCACTTTAAATTTCCACAACTTTTTTCATAATAAGAAGATTTCAGCAAACAAAGTTGACTTCAAATTATGATGAATGGTGAAATATGGGCCACTTTTGAAAAATTCGAAAAGTCAAAATTATTATTTTTGTACAAATTTTCAAAAAATCAAGTTGAAATTAAAGCTTATTTGAGTTCATCACTTCGTAACTTTTTTAATAATAGATATATCTATGGAACTCGAACCGTTTTTTACAGGTTATGGAATATTAAATATCTTTCATTTAAAAGAAGGAAACAAAAATTACGTTTTGTATATTTTAATAATTTTTAAAATCAGCCTACGGCTCGTCCTGGAAACTTCCTAAAATATCACTTTCGAAACTTGTTACGTAAATTACTATTTATAGTATCATTAAGTTTTAATTTATAGAAAATGAATCATTTTTACTTTCTGCGTTACGAAGTACGAAAAAGTATTGTTAACGGGTTTTTTTTTTCAAATTTTTTTTTACGGAAATATCCGTTTTGGGGTCCCTAGATGCCATTTCAACAATTTCTGGAATTTTTTATATATCACAAAAACATTTAAACAAACTTTGAAGGCAACAAAGAACTGAACAGCTTTTGCTTGAAAACATTTTTCTTAAAATCATTGTTATTCGAAGAAAACTTTTTTTTTTCATTTTTGGTTTATAATTATAAAACGATAATAGTTACAGCAAATTTATGTTAATAATAATTGTAGAGAATGCTAAAATGAACAACTTATAAAGAATATGTTTTTTTTTATCCCTTTAGTTTTTGAGTATACTGAGTTTTTGAATTTGAAGTATAATTTTTCCATCTTTCATAATTTTGACGTTTATACCATCGAGTCGGAGAAAGTAACGTGATGGCCACATCACCATTTTTTATACGACAGAATAGAAATAATCGAAGTTTCCTTGATATGCGTAATTTGTACATATGTAACCATGGTAATAGATGTCAATAAGAACAGCCATTTTGATAAAATTCTGTAAAATGTGCTGTCAGTGTTTGTGTGATTCGGTAAGTTATTCTATGTGTTATTCTAAATTTGTGAGGTACAGAGAATACGTTGGGCCTGAGAGGCCCACGAGACGTATTCACTGGTGTTATGCTATTTCACGTCTTCTCTGTAGAAAATGGTAGATGTCCAATAAACTGAGTAAGCAAATAACAAACAAAATAAGGGATTTATTTGATTACAAGTGAATTACAACATGAATATGTCATAATTTCAAATTGTAGCAAGGGCTGCGACATAATAAACCTAACGACGCATTATGCATGTGTAATGATCCTCGAGAGTTGTAAAGAATTTAAGAAACATCAAAGGCGACTCGACACACTCGACTGCACAATAATACAGAGAATTTCCCTTCGGTAATCTTTCCGAAAAAAAAAAGTGTAAAATTTTAAAACCGGCATTCAGTGCATGATGACATTTCCCGAACTATGTGAAAGGAAAAAATCTCGGGCGCGCAAAAACGTTCAATAGTCACTTTAGGCGAAAGTTGGCGGAATTCAATTTACAGCCCTGAGGAAACGAGATTTTCCAAACACGCTCTTATCGAATCATATTTTATTTATGATCCATATTTACATGACAAGGGCGCGTTTTTGCACACACACACACACGACTTGGAATGGCGGACCGCTCCGGGAACTTGAATCGGGGTTTTAATTCTCTAAATGAATAAAGCCGTCCCTTTGAAGGGTCGAATTTGGACGGTTGATTAAAAAGCTGTCTTGTCATCAAATTAGAGTCGCCAATAGGCTGTTAGGAGTGCGCCGCGGGGGGTGCAGGGCTTCCATCACCCAATCACATTTTAAAGAACGGAAATGTAAATAACTTAATATTTCATGCATAAATTCACCCGACTAATGGGGTGGGTTAGGGGGGGCGCTAACGATCGATTCTATTTGAAATTATTACGAATTCAACCATCCAAAGATATTGGATTATCATACTGAAATTAACATATTAGAATGGATTCACAAAAGTTGTTAAGTAATTTTTGAGAATGAGCTCTATAATCATATTGTTTTGATAACAATAATAAGACTTCACATTTACATCTTTAGGCAAATCAAAGGTAACATTTTTTTATAATCACAGATATAAAATTACAGTGCACTTACGCACAATAAAATTGTTTGCAATAATTATTATTTCAGACCGGTTTCGGATACTTAGTCCCCCTCAGTGCAGTAGAATCGCTGATGGGGAAACTACTGGGAATTATGAATACATTACCCACTACAGTTAATTTAACGAAAAATATGCTAATAATTGTAATATAATTAAATAGGTGTAGAAAAAGTAATGTTCGATATTTAGAACTATGTACAAACCTATACATCAAATAATAAACAAAATGGCGTCTCGTCATCCTCGGATATGAACGCTGTGTGATGTTTAAGGGCTTCGGCACCGCACCAATGCACTTTCCTCATTAAAATATTGCAATTAAGACCGCACTTCCATTCTGATCGGGAACAAAAACAAACCGAAGAAGGAGGAAAAAAAACGCGAAGCTTTTAAATCAAAATCACAGTCGCACTGTGCAGTCAAACACCATTAAAAACGTCACGCACATCAATTATTCACGCTGGTCGTTCTGCATCCTCTGCATATGTGCACCAGGTATCATTACCGATTCCTAGTATCCTTTCATTATTTTTCTCCGCTTTTCTCTTTTCATTAAAGCGACCATTAATCGGGCCTCCGCATGTTTTTGTTTTTAATGCAGAAAGGGCCGTTTATGCGGTTATTAAATTCCATTCTCGCCCCGCCATTAACGAGGTGCTGTTCGTCTAATGGTAGACGCTTGAAGCTTGTTCTTGCACCCCTGCGGTTGGTGTACGTGAAAGTGTTGAAGATTTTTGAGGAGAAATTATACACATTATTTCTATACTGTCAATAAACAAGCTTAATATTGAAAGCGGATTGTTGTCAAGACCACAAGGTCAAGCTTAAAAAGCATCGGCAAGAATTAGAAGGTGTTAAGCTGAAGATGTGTCGACAATGACCGGAAGGGCTTAAGCTACAGAAGTCGGTAATAACTAGAAAGTCTTAGGCCTAATAAGTATCAGCAACGACCAAAACTTCTTAAGCAGAAGAATTCAGCAATGACCACAAGGTCTTAAGCTTCAAAAGTATTGGCAAGAACTAGAAGGTTTTAAACTGAAGATTTATCGGCAATGACTAGAAGGTCTTAAGCTGAAAAAGCCGGTAAGAACTAGAAAGCCTTAGGACTAATAAATAACGGCAATGACCAACAGTTCTTAAGCTGAAGAAGTCTGCAATGACAACAAGGTCTTAACACGTTCGCTGCCACCGACGCGCTAGTGCGTCCGACTTTATACTTGCGTAAATGCAATCCCAATTGCGGTGGCAGCGAACGTGTTAAGCTTCAAAAGTATCACCAAGGACTAGAATGTTTTAAACTTAAGATGTATCGGCATTGACCAGAAGGACTTAAGCTAAAAAAGTCACAAATAACTAGAACATTTTAGGTCTAATAAGTATCAGCAACGACCAACAGTTCTTAAGCTGAAGAAGTCAGCAATGACCACAGGGTATTAAGCTTAAAAAGCATCGGCAAGGACTTGAAGGTTTTAAGCTGAAGATGTATCGACAATAAGAAGAAGCACTTAAGCTAAAAAAGTCGGAAATAACTAGAAAGTCTTAGACCTAATAAGTATCGGCAACAACCAACAGTTCTTAAGCTAAAGAAATCAGCAATGGCCACTAGGTCTTAAGCTTCAAAAGCATCGGAAAGGACTAGAAGGTTTTAAATTTAAGATGTATCAGCAATGACCAGAAGGACTTAAGCTAAAAAACTCGGAAATAACGAGAAAGTTTTAGGCCTAATAAGTATCGGCAACGACCAACAGTTCTTAAGCTGAAGAACTTAACAATGACAACAAGGTCTTAAGCTTTAAAAGTATCGGCAAGAACTAGAAGGTTTTAAACTGAAGATTTATCGGCAATGACCAGAAGGACTTAAGCTAAAAAAAGTCGGAAATAACTAGAAAGTCTTAGGCTTGATAAGTATCGGCACCGAGCAACAATTCTTAAGCTAAAGAAATCAGCAATGACCACAAGGTCTTAAGCTTCAAAAGCATCAGCAAGGACTAGAAGGTTTTAAACTGAAAGATATATCGGTAATGACCAGAATGATTTAAGCTAAAAAACTCGGAAATAACTAGAAAGTTTTACGCCTAATAAGTATCAGTAACGACCAACAGTTCTTAAGCTGAAGAAGTCAGCAATGACCACAGGGTATTAAGCTTCAAAAGGATCGGCAAGGACTTGAAGGTTTTAAGCTGAAGATGTATCGACAATAACAAGAAGCACTTAAGCTAAAAAAGTCTTAGTCCTAATAAGTATCGGCAACAACCAACAGTTCTTAAGCTAAAGAAATCAGCAATGGCTACAAGGTCTTAAGCTTCAAAAGCATCGGCAAGGACTAGAAGGTTTTAAACTTAAGTTGTATCAGCAATGTCCAGAAAGATTTAAGCTAAAAAACTCGGAAATAACGAGAAAGTTTTAGGCCTAATAAGTATCAGCAACGACCAGCAGTTCTTAAGCTGAAGAAGTCAGCCATGACAAGGTCTTAAGCTTCAAAAGTATCGGAAAGGACTAGAAGGTTTTAAACTGAAGAAGATTTATCGGCAATTACCAGAAGGACTTAAGCTAAAAATAGTCGGAAATAACTAGAAAGTCTTAGACCTAATAAGTATCGGCAACGACCAACAGTTAAGCTAAAGAAATAAGCAATGACCACAATGCCTTAAGCTTCAAAAACATCGGCAAGGACTAGAAAATTTTAAAGTGAAGATGTATCGGAAATTACCAGAAAGTCTTACGCTGAAGAAGTCGGCCGTAACTAGAAAGTCTTAGGCCTAATAAATGTCGGCAATAACCACTAGGCCTTGAGCTTAAAACGTTTTTAAGCCGAAGATGTATCGGCAATGACTACGAGGTCTTAAGCTTCAAAAGCATCGACAATGACTAGAAAGTTTTAAACTGAAGATGTATCGGAAATTACCAGAAAGTCTTACGGTGAAGAAGTCGGCCGTAACTAGAAAGTTTTAGGCCTAATAAGTGTCGGCAATAACCAACAGTTCTCAAGCTGAAGAAGTCAGCAATGACCACAAGGCCTTAAAACGTTTTTAAGCTGAAGATGTATTGGCAATGACTACGAGGTCTTAAGCTTCAAAAGCATCGACAATTACTAGAAGGTTTTAAACTGAAGATGTATCGGAAATTACCAGAAAGTCTTACGCTGAAAAAGTCGGCCGTAACTAGAAAGTCTTAGGTCTAATAAGTGTCAGCAATAAAGAACAGTTCTTAAGCTGAAGAAGTCAAGTGGACTCTCTCAAGAACTTATTTTCGGAATTTTATTAACAGTATTTTTTTTCAGGATTTTTTTTCTTGAAACTTTTCGGGACTCTCTCAAGAACCTATTTTTGGGGGATTTTTCATAACAATTTTTAGAATTTTTTTTCATGGCCTTTTCTGGACCTTTTGAAGGAGTTTTTCAGATATTTTTAGCATTTTTTTAAGACTATTTTCAAAACTTTTTATTTCAGGAACTTATTTTAAGCCTTTTTGACCACAAGGCCTGGAGCTTAAAATTTGAAGCCGAAGATGTATCGGCAATGACTACGAGGTCTTAAGCTTCAAAAGTATCGGCAAGGAGTAGAAGTTTTTAAACTGAAGATCTATCGGCAATTACCAGAAGGTCTTACGCTGAAGAAGTCAACCATAACTAGAAAGTCTTTGGCCTAATAGGTGTCGGCAATAACCAACAGTTCTCAAGCTGAAGAAGTCAGCAATGACCACAAAGCCTTAAAACGTTTTTAAGCTGAAGATGTATCTGCAGTGACTACGAGGTCTTAAGCTAAATGATCTGAAAATCCGTGGGAACAGTGCCGCCAACTACCGTTAAAGATTTACTTTCTGGGGGGATATCGTTAGCGGAAAATTACAGTTTGGGAAATTTTCCGGCGGCAAATTTGATTTCGAATGGATTTTAAGGCGGGAAATTTAAATTTGCATTGTAGGGAATGAAAATATAAATTTGACAAATGCAATGATAACATAAGGGGCGTTCATTTATTTCGATTTATTTCTACCGAACGAAACTTTAATTGTTTTCAAGCGCGAAACATTTGAAACAACCTCAAATAAGTATTTATTTCTAAAAAAATGGCTAGAAATGATATGATGGAACACATTATATTGCAGCTAATAAGTAGTAGTGAAGATCACAAAATGTAAGCCACTGGAGTGCATTGCATTAATTTTAAAAACACCCGTTTGAGTCAAAATTGAGGTTATGTTTTTAGTAACGTAAAATTTTTACGCTTCAATCTTTCCTTAGATCGATACGTCTAGTTATGAATGGTATCGTTCTAAGGAAAATTTGTAGAGTGAAAATTTTACGCTACTAAAAACATAACCTCAATTGTGACATTGATTATTCTACAAGCTAATCAGTTTAGAAAAAAAAAACGATGATTTCTTCTAAGAAATTGCAAAAATGTCAACTTGCCACTCTTTGTAAAACTCTGTTATGTGATCAGTCGATTGGAGGGTGGAATAGTACCCACCCACCACTTTTTATTTTAACTCAAACTAAACTTTTTTTTTAGGTTCAACGAAATTTCATTGTTAATTTTTTAGATTACGTGTATCGCCACCAAAAACAATGTGTGTAAATGGTGTTTCGTTGAAATCGTGGGCGGTGGGTGGGTCCTATCGTATAATCCAAACAGTTATACAAAAAACATTGGTTTCTCTTGTAAAAGTCAAGAAAATCAGAGAAATTGCAAAAAAGTTGTCGCCCTTGCAAATGAAACAATGTGTAAAACTCTGTTATGTGATTAATCGATTGGAGGGTGGATTAGGACCCATCCACCATCTTTTATTTTAACTTAAACTCAGACCAAACTTTTTTTAGATTTTACGAAATTTCATTGTTAATTTTTTAGGTTACATTTATCGCTACGAAAAACGAAGTTTGTAATTGAAGTTTCATTAAACTCGAGGGTGGTGGGTGGGCTCTATCGTACAATCTAAACGGTTATACAAAAAACAATGGCTTTTCTTGTAAAAATGAAGAAAATCAAAGAAATTGCAAAAAAGTTGCCGCCGCTGCAAATTAAACAATGTGTAAAACTCTGTTATGTGATCAATCGATTTGAGGGTGAAACAGGACCCACCCACCACCTTTTATTTTAACTTAAACTCAAGCCAAACTTTTTTTTTTGGTTCAACGAAATTTCATTGTTCATTTTTTAGGTTCCATTTATCGCCATCAAAAACGAAGTTTGTAATTAAAGTTTCATTGAACTCGAGGGTGGCGGGTGGGCCCTATCGTACAATCCAAACGGTTATACAAAAAACAATGGGTTTTCTTGTAAAAATCAAGAAAATCAAAGAAATTGCAAAAAGTTGTCGCCCTTACAAACGAAACAATGTGTAAAACTCTGTTATGTGATTAATCTATTGAAGGGTGGAATAGGACCCACCCACCACTTTTCATTTTAGCGTAAACTCAAGCCAAACTTTTTTTTATGTTTTACGAAATTTCATTGCTAATTTTTTAAGTTACATTTATTGCCACCAAAAACGAAGTTAGTAATTCAAGTTTTATTAAACTCGTGGGCGGTGGGTGGGCCCTATCCTACAATCCAACCAGTTTTACAAAAAACAAAGGTTTCTAAGGTAAAAATCCAGAAAATCGAAGAAATTGCAAAAAAGTGGTTGACCTGCCGCTCTTTCAAATTGAACAATTTGTAAAACTCTGTTATGCGATAAATCGAATGGAGGGTGGAATAGGACCCACCCACCACCTCTTATTTTAACTTAAACTCAAGCCAAACTTTCTTTTTAGGTTCAACGTAATTTCATTGTTAATTTTTTAGGTTACATTTATCGCCACCAAAAACGATGTTTGTAATTGAAGTTTAATTGAACTGGAGGGCGGTGGGTTGTCCCTATCCTACAATCCAACCAGTTATACAAAAAAACGATGATTTCTCTGGTGAAAATCTAGAAAATCAAAAAAATTGCAAATAAGTGGTTAACTTGCCGCTCTTTTAAATTGAACAATTTGTAAAACTCTGCTATGTGATCAATCGAATGGAAGGTGGAATAGGACCCACCCACCATCTTTTATTTTAACTTAAACTCAAGCCAAACTTTTTTTTTAGGTTCAACGAAATTTCATTGTTAATTTTTTTTAGGTTACATTTATCGAAACCAAAAACGAAGTTTGTAATTGAAGTTTCATTGAACTCGAGGGCGATGGGTGGGTCCTATCCTAAAATCCAACTAGTTGTACAAAAAACGAAGGTTTCTCAGGTGAAAATCCAGAAAATCGAAGCAATTCCAAAAAAAAATATGATTAACTTGCCGCTCTTGTAAATTGAACAATTTGTAAAACTCTGTTATAGGATCAATCGATTGGAGGGTGGAATAGGACCCACCCACCACCTTTTATTTTGACTAAAACTCAAGCCAAACTTCTTTTTTTAGGTTAAACGAAATTTCATTATTAATTTTTCAGGTTACATTTATCGCCACCAAAAACGATGTTTGTGATTGAAGTTTTATTGAAGTTGAGGGCAGTGGGTGGGTCTTATTCTACAATCTAACTAGTTATACAAAAAAACGATGGTTTCTTAGGTAAAAAACCAGAAAAACAAAGAACTTGAAAAAAATTGTGATTTTCCCTCTCTTGCAAATTCTGTGAAGTAATCAATGGATTGAAGGGTGGGATAGGGCCCAACCACCGCCTTCTGGATCAACATGAATCTATTAGAACTCCCATGTTCTAATGTTTTTAAAAACATAACCTCAATTTTGACATTGATTATTCTACAATCCAACCAGTTAAAAAAAAACGATGATTTCTTCTAAGAAATTGCAAAAAAGATGTTAACTTGCTGCTCTTGAAGTAATCAATGGATTGAAGGGTGGGATAGGGCCCACCCACCGCCTTCTGGATCAACATGAATCTATTAGAACTATATTGTAAAATAATAATGTTTTTAATTAAAGTTTAATTTAATTTTTAATGTTTATAAATAGTACGATATAAATATCGTCAGATTCAGAAATACGAACGCTGTCAGACTAAACTGAAGAAGAAAAATATTATTAGACAATAACGTTTTATAAAATTTGTGAGATAATAGTACCGTGAGATCAAAAAGTCGAAAATAGTTGGCAGCACATTTTCTGAAAATGGGGATAGTAACTCAAGTAATATTATGTTGGCTGTCTGGAATTCTCCAGTGAATTTTGTTTATTTTGACGTCTTGTGGTTTTTTGAGGTTACTTGTTTTCGAAATAGTTTTGTGTATTTATTCGCCGATTTTGTCAATTTTTAAGAAAAGAAATTTCAAAATAAACGAAAGGCAGAATTCAAGGCAGCCAATATAATATTACTTCAATGATTATAGGGATTTTCAGAAAATGTGCTGCCAACTAGTTTCGACTTTCTGATCTCACGGTATATTAAGGTGGCCACTTCCTCAAAAATTAACAAAATAATCGTTTTTTTATAGTCGATTTTGATTGCGTAAAATTTTTTTTTCATATTTTTTCGATTAGTAGACGTGATCGAAATTTGCAAGCAAAGTGGAGAAGGCGAGCTCTTGTACGGATTATTTTTAAGTTTTTTGACTCTCCGGAAAAATTTACTTTTTTAAGTTTAGATACACTTTCCTTCAAAACTATAAAAGCTATCGATATGATTTATTTTTTGATTTAAAGGTGGTATCGATACCTTCCAGTATGGCTGAGAATATTTCCATACGTTGAGTGGCGGATTTTTAAAACAATTAAAAAAACTCGAAAAATGTTCATGTTTTTTTCTCATGTCAATTCTGAATCCAATTAATATTTTTCTAATTACTCAGCACAAAATGCTTATTCTGGAGGTAAGAACATGTGTGCAAAATTTCAGAAAAATCGGTTTAGTAGTTTTCTAGAAAATTGTACCTAAAAATCATGTTTTTAAATGGAAACGGCTGAGGAAGTGAATGAGTTTTGTAAATGGTGTTTTATCGCACGTGTCCAAGTTCTAAAGGATAAGTGCGGTAAAACTACTTATAAACGAATTATTTATACTATTTTTTGTATGTTTCCCTTTTTAAATGAAAAATATAGAATTTTTAAATTTAGGGAATTTAGTCGAATGTAGTCGAAGTTGGTGCCCGTAATATGTCACTGCCATGAACGTTTTGAGGTTATGTAAGTTAGAAGTATTTTATGCATGGTTTATAATGGTTTGAAGTATTTGAACTTTGACATTTCAATGCTGCTAACTTGTAAAAATAAATTGCCCCTACGTTAGTTCATTAGACGAGCATTACGATACAAGCAACGTTATGAAGGTTTTTACATTACGAGAGAAAAGTTTTTAAATTCTCGAGTAATGTAAAATCAAATAATGTTACGTGTGTCGTAACATGGTTTATTTTATCCTATTTCTATTTTTTTAATTAAAAAAATGTTTACTGAAAACCGTCAAAAAGCGAAATCATGTTTGTTTGCCAATATTTCCATAGCAACGAGTTGCGTTAAGATACATATAACAACACTAGTGTTGTTAAACGCACCTCAACGTTATTCGTTGCTAAAGAGTTATTGGCATGTTAACATTATAGGATAAAATAAATGAGCATTACGATACGGTTTTGGGTGTTGAAACATCTATATTATAGACGCAAAATATAAAATGGTTTCTAACGCCATCTAGTAATTTATTATTAATGTTTTATTCAACAGATAATAATATTATGTATAGATATTTTTTGTTGGTAGCATATTTTGTATAAAAGACTTTGTGCAGTTCATTGAAATTTCAAATTTCAACGTCCATTTCACCGGAGTGCAGCGGAAAAGACTTTCCGATTTTCCATGGCGGGTGAAACTTTCCTTAATGCTCCCATCTGTCCCGTCTAAAGGAAGCGACCGCAGGAAGAGGAGTCTGAAAAGCGAGCTATCTCTCAGGTCCTAACGCAACAATGATAAAATAAATTGGATTAAAGGCTGCTCCTGCTAGTGACTTGTAGAGTTTTCACAATAGCTCATCATTTTCTCGCCCGGACTCGCCCCGATTTTGCACCGTACGGCGTACCGGGGATAAGGGCCAAGTCCCCTTGAAACTGTTTACCGACCTGTCAGCCTGGGGAAATGTCTTGGAAAGCATTTTCTGCTAACGCGCAGGGAGACGGGAAAACACTTATCCAATCTCGCCGCCTCCGACGCGAAAAACCCTACGAACCAAAGCCCGATATAATGTCTTTAAATAAATAACGGATGGCCATGATACGACCGCAAACTATTTATTCTTATTCACTAATTCGTTTGAGGAATATTATTTTCGCATCTCTATCTAGCAGAAAATCGTAGATGGCGCTGGCAACGATTAATATTTAATTTGATCAGGTGATCAGGAAATTGCTGTCCGACTTATATTCTATTGGTTTAATCATTCACTTCAGCTTCAAATTGTGCTATAGAATAACACACGTTGTTCTTAACAAAAAAGTAAGCAGAAACAAACACGACCTGAAATCCCTTCGACGCCATTTACCTCTCTCACAGGAAATTCAAAATGGGCAATAACCCAATCCCGGATTTCGTGCAAATCAATCCGGACGTATCCCATCCATTCAATTCGAGCCGGAAATCGTTCGTTGGAAATCAAAACAAAACGCATCCAAAGGATGAAACACAATCTGATCAATCAGACCTGTCACAACACCGACTCCATCAATTACTATAATGAGATAGGAAGGTGTAGGTGGGTTATGCCATGTAGATCAAGGAAGGAAGGGGGGAAACACATTAGATGTCAGCACTCGTTTCTCGTTTTGATAACGTCTCTTATTGATGTCACGAAACTACATTTGATTTGTATGTCGAATGAGAAAAAATATATAATGGGTACGGAAAGAAATTAAATACTCGTTTCTGGATTGTGTTCAGATGGGCATTAGTTAATTGACAAATGACGTAATTCATTTGTGCGATCACTAAAATAATTTATCAATTATTTATTGCTTTCACAACGTAAAAATGTGGCTTCATTAACCGATAAGAACAAGACACAATGTGATTATGTGGTAAACGTGGCACGAAAACCACAAGATGGCCGCAATAAAAGATGGATGGCACACTTGATGTATACAGCGATCATGGTGCCTATGGCACTATAGATCTATTTTTTTCCCCAGAGTTCACAGTGGGTACACGTTTATGGAGAATCGCAGCTTCACTAATTTATATTTCCAATAAATAACTCGTTTCGGTTATACGGGGTGTTAAACATTCATAGTTGTCTTCAGATAGTCAACGTCAAAAATGTTCACCATTATATAAAAAATCGTTAATCGGCGACATGCAAATTTTAATTCATAGGTGACCTGGATTAATTTTTTTTTGAAACAGCATCCAAGATTCTGTCGATATTGTTAATTGCAATTTGCATCTAGAATGCTATGAGTAGCTATGAAACGAAAGAAAAATACGAAAGCGATCATCATTAGTTTTTCTTGAATATTCAAATAAATTTAATACTTTATAAAATACCTAGGCCATTTCAACTAGTTTTCTGTAAACTTTTTGTATGATAAAACCCATAAAAAAATTATAATGCCTTTTTTATCGTATATAAATTCGGACTTTAGTTAAGATTAATTTCTACAGAAATTTTAATCAAATTCGCTGCCTTGAAAAATGCGCACTTCCGGCTAGATTTCGTCAATTTTTCTGGAAACCACTTAATGAATCCGAACAAATTTTTAAGGATACATTCCAGACATATGTAGCTATAGAACAAAACCAAAATCCAAAAAGTGGTTGTGACTGGTTTCTCCAGATTTTCAAACAAATTCGCTTTTTTTTAATGCGCAGCTAGATTTCCTTAATTTTCCTGAAAACTCCTTAATGAATTTGAACAAATTGTTAACGATACATTGCAGACATACATAGGTTTAAAATAAAACCAAAATCCAAAAAGTGGTTGTGACTGGTTTCTCAAGATTTTCAAACAAATTCGCTTTTTTGCAAAATGCACACTTTCGGTTATTTTCTTCAATTTTCCTAAAAACCACATGATGAATTTGAACAAATTTTTAAGGATACGTTCCAGTCATAAGTAGATACAGAATAAAAGCAAAATCCAAAAAGTGGTTGTGACTGGTTTCTCCAGATTTTTTATTTATTTTAAGTGCGCACTTTCAACTAGATTTTCTCAATTTTCCTGAAAACAGGTTGATGAATTTAAACAAACTTTTAAGGATACATTCCAGGAATATGTAGCTATGAAACAAAGGCAAAATCCAAAAAGTGGTTATTATTAGTTTCTCCAGAATTTTCAATCTAATTCGGTTTTTTTGCAAAATGCGCACTTTCCGTTATTTTCCTCAATTTTCCTAAAAACCACATGATGAATTTGAACAAATTTTTAAGGATATAGAGAACAAAAGCGAAATCCAAAAAGTGGTTACGACTAGTTTCTCCAGAAATTTCAATCAAAATCTCTTCTTTGCAAAATGCGCACTTTCAACTAATAGTTATTTAGGCAACAAGGAACGTAAGGACGTATTAACATTTGAGGTGGGCGAATACGAGCCGAGGCGGAGCCGAGGCTCGTCGCTAGCCGAAAATGTTAATTGTCATTACGTTCCGTGTTGCTTATTAATTTTTTTCCGCTACTGGAAATATAATACTTAAAAAAGATCAGAAAATATTCTAAAATACGGCTTGTAACATTTGGAATTCAAATTTTTATAGTCACCTATGCGTCCTATGGCAACCCAGCAACCGAGAAAACAACGTCGAATTTTGTTTGTTTGTGTCAATCCAGTGACTTCTGTTTATTATTTTCCTAGGTCCGTAAGTAAAAAATTAAGTTCCGTCGTCAAGGACAACAAACACCACTAATGTTATCAGCCACTTACGTTACCTGTAACCATGGATGCAATGCGTATTTACGTTGTCGGTAGCGGAAAAAATATCTTAACTTTCCCGAAATTCCAGCGATGCATTTAAATAACTCTTCTAAGCAGCATTCCAGATATAAGTCGTTATAAAACCAAAGAAAAATCCAAACAAAGGTTTTCACCAGTTTTTCCGGAATTCACCTTCAAAAAGTCTGCTTTTGAAAAATCGGAAAAAATCATTAATTGAGGAATTTACATAAAAACTCAAGATCCATAGAAAATGAATGCATTTCTGATTTCCCATAAAAACAATTGCCATTTTCTGGGTGGAAACAAAGCGACAACAATCCACACTTGGAACTAGAAAATACAAAAATGATTTGAAAAATTAGGAAAAAATTAAGAATTGAGGAATTTAATTTGCCTAAAAGCTCAAGATCCATAGAAAAACCATGCATTTCCGATTTCCAAATAAACAATCGCCATTTTATAGGCAGAAATCAAACTACAACAGTCTTGGAAAAAAAGCGACAACAATCCAAACTTGAACTGCAAAACACAAAAATGCATTAAACGATTTGAAAAATTAAGAAAAATAAGGAATTGAGGAATTTACATGAAAGCTCAAGATCCACAGAAAAAAAATGTATTTCTGATTTCTTATAAAAAACAGTTGCCATTTTATAGGCAGAAACGAAACGACAACAGTCCAAACTTGAACCGGAAAACACAAAAATGCACGATTTGAAAAATATAAAAAAAAAATAAGGAATTGAGCAATTTACATAAAAGCTCAAGATCCATAGAAAAAAAGAATGTATTTCTGATTTTCTATAAAAAAACAATTGCCATTTTCTAGGTGAAAACAAAACGACAACTAGAAAACATAAAATTCATTGAACGATTTGAAAAATTAGAGAAAATTAATTTGTCTGAAAGCTCAAAAAAAAATCCATAGAAAAGCAATGCATTTCTGTTTTTCAATAAAAACAATTGCCATTTTCTACGTGGAAACAAAACAATCGACAATTCGCACTTGAACTGGAAAATACGAAAATGCATTTTAAATAATTAGAAAAAAATAATTAATTGAGGAACTGAATTTACCCAAAAGCTCAAGATACATTGAAATGCAATTCATTTCCGATTTCCTACAAAAACAATCGCCATTTTGTAGGCAGAAACCAAACGACAACAGTCCAAACTTGAAAAAAAAGGAATTGAGGAATTTACACAAAAGCTCAAGAACAACACAAAAAAATGTATTTCTGATTTCCTGTAGAAAACAATTTTCATTTTATAGACAGAAACCAAACGACAACAGTTCATACTTGAACTGGAAAATACAAAATGCATCAAACGATTTGAAAAATTAAAAAAAAAAATAAGAAATTGAAGAATTTACTTAAAAGCTCAGGATCCGGAAAAAAATGTATTTTTGATTTCCCATAGAAAACAATCGCCGTTTTATAGGCAGAAACCAAACGACAACAGTTCAAACTTGAAGTGGAAAATATAAAATGCATTAAAAGATTTGAAAAATTAAAAAAAAAAATAAAAAATTGAGGAATTTACTTAAAAGCTCAGGATCCATAAAAAAAATGTATTCCTGATTTCCCATAGAAAACAATTGCCATTTTATAAGCAGAAACCAAACGACAACAGTTCAAACTTGAACTGGAAAGCACAAAAATGCATTTTTAAAAATTAGAAGAAAATAATGAATTGAGGAATTGAATTTACCCAAAAGCTCAAGATGTATTGAAATATAATACATTTTTGATTTCCTGTAAAAACACCCGCCATTTTATAGGCAGAAACCAAATGACAACGGTCCAAACTTGAACAGAAAAACTCAAAAATACATTACTTGAAAATTAAAAAAAAAAGGAATTGAGGAATTTACATTAAAGCTCAAGATCTATAGAACAAATGTATTTCTGATTCTTGAACTAGAAAATACAAAAATGTAAACGATTTGGAGAATTTAAAAAAATAAGGAATTGAGGAATTTACATAAAAGCTCAAGACCCATAGAAAAAAATTTATTTCTGGTTTCCTATAAAAAAAAAACAATTGCCATTTTCTAGGTAAAAACAGAACGACAACAATTCAAACTTGAACTTCCAGATTTCAAACAGACAAATGCAATAAACGATTCGAAAATTTTTAAGAGAATAATGATTTTTTTTTAAAGCTGAAGATTAAAAAACAATACATATCTAGTTTCCTGTAAAAAACAATTTCAATTTTTTAGGTGGAAACTAAACGAGAACAATTGAAATTCGAACAGGGAAAATGAAAAAATGCAAGCAACGCCCTAGGTGGAAATAAATGGGGAATGGGGCCCACCCATCTTCCGAGCGAAGGCCTACATGGAAATAAATGGTTTACACACCACCCTCCGTTTTCCATAAAATTAATAACTCAACAAATAATTGTGTTAAATTGAAAAAAGACAAAAAATAGCCTTCGTTTAATTAAAAAAAAATCTATTTAGGAAAACCCGGGACTATGTTTAACCCTTTGGGTTATAAGTTAGCCCACCCACCATCCACCGTTTCCAATATTACGTAACCTACAAACCTTAGTTTAATTAAAAGTTGTGTTATTTCCGCGAATTATTCAATTTATAAAAAACGATTTTATTTAAAAACCCTGGACTATGTTTAACTGTTTGGATTATACTTTAGAGCCCACCCACCATCCTCTATTTCCAATATTACAGAACCTACAAATATTGTTTTAGTTAATTGCGTTTTTTTTAAAATTATTATTTTGTGAATTTTAACTTGTACCCCCTTAAATGACTTGGCTAATAAATTTATTGAAAAATAAGGTATCTTTTAGGTTAAGTAAAATGGAAACAGTGAGTACAGGCGGTGGCCTCGTTAGCCTAGGCTATAAACGGTCCTAACTGAGGTGACACAGTGTTTTAATGCTTGTGTAGTGCAGTATAGACATACTTTCTAGCTTTCTGAAATTTCACGAGCCGCCACTGCACGAAGCTAGGTATATATCAGACCGATATCTTAATGACTATAAAGATAATTCTTAGGGATGAACGAAACGCAATTTTGTATTTTTTATATCATTGTATTTAATAAAAGTTTCGAGTCTTAAGTGATTAATAGTATATTGAACAACGAGCATATAATGATGGCTATTAATCACGAGAACGATGTTTGCGGAACGAGCCGCAGGCGAGTGGAGAAAATCGTTCATTATATGCTCGTTGTACAATATACTTTGTTCACGAAAATTAAAATTAGAATCAAAATTAACATTAAAAATAAAATCAAAATCGAAAACTAAACGAAATGAAAATCAAAATCTAACTCAATTAATTAATTAATTAATGTACAGTGGTATAAAATACATAGAAAATTGTGTTTCATTTATCCGTAACAATGAAGTATCACGATCATCATAACCATAATTATCTTTCTTAAGATAATTGGTGTTTGGTACATGTTTTAATATTGAAACTAAAATGTCGTCCAGCGTTGTATGAATCCACGCAAACTACTTTCATCAAAGAACGTGCTGTGGTCATTGCTGAAAAATTCGCAACTTAACCCTCCTATCAACATCTAAATAAGCACGCTTCGTAAGTATAGGTAAGTTTACGATAAGTTGACTTGAGTAAATACAAACATCCCATAAACACTCTTCATAAGTATAGACAAGTTTACGATAAGTTGACTTATTTAAATACAAACATCCAAAAAACACACTACATAAGTATTGGTAAGTTTACGATAAGTTGATATGTAAGGCCATTTTTTTTATCATCCTTCGCCCAGAACTAATTGGTGCGAGGTTTATCGGCAAACAATATTTTTTTACGTGGTGTGGTCGACGCTCATTGATGCAGGTAATATTTCAGCGGTTCTCGTTGCTTCATTTGGGACTATGTTCTGCCCGTTTTATCAGTCTTCGGCCACACTCTTTTGCCACCTTTGCTACCAGACATGTCATTTTACGGTGAACTCGCTTATACATTAGTTGGCATCATCAGGACAGTTCGACCGATTAGCTTTTAAATTCGAGTGATTTTATTTATTGTAAGACAAAAACTTATGGTCAATAGCCTAGACAGATAACATGATGCTACCGTATGGAAAAAGTAGGCAATAATTGCTTCAAGTGAGGGCTGTGGGGAGTAAAGCTTATCCATTTTCCATCTGCAAAACTTTTTAGGGGTATTTTTACGTTTTTCTCTTTGCATCAGAACCTCTAAAAGTTTTGTAGATGGAAAATTTTTAAGCCCCCCCTCCCTACTTTTGCTATATGGTAGATACGCCCCTGCATCACGTTATCTGCTTGTCTGGGCTGTTGATCATAGGTTTTTGTCTTACATTGAATAACATAGCTCGGATTTGAAAGCTAATCGGTTGAACTGTCCCGATAACGACAACTAATGTATAGGCGAGTTTATCGTAAAATGACATGTTTAGCCTAAAACAATTTCTTGCCCAAAGGCCCTACAATCTTAGCTACTCCACCAACATGATGGCGTACAATTAAAATTGTAATATTTTCTAAAAGATGTCGTTTGCGTTTCAGGGCGTTTTAATAGATTATAATCTATACGCAAAAAAATCCAACTCCATTATTACAATTCAATTATTTACAATCAGCTCCCGTATGAAATTCGTTACACAGTACAAACCCAATGAATAATAACTGTAATAATCACAACAATCGCGGCTCGCCCCCAAGGGGGATAAAGTCGGTCGCCATATTTACCCACAAATATGTCTACCTCTGATTACAAATCTCCCCTTTTTTTTATGAAGCGCAATTCGCACACCTTGCCTCCCTTAAACGACCCTCCGATACGGTTCAGAATCGAAGGGCCCCCCTTGCTTGTACATACGAACAAGCATAAAGAAAAAAAAAAACTACACACACACACACACATGTCAAACATGGAATAAAAAGCGTAATGGAACACCTTGGCGTTTCTTGGATTGCGATTGGTGGACGGGAGATGTAAAAGATGGCTTGGTCTGATTGGGCGAGTGCGCGTTTTTGATTCATATTTCAGGCGTGAATAATAATAGTGCGGGACAATTAGAAACTGCTTTAGAGTTATCTAATGAGTGTGAATAGTGAGTTGGGCGCTTGGAATGGGGAGGGTGGGGCGGTTTTTCAATGCCTCGGCTGACTTATTCGTATTTAAATTTCCTGAGAGTACACTCGGGGGCAAAACGGGCGCCTTGTGCCGCGCCGTGTAATT
This sequence comes from Ocypus olens, assembly GCA_910593695.2. Classification (NCBI taxonomy): domain Eukaryota; kingdom Metazoa; phylum Arthropoda; class Insecta; order Coleoptera; family Staphylinidae; genus Ocypus; species Ocypus olens. The sequence continues at coordinate 50,520,445 of OU343054.1, read as the reverse complement.
TTATTCATTCGCGGGATGCATATGCGAGGAAGTTAACGCGATTATTTTCAATTCGGTTTTATGACTTCGTTTACCACTTCTTGTGGGAGTACAATGGGCCGTTGACAATTATGTTAGCTTACAGATGCAGATTGATATTTAAGTTTTCAGGCTTACGTAAAGTCTTCTCTACAATTATCGATTTACTTATTATAAAGTGACATGCCTGGTAATTATTATAAAGCGAAGCAACGAGAGCTACTGAAATATTATTGTGCTCGCACTAATGAATTCTTTGCGATTAAGGAGAGAGACACTTCCCTCACATGTCATATTATCCCGGTTCGGACTATATATGTATACATGATAAAGTAATATTTTTTTTAGAGTTACGAGCAGGTTGAATATTCAAACTACTTTTCGTCTTTATTTAATTTATATATTCTATTTCTGATTGCCGTTATCGCGCATTTGGAATTCTGTAGAAATTCCTCATTTACAAGCGAATGGAAGCATTTGCAGATATGCTAACCCAGTACATCCCATGACTTACAATTTTTCAAAAGAATTTAAAATTCTCGGATATCTTTTAAAACTCAATTTGGAAAAACTGAATCTAATCGAAAAAATTTTCAAGATCACAATACTTTCTCGTACTTCGGTAACGGAGAAATTAAAAAAGTCCTGAAAGTCCTATTTTTTTTATAGACAAATAGTGTTCATAATGAGCTCTTGGACTTGAAAAATATAGAAAAAACTTTTTGAAGCAAAATAATTTTTAATCGTTTTTTGGACATTTCCAGTCGATTTAAGCATAATTTACGACAAAAGTCATTTTGCGTATCTCCGTTCCTGGAAATCCCACAACAAATTTTTATAGACAAATTGTGTTCAGCATGAGCTCTTGAGACTTGAAAAAAAATTTTTTTTAAGATAATTATTTTTTAATCGTTTAATCGACCAAAGTCATTTTGCGTATTTTTGTTCCTGGAACTCCCACAAAATTTTTTTATAGACAAATAGTGTTCGGAATGAGCTCTTGGACTTGAAAAAAAAATAAAAACATTTTCTTGAATAAAAATATTTTTTAATCGACAAAAGTCATTTTGCGTATCTCCGTTCCTGGAAGTCCCACAAAAAAATTATATGGACAAATTGTGTTCAGAATGAGCTCTTGGACTTGAAAAAAATAGAAAAAACTTTTTGAAGAAAAATAATTTTTGATCGTTTTTTTGACGTTTCCGGTCGATTTAAAGCACAATTTACGACAAAAGTAATTTTGCGTATCTCCGTTCCTGGAAGTCCCACATTTTTTTATAGACAAATAGTGTTTAGAATGAGCTCTTGAGACTTGAAAAAAATAGAAAAAACTATTTGAAGAAAAATATTTTTAATCGTTTCTTAGGTGTTTCCAGTCGATGTAAGTACTATTTACGACCAAGTAATTTTGCGTATCTCCGTTCCTGGAAGTCCCACATTTTTTTTATAGACAAATAGTGTTTAGAACGAGCTCTTAGACTTGAAAAAAAAACTGAAAAAACTTTTTGAAGAAAAATATTTTTTAATCGTTTCTTAGGCGTTTCCAATCGATGTAAGCACTATTTACGACCCAAGTAATTTTGCGTATCTCCATTCCTGGAAGTCCCACAATTTTTTTTATAGACAAATAGTGTTCGGAATGAGCGCTTAGACTTGCAAAAAATAGAAAAAACTTTTTGAAGAAAAATATTTTTTAATCGTCTTTTTGATATTTCCAGTCGATTTAAGCACAATTTGCGACAAAAGTCATTTTGCGTATCTCCATTCCTGGAAGTCACACAAAAAATGTTTATTGGCAAATAGTGTTCAGAATGAGCTCTTAGATTTGAAAAAAACGACAAAATTTTTTGAAGAAAAATATTTTTTAATCGTTTCATCGACACAAGTCATCTTGCGTATATCCGTTCCTGGAAATCGCACAATTTTTTTATAGACAAATAGTGTTCAGAATGCGCTCTTAGACTTGCGAAAAAAATAGACAACATTTTTTGAAGAAAAATATTTTTTAAACGTTTAATCGACATAAGTTATCTTGCGTACCTCCGTTCCTTGAAGTCCCACAAATTTGTTTTATTGACAAATAGTGTTCAGAATGAGCTATTAGGCTTGAAAAATATATAAAACATTTTTGAAGAAAAATATTTTTTATTCGTTTTTTTGGACGTTTCCAGTCGATTTAAGCACAATTTACGACAAAAGTTATTTTGCATATCTCCGTTCCTGGAAATCCCGCAATTTTTCTAATAGACAAATAGTGTTCAGAATTTTTGAAGAAAAATATTTTTTAATCGTTTTCAGACGGTTCCATTCGATTTAAGCACAATTTGAGACAAAAGTCAATTTGCGTATCTCCATTTCTGGAAGTCACACAAAAAATGTTTATTGGCAAATAGTGTTCAAAATGAGCTCTTAGATTTGAAAAAAAAGACAAAATTTTTTGAAGAAACATATTTTGTAATCGTTTCATCGACATAAGTCATTTTGCGTATCTCTGTTCCTGAAAGTCTCACAAATAATTTGTTTTATAGACAAATAGTGTTCAGAATGAGTTATTAGGCTTGAAAAAATAAAAAAAAATTTTGAAGAAAAATATTTTTTAATCGTTTTTGTGACGTTTCCAGTCGATTTAAACACAATTTACGACAAAAGTCAATTTGCGTATCTCGATTCCTGGAAGTTCCACAAAATAATGTTATGTATAAATAGTGTTCAGAATGAGCTCTTAGATTCGAAAAAAAGGAAAAATATTTTTTAATCGTTTAATCGATAGAAGTCATTTTGCGTATCTCCGTTCCTGGAAGTCCCACACATTTGTTTTATAGGCAAATAGTGTTCGGAATGAGCGCTTAGACTTGCAAAAAAATAGAAAAAACTTTTTGAAGAAAAATATTTTTTAATCGTTTTTTTGATATTTAGAGCCGATTTAAGCACAATTTACAACTAAAGTCATTTTGCGTATCTCCGTTCCTGGAAGTCCCACAAAAAAATTCGATGGACAAATAGTGTTCAGTGTGAGCGCTTAGACTTGCAAAAAATAGAAAAAACTTTTTGAAGAAAATTATTTTTTTATCGTTTTTTTGGATATTGTCAGTCGATTTAAGCACAATTTACGACAAAAGTCATTTTGCGTATCTCCGTTCCTGCAAGTCCCATACAAAAATTCTATAGACAAATAGTGTTCGGAATGAGCGCTTAGACTTGTAAAAAATAGAAAAAACTTTTTGAAGAAAAATATTTTTTAATCGTCTTTTGGATATTTCCAGTCGATTTAAGCACAATTTGCGACAAAAGTCATTTTGCGTATCTCCGTTCCTGAAAGTCCTACAAATTTTTTTCATAGACAAAAATTGTTCAGTATGAGCTCTTAGACTTGAAAACAGAATTAGAAAATATTTTTGAAGAAAAATATTTCTTAATCGTTTAATCGACAGAAGTCATTATGCGTTTCTCCGTTCCTGGAAGTCCCACAAAAAATGTTTATGGACAAATAGTGTTTAAAATTCTTGGACTTGAGAAAAAATAAATAAAAAACATGTTTTGAAGAAAAATATTTTTTAATCGTTTAATCGATAAAAGTCATTTTGCGTATCTCAGTTCCTGGAAGTCCCACAGAATTTTTTTATAGACAAATAGTGTTCAGTATGAGCTCTTAGACTTGAAAAAAGAAATAGAAAATATTTTTTGAAGAAATATATTTTTTAATCGTTTAATCGACAGAAGTCATTTTGCGTTTCTCCGTTCCTGGAAGTCCCACAAAAAATGTTTATGGACAAATAGTGTTTAGAATGCACTCTTGGACTTGAAAAAATAAAAACAATTTTTTTTTGAGTTCTTAGACTTGAAAAAAGAAATAGAAAATATTTTTTGAAGAAAAATATTTTGTAATCGTTTAATCGACAGAAGTCATTTTGCGTATCTCCGTTCCTGAAAGTCCTACAAATTTTTTTATAGACAAAAATTATTCAGAATGAGCTCTTGGACTTGAAAAAAGAAATAGAAAATATTTTTTGAAGAAATATATTTTTTAATCGTTTAATCGACAGAAGTCATTTTGCGTTTCTCCGTTCCTGGAAGTCCCACAAAAAATGTTTATGGACAAATAGTGTTTAGAATGCACTCTTGGACTTGAAAAAATAAAAAAAAATTTTTTTTGAGTTCTTAGACTTGAAAAAAGAAATAGAAAATATTTTTTGAAAAAAAATATTTTGTAATCGTTTAATCGACAGAAGTCATTTTGTGTATTTCAGTTCCTGGAAGCCCCACAGAATTTTTTTATAGATAAATAGTGTTCAGAATGAGCTCTTAGATGTGAAAAAAAAATAAAAAAAATTTTTGAAGAAAAATATTTTTTAATCGTTTTTTTAGCGGTTTCCAGTCGATTTAAGCACAATTTACAACAAGACTAAAATAGAAAAAAATATTATCAGTAGTAATAGGTATTATCTACAGTGGTAAGCTAGAAATTTTCTTACGGGACAACACGATTCAGGTAGTGTACAAATTACTGAAGGACTGAAGGAGAAGAAGAATTACTTGAGCTTAAGAATGAAGCAATTTTCGGGCTCGAGCGTGAAGATATTGTTCTCGCAGAGCATTTGGCAACTTCCCAGCAAAATGCTCTATACACAAGCTCTCAGATTCAAAATGAAATAATTGACATTTCCGGTGAAATTATTTAGAAGAAAAACGAAGTAAAGAAAGTTAGATTATTTGCTATTCTTGATGATGAAAAAATTAACGTTTAGTTAAAGCAGAATTAGAAGTTAAATTCCACTCCAAAATCGACATTAGAATGTCTGGATGAGTGTGATCTAAAAATGTGTATCCAAACATCTCTTATTACAAAGTTTAACTACAATTCCCATTTCCACCGCTACTCCAGAAAGATCTTCCAAACATCTCTTATAACAAAGTTTAACTACAATTCCCATTTTCACCGCTACTCCAGAAAGAACTTTTTCAAGCTTGAAGAAAATAAAAAGTTACTTACGCAATTCTACAATGTTTTTAAAGGGAAAATGATGAAGAAGCTGGACTGAAGCAAAATTACAATGAAACAGTAATCATAGACTCTGAGATAACAGAAAGTGTACAGAAGACTCGAGAGCAAGCTAAGTTTGTAGCGCCAGCATCTGTTGCTGCCGGCAGCTCTGGTATCTTCGTAGTAATCTTCTCTAGGCCATTCCTCCTACTCTGCTGTCACACAAGCCAATAGGCCACCGCTACTCCAGAAAGAACTTCCAAAAATCTTTTATTACAAAGTTTAACTATAATTCCCATTTCCACCGCTACTCCAGAGAGAACTTTTTCAAGCTTGAAGAAAATTAAAAGTGACTTACGCAATTCTACAATGTTTTCAAAAGGAAAATGAGGAAGAAGCTGGACTGAAGCAAAATTATAATGAAACGGTAATCATAGACCCTGAGATAACAGAAAATGTACAGAAGATTCGAGAGCAAGCTAAGTTTGTAACGTCAGCTTCTGTTGCTGCCGGTATCTTCGTAGTAATCTTCTCTAAGCCATTCCTCCTACTTTGCTGACATACAAGCCAATAGGAGGGATGGCCTAGAGAGGTCTTTAGAGCAGAATTTGAAGCGATTGGCAGGTTTGCTACGTAGTGGTTGGCTTAAAGTCCGAGTCCCAATTTTGTGAAAAAAATTCTGCAAACATAGAACCCGAAGATCTGAAGGAAGCAATTGTGTCAAATGAAGGTAGACCGCCTTGATTTATCAAAAAGTTCTACGAGGAGGCAGCTAAACGAAAAAAGGCTATGGAGATGACCTTTGATGGAAAGGGGGGGGGGAGGGCGCTCCCGCCTCTTCTGCACTTATAAAATCAAACACTGTCAACAATATTTGGTACACAAGAAATTGACTATGTATAAAATGAAGAAAATAAAACGTGACTGCGCTTCATCATTAATCTTTCCATAGTTTCCCTACCTAACGTAGAAATATAAAAAACCGATCGTCGCCTGGAAAATTCCACCAATTCCCAATCCCAATTGGAACAATTAAAAGTTTAAAGCGTTAGCAAACGACTATTATAATGTATATAATATAAATGATGTCGGTAGAGTGCAGTTTCGCTCTCTCCCCCCTCCTCCTCCTTCACCTCCCGTTAAAGGCCGAATGGAAATCCACTTACCATTAAGGGAGTAGTACAGCTCAAAGTATACATAACAAGGATGATGAGCCGTGGATGACGATGATCCGACGCCGATCTACCGATCTCTAATTCGACTTATTTGGCAGATCACCTCTCGACGACGGATATTAAATTACAATCATTTGCCTCGGAAATGAATCTGGAATTTCGGATCGTGTTTGAGCCGCGGCGGGCTTGTTAAATCGAGAGGTGACGGATCCCAGACCGCTTCGCTTTTCTGCGTATTTCCCATTTAGGTGTGCTGCTGCCGATCCTCTCCTTTTTCGTGTCGTTTCCTATCAATTTGCTGGATTTCCGCGAATATTAATCGTGTTACTCGTTATTTTCAAATGATCGTGAAATTCTTTGCGGAATATAAAATCGTACGTAAATTTATCTTTATCTCCTAGCAGGCGTATCAAAGTTATAATTTCAGGATGGAGACGTAGGGGAGATCGAATGCGGTATGCGCTGTTGCCCCGTCTTGTGGGAACCATGCGCGCCTCATATCGATACGTTCAAACCACAGGCAATAATTGTGGCACATTGCTAGGAGTATACAGTGACTGCCTTCATTAATATTAAAAAAAAATCGTTACTGCTTTATTTACTAGTTACTCAAGTTGAATTTAATAAAAACGAAATACAATTTTTTTTATATAAATTCTTAATTTTTTAGATTGAATACTTTATTTACTAAACTCAAGTTAAATATAATAAAAACGAAATACAATTTTTTTTTATAAATTCTTAATTTTTTAGATTGAATACTTTATTTACTAAACTCAAATTAAATTTAATAAAAACGAAATACAATTTTTTTTTTATAAATTCTTAATTTTTTAGATTGAATTCATCTATTCATATTCAAAATGTATGAGAAATTACTATTCTATCAGAACTGAAGAAGATTACAACCTAGATTTTGGTGTAATTTGATTTGAACCGAGTTGAAATTTGTGAAAAAAACTGAAGTTGGAAAATACCTTAAAACAATTATTAATTAATTATTCAACAGGTTGAATATTCATATATTTAAGCTATATTTAGTTTTATTGAATTTATTTAATGCTTTCTGCAACAAGTAAGGTCGTTTCCAATTTATTAATTATTATCGGTTTAAAATTTTCTAAATTTATTTATAATACATCTCATTTAGTACTAATAATTTAAATAGAAATAGAGATTGTTTCGTTACAATTAAAGAAAAAAACGTTCGACACCTGAACACGCTGTAAGTTACATTCAGCATTGAAAAGGTCGTGCACCGTCTCAAACGTAATTGTGTGTATAAATTGACGTCTTCACGAAACATAATGATGCCATAATATATTCTTTTGATCGTATATTAAATGTTTCAACCCTTAGATTCTTTTGATTATCATTTTCGAGGAGTATCATGTTGCTCCTCTTCCCCTCCAGCACGCGGAGACTTCGTTTAATTTAATTCGTGCAATATTTTTATAGAACATTATCACATTACCTAAATGCAACTTTTTTAATCATCCCATTTGAAGGGCGTATAGAATTTCCGTAGAACTAGATCTAGATTGCCGTTGTTAGTTCTTATCGCATACGCGATATTTTTCAGTTTAAACCGTGCTCTCGTTTTACACGAAAAGTCGGTGTAACTCTTTGGAAAACTGTTGGATTTACAAAAACCAAATTGATTCTGCAAAATTAATCCTTTCTATTGTGTGTAGTGCGTTTGTAGATTTTACTTTCCACTCGAACTATTTTTTACGCATTTTTTTTCTTAACGCTACTCATCGGATTTTTTTGAGAATTTATAACTCCAAATGTAATTGTGTTAGAATTATATTTCTTCTGCACGATTGTAGATAATGTTACTGTGAATTAAATACACTTTTCAGATTTTAATTTTTCAGTTTCCGAGTTGTGCGAGTTAGAATGTGCTCGGTATTTTTTGTCAATCGCGTAACTCTTTGGAAATTTGTTAGATTTTCAAAAACCAAATTGATTCTGCAAAATTAATCCTTTCCAATGTGTGTAGTGCGTTTGTAGATTTTAATTCCCACGCGAACTATTTTTTACGCATTTTTTTCTTAACGCTACTCATCTGTGTTCGGATTTTTTTGAAAATTTATAACTTCAAATGTAATTGTGTTAGAATTGTATTTCTTATGCACGATGTAGATAATGTTACTGTGAATTAAATACACTTTTCAGATTTTAATTTTTTTGTTCAGTTTTCGAGTTGTGCGAGTTAGAACGTGCTCGGTTTTTTGTCAATCGCGTAACTCTTGGGAAAATTGTTGGATTTTCAAAAACCAAATTGATTCTGCAAAATTAATCCTTTCTAATGTGTGTACTGAGTTTGCAGATTTTGATTCCGACGCCAACTATTTTTTACGCATTTTTTTTCTTAATGCTACTCATCGGGGTTCAGATTCTTTAGAAACTTTATAACTTCAAATGTAATTGTGTTAGAATTGTATTTCTTATACACGATGTAGATAATGTTACTGTGAATTAAATACGCTTTTCAGATTTTTTTTTTCAGTTTTCGAGTTGTGCGAGTTAGAGTGTGCTCGGTATTTTTTGTCAATGGCGTAACTCTTTGGAAAATTGTTGGATTTTCAAAAACCAAATTGATTCTGCAAAATTAATCCTTTCTTATGTGTGTACTGAGTTTGCAGATTTTTATTCCGACGCCAACTATTTTTTACGCATTTTTTTCTTAACGCTACTCATCTGTGTTCGGATTTTTTTGAAAATTTATAACTTCAAATGTAATTGTGTTAGAATTGTATTTCTTATGCACGATGTAGATAATGTTACTGTGAATTAAATACACTTTTCAGATTTTAATTTTTTTGTTCAGTTTTCGAGTTGTGCGAGTTAGAACGTGCTCGGTTTTTTGTCAATCGCGTAACTCTTGGGAAAATTGTTGGATTTTCAAAAACCAAATTGATTCTGCAAAATTAATCCTTTCTAATGTGTTTCGTGCGTTTGCAGATTTTGATTCCAACGCCAACTATTTTTTACGCATTTTTTTAACGCTACTCATCGGTGTTCGGATTTTTTTGAAAATATATAACTTCAGATGTAATTGTGTTAGAATTGTATTTATTATACATGATTGTAGATAATGTTACTGTGAATTAAATACACTTTTCAGATTTTATTTATTTTTTTCAGTTTCCGAGTTGTGCGAGTTAGAATGTGCTCGGTATTTTTTGTCAATCGCGTAACTCTTTGGAAAATTGTTGGATTTTCAAAAACCAAATTGATTCTGCAAAATTAATCCTTTCTAATGAGTGTACCGAGTTTGCAGATTTTGATTCCAACGCCATCTATTTTTTACGCAATTTTTTTTCTTAACGCTATTCGGATTTTTTTGAAAATTTATAACTTCAAATGTAATTGTGTTAAAATCATATTTCTTGTGCGCGATTGTAGATAATGTTACTGTGAATTAAATACACTTTTCAGATTTTTTTTTCAGTTTCCGAGTTGTGCGAGTTAGAATGTGCTCGGTATTTTTTGTCAATGGCGTAATTCTTTGGAAAATTGTTGAATTTCCAAAAACCAAATTGATTCTGCAAAATTAATCCTTTATAATGTGTGTAGAGCGTTTGTAGATTTTAATTCCAACGCCAACTATTTTTTCCGCAATTTTTTTCTTGACGCTACTCATCGGTGTTTAGATTTTTTTGAAAATTTATAACTTCAAATGTAATTGTGTTAGAATTATGTTTCTTATACACGATGTAGATAATGTTACTGTGAATTAAATACACTTTTTCAGATTTTAATTTCTTTTTTCAGTTTCCGAGTTATGCGAGTTAGAATGTGCTCTCGTTTTACACGAAAAGTCGATATTTTTTGTCAATCGCGTAACTCTTTGGAAAATTGTTGGATTTTCAAAAACCGCATTGATACTTCAAAATTAATCCTTTCTTATGTGTGTACTGAGTTTGCAGATTTTGATTCCGACGCCAACTATTTTTTACGCTTTTTTTTTCTTAACGCTACTCATCGCTGTTCGGTTTTTTTTGAAAATTCATAACTTGAAATGTAATTGTGTTAGAATTGTATTTCTTATACATGATGTAGATAATGTTACTGTGAATTAAATACACTTTTCAGATTTTAATTTGTTTTTTAAGTTTTCGAGTTGTGCGAGTTAGAACGTGCTCGGAATTTTTTGTCAATCGCGTAACTCTTTGGAAAATTGTTGGATTTTCAAAAACCAAATTGATTCTGCAAAATTAATCCTTTCTAATGTGTGTAGAGCGTTTGTAGATTTTGATTCCAACGCCAACTATTTTTTACGCATTTTTTAACGATACTCATCGGTGTTCAGATTCTTTTGAAAATTTATAACTTCAAATGTAATTGTGTTAGAATTATATTTCTTATGCACGATTACTGTGAATTAAATATACTTTTCAGATTTTAAATTTTTTTTTCAGTTTTCGAGTTGTGCGAGTTAGAACGTACACGTTTTTTTGTCAATCGCGTAACTCTTGGGAAAATTGTTGGATTTTCAAAAACCAAATTGATTCTGCAAAATCAATCCTTTCTAATGTGTGTATTGAGTTTGCAGATTTAGATTCCGACGCCAACTATTTTTTACGCAATTTTTTTCTTAACACTACTCATCAACGTTTAAATTTCGAATTCGAAAGTTTTCACGAAATCACCAGAGTGCTAAACAGTTACATGATTAAATCAACTATTAATTAGAGATGGGAAACAAAATAAATCTGCAAGCTATAGAGACGGTTCGTGGTCACCTTTTCAGAAATTTCTCCTATAAGTGTGACAAACCGCTGCCAGAAAATGAATCAGATGAGAAAATAAAATAATGTTCCAGTAAATGATAAATTTACAATTACTGCACTCACCTTCGTGAACAAATATCTATAAGACGGCAACTGCCCATCATCATCCATCCTCGAAATTTGAGCCAAAAATGAAAATTCGGACACAACACTCCACCACATTATTAAACTCTTTTAACACCGAACTCGCACACGGAACTGGAAAATTTCGTCAGGTGCGAACGGTCTAATCATCTGACCTTTGCCTCGGAGGCAATTAACATCCGGCGTAAACACATTCTTCCGTCGCCTGTTATCAGTGCTTATCTGCGATGCATCAACGCAGCTCCGATTCGAATTAAATTCATTTCAATTCAGACATAAGATAGACAAAGATGTTTAATACATCTCTCTTCAATCATTGAAAATCGTTTATGACAGTGTGCAGAATTAACGAAAAGTAATTTTAATGATTAGTTATTATTAATATTATTTTTGACACTTTTTGCATGTTGCGGGGTCCAATGTATTTTTAAAAATCAATAATGTGACTTTAATGTTAATAAACTTTGCCGAGATCAAAAAAACTTGTAAATTTGCGAAATTCCGTTGATTTTAAATAAAAAAAATTAATATTAAAAAAAAAAACACAAAATTCTCTACGTTCTGAAAATCAAACCATTCAAATCAAATAACGCGCTCGTAAGTTAAACAATTGATCAAAATCAAAAACTTGATTTTGGAATTGAAAAATTTCGGATTTTGGCATTTCCATTGTCTCAACATGGATATTTCTACTACAACTTAAAACGCACTGAATTATCTACTTTTTAACATATAAAATATTGTAATCAAAAAAGCGGTCAGCACCTTGGCAATTTTTAAAAACTGAAAACTAGAGTTTGTTGACTTTGAACTTGGAAAATTTCGAATTTTGGCAATTTTCACAGACTCGACATGATTATCTCTTAATACCTTTTTCAAACACAATAAATTTGCTACGTTTTAGAATTTAAATCAGTAAAATTAAATAACGCGTTCGGAAAAGTTTCGGAATTTTTCGAAATCAAAACCGCGATTTTGTTGATGTTGAGCTTGGAAAACAACAGACTTTGGCAACTTTTTTTAACGATATGTATACTTCTTTATATTTTTTAAAGCACACTAAATTCGCTACATTTTGGAATCGAGATAATCAAAATCAAGTAAGGCGTTCGAAAGTTAAACAATTTTTCAAAATCAAAAACGCGATATTTTCACTTTGAACTTAGAAAACCACATATTTTGACAACTTTCTTCGAACTATATGTATATTTTTTTATATTTTTTTAAAACACACTAAATTCGCTACATTTTGAAATTGAAATCATCAAAATCAAGTAAGGCGTTCGAAAGTTAAACAATTTTTAAAAATCAAAAACGCGATTTTGTTGACTGTGAACTTGGAAAATTCCGGATTTTGGCAATTTTCACAGACTCGACATGAGTATCTCTTAATACCTTTTTCAAACACACTAAATTTGCTACGTTTTAGAATTGAAATCAATCGAATTAAATAACGCGTTCGGAAAAGTTTCGGAATTTTTCAAAATCAAAAACAATTTTTTTTGAACGATATGTATATTTCTTTATATTTTTTTTAAACACACTGAATTCGCTACATTTTGAAATTGAAATCATCAAAATTAAGTAAGGCGTTCGAAAGTTAAACAATTTTTCAAAATCCAAAACGCTTTTTTGTTGACTATGAATTTGGAAAACAACAGATTTTGGCAACTTTCTTCGAACGATATGTATATATCTTTATATATTTTTTAAAACACACTGAATTCGCTACATTTTGAAATTGAAATCATCAAAATCAAGTAAGGCGTTTGGAAGTTAAACAATTTTTAAAAATCAAAAACACGATTTTGTTGACTTCGAACTTGGAAAACAACAGATTTTGGCAACTTTCTTCGAACGATATGTATATTTCTTTATATTTTTTTAACACACTAAATTCGCTACATTTTGAAATTGAAATCATGAAAATCAAGTAAGGCGTTCGGAAGTCAAACAATTTTTCAAAATCAAAAACGCGATTTTTTCACTTTGAACATGGAAAACAACAGATTTTGGCAAGTTTCTTCGAACGATATGAGTATTTCTTAATATTTTAGAAACACACTGAATTCGCTACATTTTGGAATTTAAATCATCAAAATCAAGTAAGGGGTTCGAAAGTTAAACAATTTTTCAAAATCAAAAACGAGATTTTTTTCACTATGCTTGGAAAACAACAGATTTTGGCAACTCTCTTTGAACGATATGTATATTTCTTTATATTTTTTTAAAACACAATGAATTCGCTACTTTTTGAAATTGAAATCATCAAAATCAAGTAAGGCGTCCGGAAGTCAAAATAAAAAACGCGATTTTTTCACTTTGAACTTTAAAAACTACAGATTTTGGCAACTTTCTTCGAATGATATGTATATTTCTTTATTTTTTTTAACACACTGAATTAGCTACATTTTGGAATTGAGATCATCAAAATCAAGTAAGGCGTTTGAAAGTTAAACAATTTTTGAAAATCAAAAACGCGATTTTGTTGACTTTGAACTTGGAAAACAGCAGATTTTGGCAACTTTCTTTGAATGATGAGTATATTTCTTTATATTTTTTTAAAACACACTGAATTCGCTACATTTTGGAATTTAAATCATCAAAATTAAATAACGCGTTTGGAAGTTTCGGAATTTTTCAAAATGAAACACGCGATTTTGTTGACTGTGAACTTGGAAAATTTCGGATTTTGGCAATTTTCACAGACTCGACATGATTATCTCTTAATACCTTTTTCAAACACACTAAATTTGCTACGTTTTAGAATTTAAATCAGTCAAATTAAATAACGCGTTCGGAAAAGTTTCGGAATTTTTCAAAATCAAAAACAATTTTTTTTGAACGATATGTATACTTCTTTATATTTTTTGAAAGCACACTAAATTCGCTACATTTTGGAATTTAAATTATCAAAATTAAATAACGCGTTTGGAAGTTAAGCAATGTTTCAAAATCAAAAACGCAATTTTTTCACTTTGAACTTCTAAAACAACAGATTTTGGCAACTTTCTTCGAACGATATACATGTTTCCTTATATATTTTTAAAACACACTAAATTCGCTACATTTTGAAATTGAAATCATCAAAATAAAGTAAGGCGTTCGGAAGTTAAACAAATTTTCAAAATCAAAAACGCGATTTTGTTGACTTTGAACTTGGAAAACAATAGATTTTGGCAACTTTCTTCGAACGATATGTATATTTCTTTATATATTTTTTAAAACACACTGAATTCGCTACATTTTGAAATTGAAATCATCAAAATCAAGTAAGGCGTTCGGAAGTTTAACAATTTTTCAAAATCAAAAATGCGATTTTTTCACTTTGAACTTGGAAAACAACAGATTTTGGCAAATTTCTTTGAATGATATGTATATTTCTTTATATTTCTTTTAAACACACTGAATTCGCTACATTTTAGAATTGAGATCATCAAAATCAAGTAAGGGGTTCGAAAGTTAAACAATTTTTCAAAATAAAAAACGCGATTTTGTTTACGTTAACTTGGAAAATATCAGATTTTGGCAACTTTCTTCGAACGATATGTATATTTCTTTATATTTTTTGTATAAAAAAATGTTCATTTCAAAGTAACGAAAATTGACTCTTAAACTCTTAAATATTTCAAAATCAAAAACGCGATTTTGTTGATATTGATCTTGAAAAATTTCAGAATTTGTCAATTTTCGTTACTTTGACATGATTATTTTTTTATAACCTCAGCAATTTTTAAAAATCGAAATCACCAATTTTTTGCCTTTGAACATGGAGGATTTTGATAGTTTTCGTTAATCTATTATTAATATTTCTTAATACTTTTTAAAATACAATAAATTCTTTACATTTTAACAAATAATTCATCATAATCACCACGTGCAATATCTTAGCAATTCTGTAAAATCAAAAATTTCAGATTTCGACATGAATATTTCTTAATATATTTTTAAACCATTACTACATTCTCTTCATTTTAACACACAAGTCATCATAATTAATTATGAGTTATTATTTTGTTTAGCCGCTACGGTCGTTCAAAGTATGAAAAATCGAATATTTTTTTCTAAAATCTTCAAACCAAAATTTTGCCAAATTTTTTGCTATTTCACCTGGCCGAAATTTTAAAGCTGTAGTCGATTTTTCTCGTTCTTCTGACGGGCCTGACAAGTGAACTTTGTGATTTAAAACTAGAACCGTAAAATGATAGCGATAAAATAAATACATTGGCACTGGATGTAGTTAGTTCGGGGAGCGATGCGAGTTAGGTGATGATAATAACACATCCGATTAATACAGTTTAGGTGTTAATAAAGCTTGATCGTCGCTTGGAAGGCGCAAATGAATGTAATTAGTAAAATATTTGCTAAATATGACAGGGACATGTCACAGCGGGTGCGTGCGGTAAAAGTACGTGCTCTCGCAATTCACTCGCTGTAATTTCAACAAGTTACTAACAATGTAACTAAGTTAATTAACGATTAGGGCGTCACATGCGCGTCCCGACGCCGCCGCCCGGCGCCCCTCGTTTCAGCCGCTCCCCCCCGGCCCCCGCGCGCTCATCATTGCCGTTGTCTTGTTATTATGATGTCACGATTCTTCATACTAATAAGCGGCGAAATGACACGGCCTCTTCTTAATTGCGTATGGCCCGAGGTGGGCAACGAAGTCTCATTAAGTGTACTCGTATACACTCCATTAAAAAAAAAGTTTTTTTTGTGAAATTGGCTTAGCCAGATAGGATTTTGTTACTCAATTTTTTTTTCTTCAAAGGATGATTGATGGAAACGCCTGTAATTGCTGTAAATGTAGGCACATTAATAAATTACTCAACTTCTATGGCGCTCTACAAAACCAAAACCTACCTATAGCCTGTTCTCTGGAATCTGGCGGCTGCGGCTGTGGTCGTAAAAGAGGGCTGGAGCTCAGTAAGAAGGGGACGTAATATTTTTTTATCTCAAATCAATCTTTGTTGAGAAGTACTGGTGTAAAAGTGCGTATACCAATAGGAGCGAAGGACAGTAATAAATGGATGGGATGCAATTAGATAAATTCTTCGAGGGTGCGTTGATCCTCAGGGCGGGCCGATCGTTTTACGACCGCAGCCGCCAGATTCCAGCGAACAGACTATACCTACATGGTAATTCTTAGTTGGCAATGCGAGGGCGAACTTATTCCTAAGTTTTTCTATACCAAATGCGTATAGAGCATTACAACATCACAATTTTTGTATTTAATTTTCACGCTATAAAATTAATTATTTCATTTTATAACGTTAAAACTGTCCAATTATTTGATTGATTCACAATCGAATATCATTCAATGTTTATTAAAATAAATTTAATTTATTGACATTGTAGTTCATAACGACCCGAACTTATATCGTCCACATCTGGCATTTAACATTTGATTGACGCGCAACGTAATTAAATTGTAATTAAAAATGAAGGAAATTGACAACGTGCAACACCTGTATTTATTTATTATATATCGCCCGTTCGTTGTATGTCGACAGATATAAATCTTGCCGACTGACGTACGGGAACGGATGGGGAAAAAGGTCCTCACGGAATCGCAAGTTGGGCCAATCAATTTGCGATAACAAGTTATAACATCCTTACACGTGTCCTTTTACGCCTTATTGCCATTGTATCAATTTTATACTATATTTTGTCGCTTTTATAAAAGTGGAGTATTTGTTAGGAATGACGTTTGAAACGTCAAAATTATGATCAAACTTTCCCGCGATTATCACAAAATTGAGTGAAGGGATTTTCACTGAATCATACAGTAGAATTAATTTTAAGTAAATTAGTGAAGTTTCAAGTCTGCGACGATTGTTTTTATATTTTTTTAAAGCTGTTAAATTTGCACTACGCGCAAATTACATTCAGCTGTTCCTCCGCGATTATCTCAAAATTAAGTAAAGGGGTGTCTTCGAATTTTCACTGAATCGTACAATAGAATTAATTTTGAGTAAATTTGTGAAGTTTTAAGTCTGCGACAATTGTTTTAATATTTTTTTTAAAGCTGTTAAATTTGCACTACGCGCAAATTACATTCAGCTGTTCCTCCGCGATTATCTCAAAATTAAGTGAGGGGGTGTCTTCGGATTTTCACTGAATCGTACAATAGAATTAATTTTGAGTAAATTTGTGAAGTTTTAAGTCTGTGACAATTGTTTTTATATTTTTTTAAAAGCTGTTAAATTTACACTACGCGCAAATGACATTCCGCTGTTCCTCCGCGATTATCTCAAAATTAAGTGAAGGGGTGTCTTCAGATTTTCACTGAATCGTACAATAGAATTCATTTTGAGTAAATTTGTGAAGTTTTAAGTCTGTGACAATTGTTTTTATATTTTTTTAAAAGCTGTTAAATTTACACTACGCGCAAATGACATTCAGCTGTTCCTCCGCGATTATCTCAAAATTAAGTGAGGGGGTGTCTTCGGATCTTCACTGAATCGTACAATAGAATTAATTTTGAGTAAATTTGTGAAGTTTTAAGTCTGCGACACTTGTTTACATATTTTTTTTAAAGGTGTTGAATTTGCACTACGCGCAAATTACATTCAGCTGTTCCTCCGCGATTATCTCAAAATTAAGTGAAGGAGTGTCTTCCGATTTTCACTGAATCATACAGTAGAATTAATTTTGAGTAAATTTGTGAAGTTTTAAGTCTGCGACAATTGTTTATATATATTTTTTTAAAGCTGTTAAATTTGCACTACGCGCAAATGACGTTCAGCTCTGTTCCTCAAAATTGAGTGAAGGGGTGTTTTCGGATTTTCACTGAATCATACAGTAGAATTAATTTTGAGTAAATTTGTGAAGTTTCAAGTCTGTGACAATTGTTTTTATATTTAAAAATTGCACTACGCGCAAATTACATTCAGCTGTTCCTCCACGATTATCTCAAAATTAAGTGAAGGAGTGTTTTCGGATTTTCACTGAATCATACAGTAGATTTAATTTTGAGTAAATTTGTGAAGTTTTAAGTTTGCGACAATTGTTTTTATATTTTTTTAAAGCTGTTAAATTTGCACCACGTTCAAATGTCATTTAACTCTGTTCTGCGTTTATCTCGAAATTGAGTAAAGGAGTGTTTTCAGATTTCTACTGAATTATACAGTAGAATCAATTTTGAGTAAGTTTTTAAAGTCTCAACTCTGCGGCAATTGTTTTTATATTTTTTAAACGCTGCTAAATTTACACTATAATCCATTCATTAATCGACCAATACAAATATCATTAAAATTCCTTTTATAAAATTACATGATGGTCACATCAACATTTTTTTTTATATTGATATTTGAAATCAACAAAAAATTTTGGCCAATGATTTCCGTTGTGCTTTTAAAAACAATCAGAAATGTCTGGCAATTTTTAAATTTTAGTAAAATGTATGCAATCCAAAATGATTTAATATAGTTTAGCCGTAAAAGTTTAAATCTAATCATGATGATGGTTGCGACCGGTACTACGTGGGAATTCATTATATAATCACTGAATAAAACACTATGTTTTTTACCACAATTTATTTAATGTATGTACACATACATAATTTCACGACTTAAGACTTGATAATGACCGTAAAATGTCGAAACTTAAGCCGTGAAATTATGTACTTATATGTAATATTTGTACATACATTAAATAAATTGTGGCAAAAAACATAGTAAGTGTTTTATTCAGTGATTTAAATTTAAATTTTATAAAATCCGCGAAAATAAGCGCCATCTGAATGTAGCGGGAAGTAGCAGAACTGCTAACATTACCGACACTGTACAGCGTAATCGATAAATAACCCTCTGAGTGGTCCTCAAAAGTTCCATTGGCGTAGTCGCAGTGTTCCATATTACTATAAATATAATAAATATATATATATAGTGCGAACAGAGTTCTCGCTTTGGATAATACTTAAATTCTTTGTTCTAATGTTTAGGTATTGGTATTTCATATTATTCTTAGTTTCTGCTCCAGTTACAAAAAGGTTAATATAATTATGCTATATTTTGTTTTTTTTTTATAATTAGCACACGAGGGTATCTCATTGCAATTATTCTTAAAGATAATAACACAAAACAGATACTCATACTTGGAAAGAAAAAGACAGTTTTAAAGAGTATCAAGAGTAGTAATATGGAGTGGATATTAATATTACTAAAAAGTTGATTCTGAATCTGTAACTTTCGACTAATCAAATAAATTTTTCTTGATAACGATAATGACTAGAATTTTTTCAAATGTACTCAAACTAGATACTGCTTTATAAATTGTATAAAATTTCAAAACAATCATTCACTAGATTTAGAAATAATCACACGAAAACACACATTGTAATTATGTTGACATAGCTGACTTTCTGATCATTTAAAAAATATAAAAACAATCGCCACAGTTTTCAAATTTTCTAAACTTACATAGAATAAGTTTAGCTTCATAATTCAATCAAAATTTAGAAACACCCTAATACTAGATTTTGAGATAATCAACCCAAAGACGCAGCTTGCAGTCATGCCGACGCTTCTCAATGTCTAATGGTTTGAAAAAATAAAAAAAAACAATTGCCACAGTCTTGAAATTTTCCAAATTTACTCAGAATAAATTCAGTTTCATAATTCAATCAAAATTTAGAAACACCCCAATACTATATTTTAAGATAATCACCACAAAGACGCAGCTGGCAGTGATGCCGAAGCTGATCAATGTCTAATCGTTTGAAAAAAAAATATAAAAACAATCGTCATCTCCTTGAAACTTTTTAAATTTACTCAAAGTAGATCCTGTTTTATAATACAAGCAAAATTTCAAAACGGCATTTCGCTAGATTTCGAAATAATCACACTTGAATACACTTTGTAGTTATGCTAAAGTCGCTCATTGTCCGATGATTTAAAAAATATAAAAACAATTGCCATCGACTTTCCAAATTTACTCAAAATTCATTCGGGATTATTTCCATGTATTACTTAAAAAATGCAAATACTCCATGCACGGGTTTTAAGATAAATAATTGTGAACAAGGCATTTTTTGTTGAAAGTCTGTAATCATTTTGCAGACTCAAAAAAAAATTGGAATTTCACCAAAAGCTTTTCATTTCTTCCGATTGTCACATAAAGCTAATGTTGAAAGTTTTATTTCAATACCTGTATGAGTTTTTGAGACAGAGACAGATAGATCGATACCCTGACACAATGTTATTTTTTTAATTGTCGGAATCGGCTCGAGGGATCTCAAAATGGGTATTTCCGATTGATAATTTTTTTTAAATGTTTACCGTCACTTTCCCCTAGTTTTTACATTAAAAATTAAAAACATAAAAAACCGTCAGCTTTATTTAAACAGGATTGCCCATTGAACATTTTTGGAAAAAAAATTACCATCACTTTCCTCTAGTTTGTATATTAAAAATTAAAAATGGTAAAAACTTATATAAGTTTTATTTAAAGAGGATTCCCCATTGAACATTTTTGGAAAAAAATTACCGTCACTTGCCTCTACTTTGTACATTAAAAATTAAAAATATTAAAAACTTTTATAAGTTTTATTTAAAGAGGATTACCCATTGAACATTTTTGGAAAAAAAATTACCATCACTTTCCTCTAGTTTGTACATTAAAAATTAAAAATGGTAAAAACTTATATAAGTTTTATTTAAAGAGGATTCCCTATTGAACATTTTTGGAAAAAAATTACCGTCACTTTCCTCTACTTTGTACATTAAAAATTAAAAATGGTAAAAACTTATATAAGTTTTATTTAAAGAGGATTCCCCATTGAACATTTTTGAAAAAAAATTACCGTCACTTTCCTCTACTTTGTACATTAAAAATTAAAAATGTTAAAAACTTTTTTATAAGTTTTATTTAAAGAGGATTACCCATTGAACATTTTTGGAAATTTTTTTATCGTCACTTTCCAGTAGTTTGTTCATTAAAAATTAAAAACATTAAAAACTTATAACAGTTTTATTTAATAGTATTTACATTATTTATAAATAAATCATGGAGACGGATAACTATCGAATATAGTTTTATTTAAAGAGGATTATTACCCAATCAAAATTTTTGGAAAAAATTTTCCAGACATGTTCCCCCACTTTATACATTAACAAAAAAAAAATACTAAGAACTCATATCAGCTTTATTTAGAGAGGATTTACCCATTGAAGAGCCAACTATTAAAAAATAGAAAGATGGGCGTAATTCGGCAAAATTTAGCGTTATTATTTGAATTTTATTTTAATTTATAAAAAATATAATGATATACTGATTGAAAACTAAAATTTTTCACTTGGTTTATTCCTGATATTATTTTTACTTTCTCCGTACGAGAAAGTATAGTGATCGTGAAAATTTCTTCAATTTTTTTTTTGAAGTCCCTAGAAGAAATTTCAAATAAAAGATAAATCAAAAATTAACATTCGGTTTAAAACAACAAATTTGTGAAACAAACAAAGTTTTAATTTTTTATTTATCTTACATTATTTTCAAAATGTTTCACCAAGTGATAAGTGAGAAAGTTATTCAAGAGATTTCAAAAATTTCTGAAAATAAAAAAAAAAAAATTGTGCGCATTGTCTGTCAGAAACTGATTCAGCCGATATAAATAATTGTTTAAATATGGGAAATATTTGATTCTGTGTTTTTACTGGATTATGAAATACATTTAAATAGTTTTAAGATCATGGAAATTTTTGAAAAATGTTTTCACCGACCGGAAAATACGTGTCTCTCAAAAACTGATTCAGACGATATAAATAATTGTTTAAATATGAAAAATATTTGATTCTGTGTTTTTACTGCATTATGAAATACATTTAAAAAGTTTTAAGATCATGGAAATTTTTAAAAAATGTTTTCACCGACCGGAAAATGCGTGGCTACAGAATTACAATACACTGTGTTTTCGTGTGACAACTAAAAATATATTGAAGGGGTGATTTTAAAAGTTTGCTGGTTTATAAAGCGAAGCAGGTGTTTAGGAAATTTTGAAAGTTTCAAGACATATTTTTTTTACCAATTGGAAAATGCGGAATTACAATAATTACAATCGATTATGATAACTAAAAATCTATTAAGGAAGTGATTTTAGATTTTTACTGGATTCTAAAGTAAAATAGGTTTTGGAAAATTTGGAAATTTTTGCAGAAATAGTTTTTTATATATTTTATATATTTTTATCGGCCGGAAACTGCACGATTGCAGAATTACAATCCAGCGTATTTTGTTGGAATAACCCAAAATCTAGTGACGAAGTGATTCGTGGTTCTGTATTTTTTCTTGGTTATGAAGTAAAGTAGGTGTTTGGGAAATTTGGAAAGTTTCAAATTCATGGGAATTGTTTTTTTAATTTTTTTGCAGACCGGAAAATGCGTGACTAAAAAATTCCAAATCACTATATTTTCGTGTGATAACCAAAAATCTAGTGATGAAGTTATATTGTATTTTCACTGGATTATAAAGTAAAATGTGTTCATGGAAACTTATGAAAGTTTCAAGTTCGTCGCAACGGTTTTTATATATTTTTTAACTTAAAAATTATAAAAAGTGCGCGTTTCAGAATTGCTTTCCAGTGCATTTTCGAGTTATGACAAATCTAGTGAACAGTGATATTGTATTTTCACGAGATTATGAAGTGAAATAGGGTGATGGGTAATTAGAAAAGTATGAAGCTAGTGACAACTGTTTTTTTTAAATTTTTTGCAGGCTGAAAAATGCGTGAAATTCCTCGCGTTCTCGTGTGACAACCAAAAATCTAGTGATGAAATGATATTGTATTTTTACTAGATTATGATGTACAATATGTTCATAGATAGTTAGGAAAGTTTCAAGCTCTGCGCAATGGTTTTATATATTTTTTTAACTTATAAGAAAATGCTCGTTTCGAAAATGCAATCCAGTGGGTTTTCGAGATATGACGAAAAATCTAGTGATAAAGTGATATTGTTTTTTACGTGATTATGAAGTGAAATGGGTTAATGGGAAATTGAGAAAGTTTGAAGCTCGTGGCATTTGCTTTTTTTAATTTTTTTGCTGACCGAAAAATACGTGATTAAAAAATTGTAACACCCAGTGTTCTCGTGTGATAACTAAAAATCTTGTGATGAAGTGATATTGTATTTTTACTGGATTATGAAGTAAAATATGCTCATAGAAAGTTAAGAAAATTTCAAGCTCGACGTAGTGGTTTCTTTAATTTTTTTTTAACTTATAGGAAAACGCGCGTTTTGGAATTGCAATTCAGTGTGTTTTCGTGCGATTACTAAAAATCGATTGAATGAGTAATTCCTTTCAATATTTGCTGGATTATAAAGTAAAATGGTTAGTTAGAAAATTTGTAAAGTTTCAAGCTCGTAGCAATTGTTTTTTTATTTATTTTTGCAGACCGAAAAAAACATTTAGAAAAATTTTTGGCGAAATAACTCAAAATATAGTAAAGGAGTGATTTGGGATTTTTACTGGATTATGAAGTAAAATAGGTGTTTAGGAAATTTGTTAAGTTTCAAGCTCGTAGCAATTGTTTTTTTATTTATTTTTGCAGACCGAAAAAAACATTTAGAAAAATTTTTGGCGAAATAACTCAAAATATAGTAAAGGAGTGATTTAGGATTTTTACTGGATTATGGAGTAAAATAGGTGTTTTGGTAATTTGTTAAGTTTCAAGCTCGTAGCAATTGTTTTTTTATTTTTTTTGCAAACCAAAAAATGCGTGATTAAAAAATTACAATCCTTTGCGTTCTAGTGTGATAACTCTAAAAACCTAGCGATGAAATGATATTGTATTTTTACTAGATTATGAAGTAAAATATGCTCACAGAAAGTTAAAAAAAAATTCAAGCTCGTCGCAATGGTTTTTATATTTTTTTTAACTTGTAGGAAATGCGCGTTTCGGAATTGCAATTCAGTGCTGTTTCGTGTGATAGCTAAAAATCTACCGAACAAGTAAATTCGTGTTTTACTGGATTATAATGTAAAATGGATGTTTAGGAAATTCGGACAATTTCAAACCGTGGCAATTGTTTTCAAATTTTTTTATCGGCCGGAAAATGCATATGACTACAAAAATACAATTCACTGTGTTTTCGTGTGATAACTAATAGTTTTACTGGATTGAGTGGGAAAATAGGTGCATAGAATGTTCAACATAGAAATTTCCACTAACCTTCAATTGCCCTTTACATTTGCGTTTTGCTGCTAACACCTCACCGCCGCCAATTAATTTACTTTCACTAGTTACACTACTCTGTTAACTCACTACGCAACATTAAACACTAACAATACTGAAATTTATTTGCACTAAACACGATTTTAATTAACAAACACGAATTGACTTGTGCGCGCTGCTTATACATCGCGTTTACTGACGACCGAGGCGTGCGCTCTAGAGGTGTGACTCAGCGATTGCACAATATTGCATCATCAAAATACGTCACGACTTAAGTTCGTACTATAAAATTACCCTCGCGTATTATTTATCTTACAATACTTGATATAAAAAATTACACTATTTATTCTGCCCTTGCAGAAAATAAAAAAAAATATTCTGCCAATTGCATGACTCGGCGATTGCGCAATATTGCATCATCATTAATACCACACAACTTAAGTTCGTACATTAAAATTACCTTCGTGTATTATTTATCTTACAATACTTGATATAAAAAATTACACTATTTATTCTGCCCTTGCAGAAAATAAAAAAATTTAAAAAAAATATTCTGCCAATTGCATGACTCGGCGATTGCGCAATATTGCATCATCATTAATACATCACAACTTAAGTTCGTACGTTAAAATTACCCTCGTGTATTATTTATCTTGCAATGACTTGATATAAAAATTACACTATTTATTCTGCCCTTCCGCAAAATAAAAAAATTAAAAAAATATTCTGCCAATTGAATAATTCGGCGATTGCGCAATATTGCATCATCATTAATACCACACAACTTAAGTTCGTACATTAAAATTACTCTCATGTATTATTTATATTACAATAACTTGATATAAAAATGACACTATTTATTCTGCCCTTATGTAAAATAAAAAATAAAAAAAAATATTCTGCCAACTGCTTGATTCAACGATTGCGCAATATTGCATCATCATTAATACCTCACAACTTGTTGTATATTGTTTATCTTACAATAACTTGATATAATAATGACAGCCCTTACGCAGAAAAAAAAATTCTGCCAAAATTATTTAAGATTTTTAAAGACAAATTAAAAAAATAAAATAATAAGGTAATTCTTCTATATTTACATGTAATTACGAAATATTTACACATCTTAAACTAATGAGACTACGATTGCAAAAAGCTGTCCTCCGCAAAAATAATTTCCAGTGCCGTGCTCGCAGCGAAACGCGACCAGTATTTAAGAAGTAATTTCGGCAAAATACACTTATTTATGAAAATAATTCCCGGTCGACCCTCTTTTGAAAACGCAAGCCCGTAGCGGGGAGAGGGCCGTTGGAGATTAATCCGAAAGATACGGTCGCATATAAATACGAATTATTCCTCAAAGAAAAGGTGGCGGTTCCGGAGTTCTGGGAGCTCAGCAAAATTTATAAGAGTCGCCGCTAAATTTAAATTAATTTCGCGTTTCTGCCCCGGTTTTCGCATCGCACTGAAAGGTTTTCTTAATGCCCGATTCATATGCGGTTATGTATTTACGTGAAGGGCTCAATCAGCAATTTACTTGTTATTTAAATTTATATATCTGTATTTACGGAGGAGGGCCCTCCGAATGGATGGATGGCCCGCGGGGGCGAGGGGGCGAAGGGGTGGGTTGGTCTCGACCCTTTACCGGATTATCGTTTATTATTTTCGTAATTATTTTCATTGGGAGTGAATGCCGGGGGAAAATCGGCGCGGGTGGATATTTCGTAATTAAATAGGAATCGTAATTGGGGTTGGATTAAGTTTGGACATCTTTTATTTAAGATGAATAATAACTTTGTATTTAAGATGAATAATAACTTTGTATTTAAAAAAAATATCTTTTGAAAAAATAGCTTCAAAATTGCCAAAACTGTCAAGTAACAAAGTATTTTTAATTTTTTTATAAAAAAAGTGGATGTATTCCAGCTGGGAATAGAAAGGAAGGACGCAAAACTTGCTCTTGAGGGAGAGAAAAATGCAATCACCAATTTGAAAAATTGTAAAAAATTCATCGCTTAAAGAAATAGCTTCAAAATTACCAAAACTGTCAAGTAATAGTGTATTTTTGATTTTCTATTATAAAAACAGTGGGTATAGTCCAACTGGGAATGAAAAGGAAGGACGCAAAACTTTCACCAGAATGAAAGAAAATTGCAATCGCCAATTTGAAAAATTGTAAAAAAATCATCGCTTAAAGAAATAGCTTCAAAATTGCTACAACTGTCAAGTGACAGTGTATTTTTGATTTTTTGTAAAAGCAGTCGATGTATTCCAGCTGGGAATAGAAAGGAAGGACGCAAAACTTGCACTAGAACGAAAGAAAATTGCAATCATCAATTTAAAAAATTGTAAAAAATTAATCGCTTAAAGAAATAGCTTCAAAATTGCCAAAACTGTCAAGTGACAGTGTATTTTGGATTTTCTATAAAAACAGTCGATGTATTCCAGCTGGGAATAAAAAGGAAAGACGCAAAACTTGCACCAGAACGAAAGAAAATTTCAATCACCAATTTGAAAAATTGTAAAAAATTCATCGCTTGAAGAAGTAGCTTCAAAATTGCCAAAACTGTCAAGTGACAGTGTATTTTTGATTTTTTATAAAAACAGTGGGTGTGTTCCAGCCGGGAATAAAAAGGAAGGACGCAAAACTTGCACTAGAACGAAAGAAAAATGCAATCATCAATTTGAAAAATTGTAAAAAAATCATCGATTAAAGAAATAGCTTCAAAATTTCCAAAACTAACAAGTGATAGTGTATTTTTGATTTTCTATAAAAAACTGTCGATGTATTTCAGCTGGGAATAAAAAGTAAGGACGCAAAACTTGCACCAGAAGGAAAGAAAATTGCAATCACAAATTTGAAAAATTGTAAAAAATTCATCGCTTGAAGAAGTAGCTTCAAAATGTCAAAAACTGTCAAGTAACAGTGTATTTTTGATTTTCTATAAAAAACAGTCGATGTATTCCAGCTGGGGATGAAAAGGAACGACGGAAAACTTGCACTTGAACGAAAGAAAATTGCAATCAACAATTTGAAAACTTGTAAAAAATTCATCGTTTGAAGAAATAGCTTCAAAATTGCCAAAACTGTCAAGTGACAGTGTATTTTTGATTTTTTATAAAAATGGTCGATGTATTCCACCTGAGAATTAAAAGGAACGACGGAAAACTTGCACTAGAACGAAAGCAAATTGCAATCAACAATTTGAAAACTTGTAAAAAATTCATCGCTTGAAGAAATAGCTTCAAAATTGCCAAAACTGTCAAGTGGCAGTGTATTTTTAATTTTCTTTAAAAACAGTTGATATATTCTAACTTGCCCTAGAGGAAAAGAAAATTGCAATCATCCATTTGAAAAAGCAAAATGACCAAAAATGCATTTAGTAGAAATTTTTCTGTAAACATTTTTTTTTTCGAGAGACGCTTCAAATTGTGACAAATCAAACTAGAATAATATATCTTTACGATAGCCCTAAATCCATTTCGGGAAACCATACAGTAATACAAAAATAGTTGCGGATAAAAAAAAATGACCAAAAATGCACTTTTTTAGTAGAAATTACTCTAAATCCTTTCAATTTTTTTCGACGGATGCTTTAAACTTTGACAGATTAATTTTGAATAATAAGTCTTTTCAATAAATAACACAGAACTTCACAGTACCAAAATTTGCTGCTCCAGAATTTTGATGATCAAATCTGTCGGACAAAAAATTATATTTACAGAATAATTTCTACTAGAAAAGTGCACTTTTTCCAGAAATTGCTCTGTAAATTCTGCATTCCCTTAGATAAATTCTTGAAATTTCACAGTAACAAAATTTGCTGCTCTAGAATTTTGGTTACCAAATCTGTCGGACAAATTTCTACTAGTAAAATGCACTTTTTCCAGAAATTGCTCTGTAAATTTAAATTCTGCATTCCCTTAGACAAATGCTCGAAATTTCACAGTAACAAAATTTGCTGCTCTAGAATTTTGATTACCAAATCTGTCGGACAAAAAATTTCTACTAGTAAAATGCACTTTTTCCACAAATTGCTCTGTAAATTTAAATTCTGCATTCCCTTCGACAAATGCTTGAAATTTCACAGTAACAAAATTTGCTGCTCTAGAATTTTGATTACCAAATCTGTCGGACAAAAAATTTCTACTAGTAAAATGCACTTTTTCCACAAATTGCTCTGTAAATTTAAATTCTGCATTCCCTTCGACAAATGCTTGAAATTTCACAGTAACAAAATTTGCTGCTCTAGAATTTTGATTACCAAATCTGTCGGACAAAAAATTTCTACTAGTAAAATGCACTTTTTCCACAAATTGCTCTGTAAATTTAAATTCTGCATTCCCTTCGACAGATGCTCGAAATTTCACAGTTACAAAATTTGCTGCTCTAGAATTTTGAATACCAAATCTGTCGGACAAAAAATTTCTACTAGTAAAATGCACTTTTTCCAGAAATTGCTCTGTAAATTTAAATTCTGCATTCCCTTCGACAAATGCTTGAAATTTCACAGTAACAAAATTTGCGGCTCTAGAAATGTTGATGACCAAAAATGAACTTTTTCCAGAAATTGTTTTGTAGTTTCTGCATTTTCTCAGTCAAACGCTTGAAGTTTTGAAAGATTATTCTTTTCTTTAGAACTGCCAAAAATAAATCGTCCGAATTTTGCAGCTGAAACCAAAAAACGAACTTTTTCCAGGAATTGCTGTTCATTAAAAAAAATTCTAGACAAATGTATAGTGTGATTTAAACAGATAAATCTTGAATGAACGTGCCTGGAGAAAATTATCCGAACTTTGCAATAGCAAAAATGGCTGCGCTAGAAAATAAATTTTGAAGACCAAAAATGTACTTTTTGAAAAATCAGCTCTGTCTGTAAATTTTACAATTTTGCTCTGTAAATTCTACATTTATTAGATAAATGCTTAAAATTTTAAAAGATTCTTGAATGGCGGGTCTTTGCAACTGCAAAAAAAAATCATTCAAATTTTGCAGCAACAAAAATCAGCTGTAACCAAAAAACGAACTTTTTCCAGGAATTGCTGTGTTAATTAAAAAATCTTCTAGACAAATGTATGATGTGATTTAAACAGATAAATCTTGAATGAACGTGCCCGGAGAAAATTATCCGAAATTTTCAATAACAAAAATGGCTGCGCTAGAAAATAAATTTTGAAGACCAAAAATGTACTTTTTGGAAAAATAGATCTGTTAATCTGTAAATTTCACAATTTTGCTCTGTAAATTCTACATTTCTTTAGACAAATGCTTAAAATTTTTAAAAATTCTTGAATGGCGGGTCTTTGCAACTGCAAAAAAAATCATTCAAATTTTGCAGCAATAAAAAACAGCTGTAACCAAAAAACGAACTTTTTCCAGGAATTGCTGTGTTAATTAAAAATTCTTCTAGACAAATGTATGGTGTGATTTAAGCAGATAAATCTTGAATGAACGTGCCTGGAAAAAATTATCCGAACTTTGCAATAGCAAAAATGGCTGCGCTAGAAAATAAATTTTGAAGACCAAAAATGTACTTTTTTTGAAAAATAAATCTGTTAATCTGTAAATTTCACAATTTTGCTCGGAAAATTCTACATTTCATTAGACAAATGCTTGAAATTTTGAAAGATTTTTCTTGAATGGCGTGTCTCTACAGCTGCTACAAAATAAATCATCATAATTTTGCAGCAAAAAAACAGTTGAATCCGAAACCGAATGTTTTTCCAAGAATCGCTGCGTAAATTAAAAATTCTTTTAGACAAATCTATGGTGTAATTTTAACAGATGTCTCTTGAGTGAACGTGCCCAGAGAAAATTATCCGAACTTTGCAATAAGAAGCACAGCTGCGCTAGAAGATAAATTTTGAAGACCAAAAATGTACTTTTTGAAAAAAACAGCTCTGTCTGTAAATTTCATAATTTTGCTCTGTAAATTCAACATTTCTTTAGACAAATGCTTAAAATTTTGAAAGATTCTTGAATGGCGGGTCTTTGCAACGGACAAAAAAAAAATAAATCATTCGAATTTTGCAGCAACAAAAAACAGCTGAAACCAAAATCGATATTTTTTCCACGAATTGCTGTGCAAATTAACAATAAGGAGTATTAAATTATAATTTTATACGAATCTATGGTGTAATTTTAACAGATAAATCTTAGATGAATAACTAAAGAAAATTATCCGAAAAATTGTTATTTGAAGACCAAAAATATACTTTTTGGAAAAATAGTTCTGTAAATTTCACAATTATTTCGACAGAAGCTTGAAATTTTGATAAAATTTACTTGCGAAAATTCATTTTGAAAGTTTAAAGTTTGTGTTGGTTGTCATTCGTTTTTCTATTTTTTTGCAGCTTGAAAAATGAGACATGCTGTGTTGAAGCGTTATTATCTCGAAAAAGCAATTTAAAATTTGTGTGATGTCATCAAGTTGAAGGAAGGAATGTTTGTGAAAATTCATTTTGAAAATTTGAAGTTTGCGCCAGTTGTTTTTCTATTTTTTTTTTCAGCTTGAAAAATGTGCAATCTGTAAATGAGACATGCTGTGTTGAAGCGCGATTTCAAATTTGAGGAATGTCATCAAATTGAAGGAAGGAATGCTTGTGAAAATTAATTTTGAAAGTTTGAAGTTTGCGCCAGTTGTTTTTCTATTTTTTTTTCAGCTCGAAAAATGTGCAATCTGGAAATGAGACATGCTGTGTTGAAACGCGATTATCTCGGAAGAGCAATTTAAAATTGGTGTGATGTCATCACGTTGAAGGAAGGAATGTTTGTGAAAATTAATTTTGAAAGTTTGAAGTTTGCGCGAGTTGTTTTTCTATTTTTTTTTGCAGCTTGAAAAATGTGCAATCTGGAAATGAGACATGCTGTGTTCAAGCGCGATTATCTCGAAAGAGCAATTTAAAATTTGTGTGATGTCATCACGTTGAAGGAAGGAATGTTTGTGAAAATTCATTTTGAAAATTTGAAGTTTGCGCCAGTTGTTTTTCTATTTTTTTTGCAGCTTGGAATATGTGCAATCTGGAAATGAGAGATGCTGTGTTCAAGCGCGATTATCTCGAAGGAGCAATTTAAAATTTGTGTGATGTCATCACGTTGAAGGAAGGAATGTTTGTGAAAATTCATTTTGAAAGTTTGAAGTTTGCGCCAGTTGTTTTTCCATTTTTTTTGCAGCTTGAAAAATGTGCAATCTGTAAATGAGACATGCTGTGTTGAAGCGCGATTATCTCGAAAAAGCAATTTAAAATTTGTGTGATGTCATCATGTTGAAGGAAGGAATGTTTGTGAAAATTCATTTTGAAAATTTGAAGTTTGCGCCAGTTGTTTTTCTATTTTTTTTTGCAGCTTGAAAAATGTGCAATCTGTAAATGAGAGATGCTGCGTTAAAGCGCGATAATCTCGAAAGAACAATTTCAAATTTGAGGAATGTCATCAAGGACGCGGAAAACCCGACCAGCAACAGATCGACTGTCAACAATTCGCTAAACGCAAATCAAGCGTGCGAACGCCGTAGACATCTACGCGGCGCAGCTTTTGACGCGACAATCTGTCAGAAAACAGTATAAGAAAATCATCGATAAATTTAATCTACGAGTATGACATAAAACGTTGAAGGCACCACGGGCGTTATGAGAAAAACGCCCATGGTCGACGTACATCTTCGGGCTGTACTCGCCCTAGATACCTTAATTACCATAATATCGAATAGTTTTCTACAATTAATCAAATGCTTGATTGACGCTGGCAGTTTTTTCTTAACGCTGCTGACTGCGATTGCGAGTCAAGCCACACAGCTCTGGGACTGGAGTTGGATGGGTGACCGGCACAAATAATGACAGAACCGAACGAATATTACTATTAAAACGCTGTTTTTTTTTCTCGTAAACAATCTTCGCAATTGCAATTTTTTTTGTCTTTCAAGGCAGCGCACGGCTGGATGCGGAGAACATTAGTGTGTGGGGAAATGAATCGGGAGAGAGGAAACGCGACCGAGGAAATATCTTGCGTGGCCGAGGACCAATCGGGACGGAGGCATTATGGCCGTGTGAATTTTTAATTATGCGCCAACCCACAAGTCTTTGTTTGTGTTCCCTGATTTAAAAAGTACTCTTCTATTCACCAGCGACATATTCAAGATGGTCGCTTAGCATGATATTGCATACACATCGAAATCCCCCACCCCCTACCCCACGATTCCGGAGCCATTCTTTCCTCTCTTTCCTTCTTCCTCTTCTTTCGAAGAGCCGAACGTGCAAAGACCCGTGTGTTAATTATACGTGATCCGCTCCTGTACATTTTTTGCAACACGCTGCGTGTGTGTTTTTTTTGTAATGAAGGAATATGGTGAAGGAGGGGGCTTTCCGCAATTTTTACATATCTGAGAATTAAAAATTTGGTAATGGTTCGAAATCACGTACATTTGGGGGAATTCTTTTCTAATGGCAGTTGAATCCAGTGGGGAAAATGGTATATTCTGCATTCTGCAGAAGACTCTTGGGTAGGTAATTGTAGTGGCGGTTTCAAAGGGGGGGGGGGGGTAATCCTGTAATTACCCCCCTAAGAATTTTTTGCTTAACAATTTTTATTGTTAAAAATTACCGATATTCCAAAGAAATAATATAACCGGTAAAATTTTCCAACGCTTTAAGACGTTGGAAAATGATAGGGAGATTTCACGGAACAGAGCAGAAGCACCAGTTTATTTATCTTTTTTTTAATTACCCCCCTAGACCAAGAAAAGTTTTGATTGTAGTGAAGAATAATAATAATTCCAATATGAAAAATAGTTTCTTCGATGTCTTATGGCAGTTTCCATAAAAAAGATGTCACAGGTTCTGGCGGGGGAGGGGTCAGAGGAACTGCGACAGTCTGTCTTTCTGAAACTAAATTCTTTTTGTACCTTACTATTTTTCTTTACTTTAGTTTAAATATTATGTGATGGTTGAAAGATCTCAGGTCGGTAGCCCATTAAGAATTGCGAAAAAAAAAATTGAAGTTATTATATGGATATTTAATTGCAACAAGATGTTATATTTACCGAGATATTTGCAAAAAACTTTACACTTATTTTGAATTAAAAACAAAGGTTTGCCATGATAACATAATGGCGGGTGTTTCATTTTGTTCTAAAAAGTGACAGTTGCTGTCGGCGAATACATTGATTCTGAGCTTTTCCATGAATAAAATTTATTTGCCAAACACATTAGTCATTTGATGACAATCAATTTAACATGCCAATCTTCATCTTTTATGTTTTATTATCAGTGTTAGCAAAGAACCTTTGCGGACTCTCTAGGCCTGTGAAAACTTTCACTCAAGTTGTCGTAGACATTCCATGTTCGACGCCTACTAGCCCGCCACTATTAGGTGCCAAAATTTGGTGAAGGATCCTCATAGAAAGGCAATAGCTACGACATCTTGAGGTAGCGTTCCAGTTAATCCAATTACTTGAAAACGTACTAAAGGGAAAAGTGTGGGACTTTGGGCAGAAGGTTTTTTAGTTGCCTCTTACACCCCTTTAGAGAAATATTTCACATGTGAAGTCTACTCTAGATGACCTTTCCATTGATATATAACCCTTGCCATTTCGCGATTACCACTTCGGGAACTTCCCTTGTCAGAGTTAAACCGTCAATCGAAAAACTTGGCGTAATATTTTGGAATGCTAGACTAAGCTGTAATGAATTCGAAGCGAAACATTCTTAGGGGGCGTAATTACAACCACCCCCCCCCCCTTGAAACCGCATCTGATCCTTCTGAAGGACCTTTTCCCGAACCGCCTCATCAGTGGAATATTCAGTGGCCGTCACAATCGCCAGACCTGAGATCTTGTGATTTTTTTTTTGGAGATCTGAAGTCGAAGGTTTTTGAGAATCGTCCAACACCAATACAGGACTTAAAAGTGCGAATTGAAAAGAAGTACGTGCAATAACAACGGCGCTGCTATGACGTGTCAGTGAGAATTTCAGTATGAGACTCAGACAATGTGTACAAAATGATGGTCGCCAACGTACTGGAGTTATATTCAAAAAATGAATCTTTTTTCTGCTTGTACAATAAGTTCCATTTATCTTCTTAAGATTTGTTGCAATATACAAATACAAACATGATTCTGTATACTTTTTAATACCTACAAATAGTGCGGTTTAACTGCCCTACCCGGTATAATCAAAATAGAATTACGGCTGCTGCTTTATCCATTGAGCTAACATTTTTTTTTTTTTTAAGGAAGGATGGTTTCAAGACTCCTCAGTTGTCGATGCAAAGCATTGTATTTCTCATTTTAAAGATTAAATTAACTTTGGAATTAGAAAGGATCGACTGGGGAAATAGTATGTGCAGTATGCCAATAAAGGTTTTTTTTTATTAGTCATTCGGCTATTGTATGGATAAACTAACTAATAAAGTAACAATGTATTTTGGTTGGGAGATATGGGACAAGGAAAATTGTGAAAGCAATTTATAATCAGGATGTCAAATACTATTTTTATTTTCCTAGCCATGTTAGTCACGAGGAAACATTATCTAAATGTTCCAATAATTTTTTCAACTTTTTCAAAGTCTAGTTTATAGATAAACTAACCTATATAATGAAATAACTTTAGATTTGGGTTGACGGATATGGGCCTCTACTCACATGTAATAGAAAACGAAAAAAAAAAAATACATGCGATAAGAGCGCGAATTTGCAAAAAATTACTTGAAAAAAATTTAAAAACAACTGCCATCAACTTAAAACTTACTGACCAATTACCAAAATGATCAAAAATTAAAATTACGCCAAAAATACATACACACTATCACCAGATTTTGTGATATGTACATGTGATCAGAGCGTGAAATTCCGAATAATTGTTACAGTTTTGGTGGCGTGAAAAAAATATAAAAAACAAGTGCCACCAACTTGAAACTTGTCAAAATTAATAAAAATTCATTAGAAACTGTAATGTCGTGAATAATACATACGCACCATCACCAGATTGTATGATAATTAGATGCGACCAGAGTGCGAATTTGCGAAAAATTGACCTAATTTTTGGGGCTTGAAAAAAATTTAGAAACAACTGCCATCAACTTGAAACTTGTCAAAATTAATAAAAATTCATTAGAAACTGTAATGTTGTTAATAATACATACCCACCATCACCAGATTTTGTGGTAATCGCATGCGATCAGAGCGCGAATTTAAGAAAAATTGATCTAATTTTGGTGGCTTGAAAAAAATATAAAAACAACTGCCATTAACTTGAAACTCGTCAAAATTACTGAAAATTCATTGGAAACTATAAATTAGTCAAAATTACATACGTATCATCACTAGATTTTGCGATAATTAGATGCGATCAGAGCGCGAATTTGCGAAAAATGGATCTAATTTTCGGGACTTGAAAAAAATAAAAAAAACAACTACCATCAACTTGAAACTTGTCAAAATTAATGAAAATTCATTAGAAACTGCAATGTCGTGAATAATACATACGCACCATCACCAGATTTTGTGATAATTTGATGCGATCGGAGCGCGAATTTGCGAAAAATTGATCTTTTTTTGGGGCTTGAAAAAAACATAGAAACAACTGCCATCAACTTGAAACTTGTCAAAATTAATGAAAATACATTAGAAACTGTAATGTCGTGAATAATACAAACGCACCATCACCAGATTTTGTTATAATTAGATGCGATCAGAGCGCGAATTTTCAAAAAATTGATCTAATTTTGGTGGCGTGAAAAAAATATAAAAACAACTGCCATCAACTTGAAACTTGTCAAAATTAATGAAAAATCATTAGCAACTGTAATGTCGTGAATAATATACACGCACCATCACCAGATTTTGTGATAATTAGATGCGATCAGAGCGCGAATTTGAGAAAAATTTATCTAATTTTGGTGGCATGAAAAAAAATATAAAAAC
Source organism: Ocypus olens (assembly GCA_910593695.2). Taxonomy (NCBI): domain Eukaryota; kingdom Metazoa; phylum Arthropoda; class Insecta; order Coleoptera; family Staphylinidae; genus Ocypus; species Ocypus olens. The sequence continues at coordinate 50,484,296 of OU343054.1, read as the reverse complement.
AACTGCCATCAACTTGAAACTTGTGAAAATTAATAATAATTCATAAGAAACTGTAATGTTGTGAATAATACATACGCACCATCACCAGATTTTGTGATAGTTGGAAGCGCTTAGAGCGCGAATTTGCGAAAAATTGATCTAATTTTGGTGGCTTGAAAAAAATTTAAAAACAACTGCCATCAACTTGAAACTTGTCAAAATTAATGGAAATTTATTGGAAACTGTAATGTCGTGAATAATGCATACGCACCATTACCAGATTTTGTGATAATTAGATGCGATCAGAGCGCGAATTTATGAAAAATTGACCTAATTTTGGTAGCTTGAAAAAAATATAAAAACAACTGCCACCAAATTGAAACTTGTCAAAATTAATGCAAATTCATTAGAAACTGTAATGTTGTGAATAATACATACGCACTATCAACAGATTTTGTGATAATTGGATGTGATCAGAGCGTGAATTTGCGAAAAATTGATGTAATTTTGGTGGCTTGAAAAAAATTTAAAAACAACTGCCATCAACTTGAAACTTGTCAAAATTAATGAAAAATCATTAGCAACTGTAATGTCGTGAATAATATACACGCACCATCACCAGATTTTGTGATAATTAGATGCGATCAGAGCGCGAATTTGAGAAAAATTTATCTAATTTTGGTGGCATGAAAAAAAATATAAAAACAACTGCCATCAACTTGAAACTTGTGAAAATTAATAATAATTCATTAGAAACTGTAATGTTGTGAATAATACATACGCACTATCAACAGATTTTGTGATAATTGGATGTGATCAGAGCGTGAATTTGCGAAAAATTGATGTAATTTTGGTGGCTTGAAAAAAATTTAAAAACAACTGCCATCAACTTGAAACTTGTCAAAATTAATGAAAATTCATTAGAAACTGTAATGTCGTGAATAATACATACGCACTATCACCAGATTTTGTGATAATTACTTGCGATCAGAGCGCGAATGTAGGAATAATTGACCTGATTTTGGGGGCTTGAAAAAAATTAAAAAACAACTGCCATCAATTTGAAACTAGGGTAAATTAATGAAAATTCATTAGAAATTGGAATGTTGTGAATAATACATACGCACCAATACCAGATTTTGTGATAATTAGATGCGATCAGAGTGCGAATTTGCGAAAAATTGATCTAATTTTCGGGACTTGAAAAAAATTAAAAAAACAACTGCCATCAACTTGAAACTTGTCAAAATTAATGAAAATCCATTAGCAACTGTAATGTCGTAAATAATACAAACGCACGATCACCAGATTTTGTGATAATTAGATGCGATCAGAGCGCGGATTTGCGAAAAATTGATCTAATTTTGGTGGCTTAAAAAAAATTTAAAAACAACTGCCATTAATCTAAAATTTACAGAAATTATTCAAAATTCATCAAAAATGAACATTATGTACACACTATCACCAGATTTTGTAATATATACATGGCATTGCTAATTTTGCAAAAAAATCCATTTGAAAATTACTCGTTTCGGCAGATTTACTGTAAAAGCTTCGGCCAATTTTCATGAAACTTCAGAATGACATTCCTGAAATATGTACCTGTAAAAATTAAATTTTTCATTCATTTTTTAAACGCATAAAATATTCATTTCGATATATTTTCCAAATTTCTTGTAAAATCTTTGACCGATTTTCATGAAACTTCGGCATAACATTCCTGAAATATGTAGCTGTAAAATTTGTTAATAAATGTAAAACACTTCATCGCTAATTTCGCCGGAATTTCGATTCGAACATTTTTAAACGCATTAAACATTCATTTCAACATATTTTGCAAATTTCTTGTAAAATCTTTAGCCGATTTTCATGAAACTTCAGCATTACATTCCTGAAATATGTAGCTGTAAAAATTAGTTAACAAATGTAAAACACCGCGTCGCTAATTTCACCGGAATTTCGATTAGAACATTTTTTTAACGCATTAATTATTCATTTCGATATATTTTGCAAATTTCGTGTAAAATCTTTGGCCGATTTTCATGAAACTTCGGCATAACATTCCTGAAATATGTAGCTGTAAAATTTGTTAACAAATGTAAAACACTTCATCGCTAATTTCGCCGGAATTTCGATTGGAACATTTTTAAACGCATTAAACATTCATTTCGACATATTTTGCAAATTTCTTGTAAAATCTGTGGCCGAGTTTCATGAAACTTCAGCATAACATTCCTGAAATATGTAGCTGTAAAATTTGTTAACAAATGTAAAACACTTCATCGCTAATTTCGCCGGAATTTCTATTGGAATATTTTTTAACGCATTAAATATTCGTTTCGATTTATTTTTCAAATTTCTTGTATAATCTTTGCTCAGAGCATCTCGAATGTATTTTGTTTGTTTTTCTAGTCCTACACATTATCTTAGTTTTTTAGGAGATTATTTTATTTATTCATTATTTTTGGTATTATGTTATACAAACAACGGCAACGTATTTCGCTCAATATTTTGAGTTTTAGATGAAGAATTCCAGAACTTAAATTTAAAAATTATTTCAGTCTGATTCATTTATAATACACACATTATTTTGTATTTCGGTCAATATTTTGAGTTTTAGATGAAGGTAAAAAATTCCAGAACTTGAATTTTAAAAATTATTTCAGTCTGATTCATTTATAATACACTCAGACTCAAATAATTTTTAAGTTTAAGTTTTGGAATTCTTTACCTTCATCTAAAACTCAAAATATTGAGTGAAATATGTTGCCATTATTTGTTTTTAATTTAAAATAACGATTTGTTTGCAACTACCGTGTTTCATTACCGATACAAAAATGTCGGCGAATTAAAATTAAGTGTGTTATGCCATCATAAATAATTCACGACCGGATAATTGCTGCCTAATGGGATGGAATGAATTGATTACCTGGCCCCGATTGTAAAATTTGTGCGTATAATAGAAATCTACAAAATCAGTTAGACGTATAAATTAGTCACGGCCAATTAATTAGCACTAATTATAATAATTGAGACCATAGGGCACTCCCAATTACAACACTAAATATTTGACAGTTATTGTGGAAACAGCGGCGAGGGACTTTTGGCTTTATGCAGAGCTCGGATAAGGCGGTGGGACAGCTGGACAATGATGTGAAAATGCTCCACCTTTGACGGAGACGGCGCCACGGGAATTTGGCACGAAGCGCGCCGCGTTTTAGGTTGGTAATCGTGGAGAGTCGCGGCCGCACTATGCGCAAGTTTCTTAGCTTGTGATTGGTGGCGCGGCATCCACGCCTATTTTAAGGGTCCTTTTCAGGAGGAATATTAGGGAGTATCTTAACGCGACTCGTTTTTCAAATTGGAGTCGTCAGTTTGCACCCACATTTGCTTGGGAACGGTTCTCTTTTAACTGGCGATTAAGAGAAAGAAAAAAAAAAAGCGCGCCAAAAATATTTTCAACTTTTCGGTGATTAACTTTCCGGCGGTGATTTTGTGCGGGTGCCTAAATAGTTAGTGAAGGGGTTGCGAGCTATGCCTTTGCCGTCGCTCAGTTGATTTCCGCCGAGCCGAGTGTCAGTGAGGAAGGAACAAAAATGAACAATGAGGGTTTAGAGAGCACGGTTCACGTTACGGCTCCTAGTATTCTGAACAAAGCTCCGCAGACGATGCCTCAGCGGTCGCCCTTCGCCATCCAGGAGCTCCTGGGGCTCGGAGATTCCCAGCACCGGTCGCCAACGGCGGCCGTCTCCGCGATAACGCCCAACGTTTACCCGCAGAGGCACATGCAGGCGCCGACGTGTTTCCCGTCGGAACACAGCTTCAACCATCACCACATGACCATGGCGGCCAGCAGGATGGCGTACTTCAACGCTCAGGCGGCGGTCGCGGCCGCCTTCCTGCCGCACAACATCGCCGCCGCGGCCGGCATGAACAGTAATCCGGGAGGATCGCCAGCCGGGGTCTTGGGTCTGACGCACCAGGGCGCCGGTGGTCCCGGTAAGTCGATTTCAATACCTCGTTAGCCTTCCGTCCTAAATTGCTAATTCGGCTTTGAGCTGATTAAGCGATTAAGGGGGAGATTTGATCGGCAATTGATCGAAATGTTAGAAAAAATGCGGACTATAGTCTATTAAATGTAAGAACTTGTTTGCCCCGTCCGGTCGTTTTGTTAGCAACCGATAAGACGTAATAAAAAAGAAAACAGTATGTGTATGGCCATTTTTTTAATACTTACGCATTGGTAGGTCATATTATTAAGGATAATAATAGGAGAAAGGCTGAAAGACCTCTGGTCAATTGCCGACGTAATAAAAAAAAAAAAACGGTTGATGTTTTGACATTGATCAAAATTTGTCTTTATTTATTTGATCACCAAACTATCGTTATTTCGCTCGATCCTGGCCTGCTATGTTTTCGAATGCAATCATGATTAGATTTGAAAAAATTGTGATGTGGCCATCATGTTACTTTCTCCGACTTGATGGTATCATAGCCATCTTTATTTACTTATTTTTAATGAAATCATATTTTAAATGTACATCGAGCGTTGCGTGAACTCGGATGAAACTGACGTTTAAAACGTCAAAATTATGAAACACGGAAAAATTAAACTTGAAATTCAAAAACTCGGTTTACTCAAAAACTAACGAGATTTCGAAAAAAACTTATTCTTTAGAAGTTGTTCATTACAGTATTCTCTAAAATTATTATTCACACAAATTTGCTGTAACTACTATCGTTTCATAATTATAAACCAAAAATTGAAAATAAAATAATACATTTCTTTCTCGAATAGCAATGATTTTATGAAAAATATTTTCAAGCAAAAGATGTTCATTTCTTTGTTGTCTTCAATGTTTGTTTAAATGTTTTTGTGGATGTTTTTAAATTTAAGAAAATATTGGCAAAGAACAAAAAAACAGTTAAGGTAAACACCCACTTCCAGTGTACGAAATTTTACCAAAAGCTTTTCAGTTCTTCGGATTATCAAATAAGACGTATGTTAAAAGTTTCATATTAATTGCTGTATTAGTTTTTGAGATACAGCGCACACACACACACACACACACACACACACACACAGACAGATACACACACACACAGACACAAATTTTTTTTTTCCAGAAATTGTTGAAATGGCATCTAGGGACCCCAAAACGGATATTTCCGTAAAAAAAAATTTTGAAAAAAAATCACAATACCACAGAAAGTAAAAATTAACGCAGAATATGTTTGCCCCGTCCGGTCGCTTTGTTGGCAACAAAAATAATAATTAAAAAAAATGATGTTTTAACATTGATCACAATTTGGCTGTAATTGTTTGATCACCAAACTATCGTTATTTTACTCGATCCTAGTCCAAGCTGTGTTCTAGAATGCAATGATTAATTTCTTATTATTAGATTTTAAAAAATTAACCTCAAATTATCATGTCATACCGCGCTAGTGTATTTCTACTCGAATGCAATCATTAATTTTTTATTATAAGATTAAAAAACTAACCTCAAGTTATGATGTCAAAATGACATTATTACCGCGATAATGTAAATGATACTTTCTAGAATACGATCGTTGCATTGGGCGAGGAAATATATCCTTACTTTTAATAGACTGTAGTAATGTTTATCACAACATAACAGAGTAACAAAGTGGTAACGATAATCGTAATTAAGAATGTGTTGATTGTAATAACAAATATTTCCCACCAAACCTTTAATGCTGATAAGGATAGTTAAATACAAAAGAAAATAAAAACCTTCGAATTAGAGTGTGAAGTTGAAACTTTTTCTTACAAGATTAGTGAACTATGAAATATAGGCAGTGTTGCCAGATTGGGTTTTTTTTTCCCAAAATGGGGGTAAATTAAGGTTTTCGGGTGTATTTTGGGGGAACTTCAATCGATGGGGTATTTTTTGTTGTGGGTATTTTACGCGAGGGGTATTTTTGGGAAAATAAGTATTAATGAACATGTTATTACATTTGCTAGAAATCATTATTACCAATAGTGGACAACCGTAGAAGTCAGTAATTTTCCTCAGTGACGAGTAATTCGTTTTACTGCATTAAACACCCGAAAAATTTACGAAAAACCAGTAACATTTATTTGTGGAAGTTGTTGGCGGCTGTAGGATTACAAATGATGATTGTTTTGTATTATGTAAATTTAATAAATGATGATGATGATGATTATTATTATTATATTACATCTTTATTGGCAGACTTACACACATAATTTTTCGTTTCGATATTTAATTTTTTAACATAAAACATTTATGATGAATCTTCAAGGACTATCGACCATAAATCTTTCTGCCCGCTTTTGTCAGTCTGTTGTCTCGTTAGGGATTCTATTATTGCCGTTTTAGTAATTTTGTGACTCAAGATGCCGCACTTTTATTTAAAAAAAAAGTGTGCCGAAAAGAAGATGAAAATATTGTAAATAAAGATGAATAAAGAAGATTGTATTTCATTTTGTATATACATTTTCAATAAAGCCACTGTATTTACGTTTTCTTTGTAAATTTAATTATCTTGGGGGGTCGCCGTAATTTTGGGTTTTTTATGAAATATTTGGGGAAAATTTAAAATTACTCCTGGCAACACTGGATATTGGTGACCGTTAGAATACAGGAAACACAACTTTCTGTTTTACACAAATCTATATTAATGATTTCAAAAACAGGAATTTTGATTAAAATCATTAAAACATAAAAAAATGTGTTTTATTTATCCCAGAACTGATCCAATCATCAAAAGTTTTAGAATATTTGTATAGCCATTATTTTATTACAGTTCATATTATTAAAGATAATAATAGAAGAAAGGCTGAAAGACCTCTGGTCAATTGCCTGCTGAGGTCATTTGTAAAAGTGTCTCAATAAATGGATTATCTCTCTCTCTCTCTCTCTCCCTCTCTCTGTAATAGGAGATAAGGCGAAACTAGTCAAGAATTTTTATTAAAGATAATAATAGAAGAAAGGCTGAAAGACCTCTGGTCAATTGCCTGCTGAGGTCATTTGTAAAAGTGTCTCAATAAATGGATTATCTCTCTCTCTCTCTCCCTCTCTCTGTAATAGGAGATAAGGCGAAACTAGTCAAGAATTTTTATTAAAGATAATAATAGAAGAAAGGCTGAAAGACCTCTGGTCAATTGCCTGCTGAGGTCATTTGTAAAAGTGTCTCAATAAATGGATTATCTCTCTCTCTCTCTCTCTCTCTCTCTCTCTCTCTCTCTGTAATAGAAGATAAGGCGAAACTAGTCAAGAATTTTTATTAAAGATAATAATAGAAGAAAGGCTGAAAGACCTCTCAATTGCCTGCTGAGGTCATTTGTATTTTTTATTAAAGATAATAATAGAAGAAAGGCTGAAAGACCTCTGGTCAATTGCCTGCTGAGGTCATTTGTAAAAGTGTCTCAATAAATGGATTATCTCTCTTTATCTCTCTCTCTAATAGGAGATAAGGGGAAACTAGTCAAGAATTTTTATTAAAGATAATAATAGAAGAAAGGCCGAAAGACCTCTGGTCAATTGCCTGCTGGGGTCATTTGTAAAAGTTATTAGAAATAGACTGTAGTACTTCCTGATATCTATTTTTATTTTATTAACTGTACTAGTTTCGACTCATTTGTGTAGTCATCTTCAGCAGTAAATTACAAAAAATTTTAACATATTTTATACAATTTATATTATTGGCAAAGGTTGGTATTAGTTTACAAAGTACAAAAAACTTAACCCTTTGCACTCGTATTAATTAGTGACAAAACGTAATTTTGGCGACTATAAGTCGACATACGAGTGCAAAGGGTTAATACTAAACAGCTTAAAATTCAACAACACATATATTTCATCAAAACATGCATCAACGAAAAACTAACACCAACCTTTGCCAATAATATAAATTGTATAAAATATGTTAAAATTTTTTGTAGTTTACTGCTGAAGATGACTACACAAATGAGTCGAAACTAGTACAGTTAATAAAATAAAAATAGATATCAGGAAGTACTACAGTCTATTTCTAATAATAAATCACCTGATAAACATGGATTACCTACTACAAACAATTTGTAAAAGTGTCTCAATCAATGGATTATTTCTCTCTCTCTCTCTCTCTGTAATAGAAGATAAGGCGAAACTAGTCAAGAATTTTTATTAAAGATAATAATAGAAGAAAGGCTGAAAGACCTCTCAATTGCCTGCTGAGGTCATTTGTAAAAGTGTCTCAATAAATGGATTCTCTCTCTCTCTCTAATAGGAGATAAGGCGAAACTAGTCAAGAATTTTTATTAAAGATAATAATAGAAGAAAGGCTGAAAGACCTCTGGTCAATTGCCTGCTGAGGTCATTTGTAAAAGTGTCTCAATAAATGGATTCTCTCTCTCTCTCTAATAGGAGATAAGGCGAAACTAGTCAAGAATTTTTATTAAAGATAATAATAGAAGAAAGGCTGAAAGACCTCTGGTCAATTGCCTGCTGAGGTCATTTGTAAAAGTGTCTCAATAAATGGATTATCTCTCTTTATCTCTCTCTCTAATAGGAGATAAGGGGAAACTAGTCAAGAATTTTTATTAAAGATAATAATAGAAGAAAGGCTGAAAGACCTCTAGTCAATTTCCTGCTGAGGTCATTTGTAAAAGTGTCTCAATAAATGCATTCTCTCTCTCTCTCTCTCTCCTCTCTCTCTCTCTCTCTCTAATAGGAGATAAAGCGAAACTAGTCAAGACTTTTAGACGTTCAGAGGCTAAAGTGAGTTTTTATTTGTTAAAATTAATATCAGCCATTGGGAATTCTTATACAAATATGAATAAATATTTACACGACATGTACAAAGAATTTTTTTTTCAATCTCTAAATATCTCATCAAAAATTCGTGTAGCATTTGGGGAAATTCTTCTATAAATTGTTTAGAAAACAGTGCCAATACCAAATATTTACGTGATGGCTACAAAGAAGTTTTCATAGTTATTGGATATTTATAAAACAAAGTTGTCGACTAGAATCAATTTTTTGAAAAGCATTGTTACTCAAGCCATCAATCAAAGGTGTTGTAATGTAATTTAGAAATACTATTTTAACACTAACTACTAAAATGTTTTTTTCACTTGGTATTGGGGGTAGACCTTACCTTATTTTCTCGGAGTAGTAGTAGCTTCGTTAATTTGCTTTGTTGCATTAGGTTGTGTTGCCGGCTCTGCTTTTTATATGTCCAAATTTCACAAGATGTAAAGTATGTTCATTAAAAAAAAAACCTCAAGTGTGCCATAATTTCTTATTTTTTAAAATTTAAGTTGGTAACAGGGTTTGTTACTTGCAGCATGTTCCTACCGATAAATTAATGTGCTGTAATAAACGACGCAGGTTCACCTTCCAAAATTTCTTGGGCTGTGTTAATAGCATCCTGAGTACGTTTGACTGGTCTACCACCTCCTGGTTTACGGAGACAACAGATCATGATAAGGTATTTTTAAATTCATCATAAATTATGGGAACGTTAAGAAATTCTTCCTGAAACTCAGCCAAAGGTGCGTCGAACGAATACACCCAATTTCCGTCCACTTTAGTCCCATTTCGGAAATAACTTACAACTAGAAACGTTTTTGCTGGTTGCTGTAACCATTGTGACCACGGAATAATTGTGACTTTTAGAACGATCTGACGTTTTGTATGGCAATTCCTAACACGTGTGCCAACTTAAATTTTAAAATATGAAAAATCATGGCACTCTTGAGGTTTTTTTTTAATGAACATACGATAGATGACACGCTAATATGAAATGAAGAATTTTTAAGTACATTAGAATAATGTCTCAAAACTGGTATTTTTGGTAAATTCCGTAAAACCGCATTGGCGTTGATTTTAATTAGCCCTAGCCTACCCTCCAAACAGTGAGTTTACTGGTGGAAAACCAGAAATAAAAATTGAAATGTTGACTTTTCGTAAATCGTTTCAATTGTAGAAAACCTGGATTATGTTTAACTGGTTGAATTAAAGGATAAGGCGCACACACCACCACTAGGACCCACCCATCACCCTTCGAACGCATTTTAACAAAACCTCTGTTTCATTCAATATAATTTCTATGTCAATTCGTCTGCGATGTTGGAAATTTAAGAATCATCAATAAGCAGAGGTTTGTAGGTTATGTTTAAGTTAAATCGACGGGTGATGGTTGGGCTCTATCCCACCCTTCAAACAGTAGAATATACGCAAGGATTTTAATGATGGAAAATCGTAAACGGAACATTGAAATGTTGACTTTTTGTAAATTCAATTGTGCTTCACTAGTTGAATTATAGGATAAGACACACACACACCACCACGAGGGTTCACCTATCACCACTAGAGCACATAGACCACCCTTTGAACGAATTTGAAAAAAATATCTGTTTCATTCAATATAACTTCTGGGTCAATTCGTCTGCGATATTGTAAATTTAAGAAACACCCATAAGCAGAGGTTATGTTTAAGTTAAATCGACGGGTGATGGGTGGGCTCTATCCCACCCTTCAAACAGTAGAATATGCGCGAGGATTTTAATGATGGAAAATCTTAAACGGAATATTGAAATGTTGACTTTTCGTAAATCAATTCGCTTGTAGAAACCCTGGATTATGTTTAATTGGTTGAATTATAGGATAGGACCCCACACACCACCACGAGCGCACACCTACCACCACTAGGGCCCACCCATCGCCCTTGGAACGAATTTTAACAAAACCTCTGTTTCATTCAATATAATTTCTATGACAATTCGTCTCCGATGTTGGAAATTTAAGAATCACCAATAAGCAGAGGTTATGTTTAAGTTAAATCGAAGGATGATGGGTGAGCCCCATCCCATCTGGTGGCCCAGTAAGTAGAGCTTCTGCTTATGGGCCTCGTGGTCGTGGGTTCGAATCCCATCCGTACGGTCACTTTTTCGGGTCCATGGATGTTTAGTGTATATCCCTTTCATCATTACAAATGATTATTATACAAATTATCGGTTGTGGCAGAATGCCCTAGTTGGCTACGTTAATTCCCAAATCATCCGCGCTCCCTTAACCCGAATTCCTGTCAACCATCCTTCCTTTTATTTAAAAAAAAAACTTATTTCCGCTACCGACAACGTAACTAAGCATTGCATCCATGGTTACAGGTACCGTAAGTGGCTGATAACATTCGTGGTGTTTGTTGTCCTTGACGACGGAACTTAATTTTTTACTTACGGACCTAGGAAAATAATAAACAGAAACGTAACGCTCCAACATATAGGCGAGCAACACATTTTCGTCTATACCTATAGCATCGGCATTCTTTTTACATGGTCACTGCTTAAAAGAGTCGTAACAGAACACATACCTTTTTCGATTTTGTCGGTAACAGATTCTAACACGCAATATTCGCAGCTTCGTTTGTATCCATGCCCGCAAAAACTGTCACTGGATTGACACAAACAAACAAAATTCGACGTTGTTTTCTCGGTTGCTGGGTTGCCATAGAACGCATAGGTGACTATAGACATTTGAATCCCAAAATGTTACAAGCCGTATTTTAGAATATTTTCTGATCTTTTTTAAGTATTATATTTCCGGTAGCGGAAAAAAAATTAATAAGCAACACGGAACGTAATGACAATTAACATTTTCGGCTGGCGAGGAGACTCGGCTCCGCCTCGGCTCCGCCTCGGCTCGTATTCGCCTACCTCAAATGTTAATACGTCCTTACGTTCCTTGTTACTTAAATAACTATTAAATGTTAACTTTTCGTTAATTAATTCATTTGTTGAAACCCTGGATTGCTTTTTACTAGTTGAATTTAAGGATATTTCCCGCGCATCACCCCTCGGTCATATTTTAACATAACCTTTAAACCTCCGCTTTATTTAATATAATCTGTATGTCCATTCGTTTGCGATGTTGGATAGTCAACCAATTTGTAAACGTTTGTTGGTTATGTTTAAGTTAAATCTATGGGGGTGGGTGGTCCCTATCTCACCCTCTAAACAGTACACGAGAGTTGTACTGATGGAAAATCATAAATGGAACATTGAAAGGTTTCTTTTTTTTGTAAATAAAACTCAGGATTATATTTTACTAGTTGAATTTAGGGCTCGACGTTTACTCCGTTTTTCGTTTAAACGTTTACCGTTTATTTGTAACGAATAAAACACGTTTAGCTTAATAAACGTTTACAACTCGTGTAATCCGAATAAACGTTTACACGTTTAGCTTAATAAACGTTTACAACACGTTTAGCCTAATAAACGTTTACAACCCGTAAACTAAAAACGATTTCTCATATTTTTATAATCCATTTGGGGGTCCAAAAGTCATATCTCGGCGTTTCGTAAGGTTCCCAATATTTGTACACATTCGATTCAAACAGGAACCACCTGGTCTATAGGGTGTTGAACCCTTCAAATTTCGGATGCCCACGTTTCGGACGGTTTTCGAGAAACTATTTACTTATTAAGGTGTCCCAAATAATAATTATTTAATCTTTTTTTTTCCGCTACCGGAAATATTGTAAAAAACGGCGAACGAACTTCGAAGCAGATATTTGCAGTTATACGTTTTTATATTAAACAATTTTCGTCAACACGTTTAAACGAAGAAAACACGTTTAAACGCAAAAATCCGTTTAAACGTACACTCATGTATATCCGTTTAAACGCGAATATCCGTTTAAACGTTTAAAAGCCGCTTGCTAACTAAGAACACGTTTGTCCGTGTATTAACGAGCCCTAGTTGAATTATAGGATGGGTTAGGGCTCTCCCACCCTCCTTCGGTCACATTAACATAACCTATAAATCTCTAAACAAATTAGAAACAACTTTACTTGTTGCAGAAAGCATTAGATAAATACAAGAAAACGAAATGTAGCTACATTTCGTTTTCTTGTATTTACCTATAAATCTGTTTATTTAATGTAATTTTTATGTCAAATAGTCTGCGATATTGGAAATTTAACAATAACCCCTAAGCAAAGGTTTTCAGTTTAATACGAAGGGTGTTAAACAGTCCAGAGGAACAAGCAACCTTCTAAATACGGAAAGACTTATTGTGCAAACGAAACCTCAATGTGAAGGCAAGTTACATATTTGTCACTTGCTGTACACGTATGGGTAGACCACGTGACCTAAAATATAATGCGCATGACTTTTAAGAGTTTTAATATCACAGAAAAAAATATGATTTGAGCAGGGCCGCGCCAAGGTATGTTGCCGCCGGGGTACCAGGCAAGAATTGCCGCCCCCTTTCAATGTGAAAAGGGGGGTAGAGAAAATTAATACCACCATTGATCTAAATTATTTAGAAAGAAATAATTTCGATAAAAACAAAGAAATACGTTCATGGATTTAGCGCTTGCATCCGTACGCAAAGAATAAATAATCATCTCCTATTTTACGAACGTACGTGTTACGAAAAAAAAAGTATTTTAGGTGGATTAATTTTTTTTACGAGCGCCGATTTTAAATAAATTGTTTGCAAATTGTAAAAACACAATAAGATTTGCTGGGCGTTAAGCTAAAAGGGCTCATAGCATCGATGTTTCGGGCTAATGACCGGCACCTCTAAAGGCCTGCCGCCCGGGTGCTGGGCACCCCTAACACCCCTTGGTGCGGCCCTGGATTTGAGATCATTCTTAAAGGTGCGGCAGATAAAATTCCGATTTGAAGAGTTTTTATCAAATAGAAAAATGGAGGAAATTTAAAGATCAATTCCTTTAGAGATTAAATATTAAATATCGTTTTTCCGCTACCGACAACGTAAATACGTATTGTATGCATGGTTACAGGTACCGTAAGTGGCTGATAACATTCGTGGTGTTGGTGTCCTTGACGACGGAACTTAATTTTTACTTACGGACCTAGGAAAATAATAAACAGAAACGTAACGCTCCAGCAACACATTTTCGTCTATACCTATAGCATCGGCATCCTTTTTACATAACCACTGTTTGAAAGAGTCGTAACAGGACACATACCTTTTTCGATTTTGTCGGTAAAAGATTCTAATACGCAATATTCGCAGCTCCGTTTGCATCCATGCCCGCAAAAACTGTCACTGGATTGACACAAACAAACAAACAAAGTTCGACATTGTTTTCTCGGTTGCTGGGTTGCCATAGGACGCATAGGTGACTATAAACATTTTAATCCCAAATGTTACAAGCCGTATCTTTTTTAAGTATTATTTTTCCGGCAGCAGAAAAAAATTAAACAGACCGGTTTCGACCTTTCAGGTTTCATCAGTGTAGTTAGTTGCTGATGGGGAAACGGAGATTACTATTGGAATATAAATATTCCAAACCCTGTTAAAGGTATAAACGCCAAAGTGGCGGAATCTATTGCCTGGCAATTTGGCGTTTCTACCTCTACAGATTGTTTTTATTAGGACGAATTCCATCACAAACAATTAGTATGGTAGTATGGCGACCTCTATAGGAATTGATCTTTAAAATTCGCCCATTTTACCGTCCCACTTATTAAGAACAAAATTTTGATTGAAAAATTACACAGCTATTCTCGTTAAAGTGGAAAATAACAGACCTCATCCTCGTTTAAAACGTGAAATAAAAAGAAAAATCGGCAAGGAAGCGTGTGCACACACACACACACACACACACACCAGTGAAATGGCTTCGTAACGGCTATTTCATACAATGATTCGTTAAAAAGTGGCGTACATAATTTAACGCGAACAGAACGAGGAGTGACTCCGCAGATTTTCGGGTGTAATTGTTTGTTACGGAATTATGGGAGTCGCTGGCGCATAAAAACTGAATTAATCCGAGGCGTTGCAGAATAAACAGGAACTCGATTAATCCGTTAACATCTTCGTGCGTCGTTACACTTCTGACGGCCGTAATTACCTCGTCAAGTTTTCTGACTGGGGGGCAGTATAATTGCTGGTTTATTAACAAACGGAGAATTCGATCTTCCAGTTGCAAATCAACACCAATTTTGACCGCAAACTTATTAGCGCCGAAGCACTGGCGTTTGACAGAGGATTCGAACTTCCAGTTGCAAATCACCACAAGCTTTAAGACGGCTCTGCTAGGATCTACTCTCGAAGGCTTGGAAATACATAGATGTCGTTGTGTACGATACAACACGTCTGCGGCAGAAACCTATTTTAGTATACAAATCGTCGCCGAAGCGGATATACCGCCTAACCGCCATTTTGACCAAAATTGAGATTTTAACCTCCATCTTTCCCAGAAAGCTATAAATAAGTTTTTTTGCCTCTTCTGTCAAATTTGATAAATGTGAGATAACCGCCATTTGGATCAAAATTGAGATTTTAACATCAATCTTTCCCAGAAAGCTATAAATTAGTTTTTCTGCCTCTACTATCAAATTTGTTAAATGTGAGGTATTGCCTCTTCACCGACGATATGCAGATATCTATCTATTATGACCCCAAAAATCCAATGATAATGAAACTATGGAGTTATCGGTTTTATAACGAAGTCCGAATGATAAAAGTATAAGAAGTTACTCAACGTTTCGAGAAGGGATTGTGAAAATCTACCGAGGACGCAATCAAACAATCTACGAAGGCGTTGAGAAAGGAGAAAATTCTGCTGCGACCTGTCGAAGGCTTCCGATTGCGTTTCTCGAGATTCTTCTGCGGAAGCTATTTTGGTAAGACTTTCATTGTAGTAGCTGCCATATGATCAACTCCTACTTAGCATCCAGGAAGAAAATAGTCGAGAAATCATTGAAGTCAGGTGTACCTCAAGGCTCAATTTTGGGACCGCTTCGTTTTTACTGTACATCAACGACACCTACCCCAGGAAAACTGCAATAGCACAACGATTCCGTTTACAGTTGACAGCACAAGACTGTGGTGTAGTTCTGCTACAGCAAAAATAGCCTCCGCGTTATACTGCCAACTGGAACCAGTGGCTGAATCGGCCATCACAGTTTCAAAATTACTTGGCAGGAACGTGGCACCAAGGGTTGCATCGGCCATCACAGTTGCTACAAGCTACCGAAATGGACATGTTCGTAAAAAAAAGTCGCTCTTTCCATTTCCGCGTGAAGAATCGACGTTTCGAAAAGCGTTTGCGCTCGGCCTCGCAACAAAAAAAAAACACACGCAATCATTACGAAATTTGTTTAAATTTAAATAATACCCGTTGCGCGGAATTAAATCGACGACACACAAAGAGCATATGGCTTCGATTATTCCACATTTAATTTCGCAACAATAAAAAAGTAATTACTTACACATTCGGAAACACACGTGAGCGTGCACACGTTCACGTATACACACACACATATTGGTGTGCGGATCCAAGCGTTCAAACAATTTGCGCAAAATTTTTCGATTGTGCCGAGTGTCTGGTTTAATCAGATCTAGATAGAGAGCGCGCGGAGGGGGTGCGGGTCGTTAATGCTAGCACCGTTTAGGGGTGAGAATCCGGTGTTGTGAGCCCCGCACACACACACACACACACACACACGCAGACACACAGACACATGTACGCACACACAAATGCGGCAGCGTGTCAGACTCGCCCCCTCTCGTTCCCGCCGCTAGTGGCAAAGCTTTGTGTTCTTGTCACCAACGGATCATTCAAGTCTACACAAGACCCCGTTTTACGGTCCACGTCTAGTTTGCAGTCGCAATCAAATTAATCCCCGGGATGGTACCTGCTTGTAAATTAACTCTCCAGATATTTCATTTAAAGCAACAACATATTTCCAAGGATTTAACTTTATACAGTGTTTTGGTCTTATTTACTCTTGTCTGATAATCGTGGAGCCAATTAGACACTTTCATGTGTTGTTGATATGTAGTCTTGATCAGATATTAAAGGGCGGATTGCGTAAATTGGGTATTAGCTAAAATAATTTCAGTTATACAGGCTTAGACAAGCCGGAGAATAAGAATTTGCAATATTTTTTTGATTATCTTCAACCGTTCGCGAGATATTCACATATATGTCAAAAAACAAATGAAACCAAATATGATTTTCTTGTTGAATTAACACCTCGATAAGCCGGAGAATAAGAAATTGAAATAATTTTTTTATTATCTTCAACCGTTCAGGAGATATTCACATATATGTCAAAAAACAAATGACACCAAATATGTTTTTTTTGTTGAATTGGCATCTCGATAAGCTGGAGAATAAGAATTTGAAATGATTTTTTTATTATCTTCAACCGTTCAAGAGATATTCACATATATGTCAAAAAACAAATGACACCAAATATGTTTTTTTTGTTGAATTGGCATCTCGATAAGCCGGAGAATAAGAATTTGAAATGTTTTTTTTATTATCTTCAACCGTTCAGGAGATATTCACATATATGTCAAAAAACAAATGAAAGCAAATATGTTTTTTTGTTGAATTGGCATCTTGATAAGCCGGAGAATAAGAATTTAAAATTATTTTTTTCATTATCTTCAACCGTTCACAAGATATTCACATATATGTCAAAAAACAAATTAAAGCAAATACTGTTTTATTGTGGAATTGGCAGTTTTACTTAAATCCGGATAAAGGTTCTTCGCAGCAGGCTGACGACTATCCAAGGGCCGGCCCTGTCTGTAAATCCGGCGATCTTGGTGGCCATTTAATGAATTCTCTTCTTCCAATTAATCTTTGCGGAAAAATTGTATTTAAATAGTTTCGAACTTGGACAATGTGACGGGGCACCGTCTTGTTAGAACCAGATACTATTCAGTCCTTCTTCTTTGAAGATAATACGAAGATAAAGTATTACTTCATGTTGAAGTAGCGTTCAGATGTAAATGTGCCTTCAATAAAAAAAAAATGTTCCCACTGATCTGTTCCCAAGAACACGTAACCAATTTCAAAATTTGTATCCAAGAAAATGTGTAGTTATTTGTAAGATTTTCAAAAATATAAAGATTAAAAAAACGATCTCTTTATTTTTAATATCAAAAATTGATGGATTTTTAAAAATTTCTGAAAATTTTAGAATTGTTTTAAATTTGAACAATAATTTAAAAAGTTGAAAATTTTATTTTTTGGCAGTAAAAATTGTCATTTTTGGTAGTTGAATATTGTCATTTTTGGTAGTTGAATATTGTCATTTTTGTTAGTTGAATATTATCATTTTTGGTAGTTGAAGATTGTCATTTTTCGCAGTGAAAATGACCATTTTTGGCAGTTAAAAATTGTCATTTTCGCCATTTGACCATTTTTGGAAGTTAGGAATGATCATTTTTAAAATTTGAAAATTGTCATTTCTGGCAGTTAATAATGGACATTTTTGACACTTAAAAATTGTTCAATTTGGCAGTTGAAAATAATCTCCTTGAAAATGGTCACTTTTCACAGTTAAGAATTGTCATCTTTGGCAGTTGCCGTCTTTGGAACGTTATTTTTAAAAGTTGAAAACTGACATTTTCGACAGTTAGAAATAGTCATTTTTGGTAGTTCAACATTGTTATTTTTGGCAGTTGAATATTGCCGTTTTTGGAACCTGAAAATTGACATTTTTTGATGTTAAAAAAGATCATATTTGACAGTTGAAAATGGACATTTTTGACAGTTGTTTTTGGCGGTTAAAAATGGTCATTTTTGACTCTTGTAAATTGTCATTTATGGTACTTGAAAGTAGTCAATTTGGACAGTTGAAAATTGTGGTTTTTGGCACTTGAAAATTGTCATTCAGGCACTTGAAAATTATCATTCAGGCACTTGAAAATTGTCCATTTTGCCAGTTGAAAATTGTCGTTCTTAGAACCTGAAATTTGACATTTTTGGATGTTAAAATGGTCATTTTTGACAGTTAAAAACAGTTGGAAATAGTAATTTTTGGTTGTTGAACATTGTCAATTTTGGTAGTTGGAAATTGTGATTTTTGGCAGTTGGAAATTGTCGTTCTTAAAACCTGAAATTTGACATTTTTGGATGTTAAAATGATCATTTTTGACAGTTAAAAACAGTTGGAAATAGTAATTTTTGGTTGTTGAACATTGTCAATTTTAGTAGTTGGAAATTGTGATTTTTGGTAGATATAAATGGTGAGTTTTGGGAGTTGAAAATTGTAATTTCTGGCAGTTGAAAGTGGTCATTGAAAATTGTTACTTTTTGCGATCAAAAACGGTTATTTTTGACACTTGTAAATGGTCTTTTTGGCATTCGACAATTATTATTTTTGGCAGTAGAAAAGTATAATTTTTGTCAGTTGAGAATTTTTATTTTTGGCAGTTAAAATTGTCATTTCTGGTAGTTGAAAATAGTCATTGTCGACACTTGAAAATAGTCATCGTTGGCAGTTAACAATGATCACTTTTTACAGTGAGAAATTGTCATTTGTGCCAATTGGAAATATTCAATTTTGGAAATTGGAAATTGTCATTTATAGCAGTTGAAAATTGTCATTTTTATCAGTTAAAAATTGATGTTTTAGGCACTTGAAAATGATCTTTTTGGCAGTTGGGAATTGTCAGATTTGGCAGCTAAAAATTGTCATTTTTGGCACTTGAAAATAGTCACCTTTCACAGTTGGAAATTGTCATTTTTGGCGGTTGAAAATCGTCATTTTTGGCAGTTTAAAATTGTCATTTCGGGCATTTGAAAATGTCATTTCCGGCATTTGAAAATGTCATTTCCGGCATTTGAAAAAGATAATTCTTTAAACAAAAAATTGTCATTTCCGGCATTTGAAAATGATCATTTTTTAACCAAAAAATTGTCATTTTCATCAGTTGAAAATTGTCATTCAGGCACTTGAAAATTGTCCATTTTAGCAGTTGAAAATTATATTTTTTGACACTTGAAAATGGTAATTTTTGTCAGTCGAACATTGTCGAACCTGAAATTTGACATTTTTTGATATTAAAATAGTCATTTTTGACAGTTGAAAAGGAATATTTTTAACAGTTGCAAATAGTCATTTTTGGTAGTTGACATTGTCAATTTTGGTACTTGGAAATTGTGATTTTTGGTAGATATAAATTGTCAGTGTTGGCAGTTGAAAATTGCAGTTTCTGGCAGTTGAAAATGGTAATTTTGGACACTTGAAAATTGTTGTTTTTAGCAGTTGAAAATTGGCAATTGTGACAGTCGAAAATTGTAATTTGTTTCAGTTGAAAATTGTCAGTTAACAATGGTTAATTTTGACAGTTAGAAACTTTCATCTGTGGCAGTTGGAAATAGTATTTTTGGGCAGTTGAAAATTGTCATTTCTGGCAGTTAAAAATTGTCGTTATTGGCAGTTAAAAATTTTGACACTTGAAAATTATATTTTTTTGGCAGTGGGGAATTGTCTATTTTGGCAGTTAAATTGTAATTTTTTATAGATGAAAATTGTAATTTTTGATAGTTGGAAGTTGGGAATTTTGTTACTTGAAAATTGCCATTTTTGGCAGATCAAAATTGTAATTTTTATCAGTTGAAAACTCTCATTTTTGCCAATTCAAAATTGTCATTTCCGGCATTTGAAAATGATCAATTTTTAAACTCAAAATTGACATTTTTGGCAGTTAAAAATTGTCATTTCCGGCAGTTTAAAATGGGCATTCTTTAACTTGAAAATTGTCATTTTCGGCAGTTTAAAATTGTCATTTTTAACTTGAAAATAGTCATTTTAGGCAGTTGACAATGGTAATTTTTGATAAAAACTTTCATTTGTGGCAGTTGAAAATAGTCAATTTTCGCTGTTGAAAATTATCATTTTTGGCAGTTAAGAATTGATGTTTTTGGCACTTAAGAATTATCGTTTTTGGCAGTTGGGAATTGTCCATTTTGGAAGTTGAAAATTGCCCTTATCTGGCACTTGAAAATAGTCACTTTTCATAGTTGAAAATAGTCACTTTTCTTAGTTGAAAATTGTCATTTTTGGCAGTTAAAATTTTCATTTCCGGCAGTTTAAAATGGGCATTCTTTAACTTGAAAATTGTCATTTTCGGCAGTTTAAAATTGTCATTTTTAACTTGAAAATTGTCTTGAATTAACTTGAATTGTCATTTTTGGCAGTTGACAATGGTAATTTTTGATAAAAACTTTAATTTGTGGCAGTTGAAATTAGTCAATTTTCGCTGTTGAAAATTATCATTTTTGGCAGTTCAAAATTGATGTTTTTGGCACTTGAGAATTATCGTTTTTGGCAGTTAGGAATTGTCCATTTTGGCAGTTGAAAATTGCCTTTTTCTGGCACTTGAAAATAGTCACTTTTCATAGTTGAAAATAGTCACTTTTCTTAGTTGAAAATTGTCATTTTTGGCAGTTGAAAATTGGGAATTGTGACAGTTGAAAATTGTAATTTGTATCAGTTGAGAATGGTTATTTTTAACTTGAAAATAGTCATTTTTGGCAGTTAACAATGGTCATATTTATAGTAAGAAACTTGCATTTTTGACAGTTAGAAATTTTCATTTGTGGCAGTTGAAAATAGTGTATTTTGGCAGTTGAAAATCGTCATTTCTGGCAGTTGAAAATTGTTATTTTTGGCACATAAAAATTCATGCTTTCGGCACTTGATAAAGATCTTTTTTGGTAGTAAGGAATTATCTATTTTGGTAGTTAAGAATGGTCATTTTTGATAGGTAAAAATGGTCATTCTTGACAGTTCAAAATGGTCATTTTCGGCAATTAAGAATTGTCATTTTTGACAGTTAAAAATTGTCATTTTGGACAGTTCAAAATGGTCTTTTTCGGCAAGTAAAAATGGTCATTTTTGATAGTTCAAAATGGTCATTTTTGACAGTTAAAAATGGTCAATTTTGACAATTAAAAATTGTCATTTTTGACAGTTGAAAATGGTCGTTTTTGACAGTTGAAAATGGTCATTTGTGACAGTTAAAAAATGGTAATTTTTGACAGTTAACAATGGTCTTGTTTGACAGTTGAAAATGGTCATTTTTGACAGTTGAAAATGGTCATTTTTGACAGTTGAAAATGGTCATTTTTGACTATTTTTAACTGTCAAAAATGGACATGTTTAACAGTTAGACATTTTTATTTGTGGTAGATGAAAATTGTCCATGTTGAAAACTGTTATTTTTGGCAGTTGAATGTTATCATTTTTGCCAGATTTTTTCTAAATTGAAAATGGTAATATTTAGCACTACGTTAACCTTTTTAAGGATATTGAGTAAGAATTTCCTCAGACCCCTGCAATGGTACCTGTTTACTGGCCCACTTGAACAGAGGTAAAAACAAAGGAAATCTCAATTAGAATTCAAAAATTGCATGTCGGCCTGATCGACCTTTAAGCTTTAAGGTTTAATTATTATTTCAGAAATAGCTATAAGCACATTTATAATTTTTTTTAAAAGCTTGAGATATGAGTTAAAGCTGGCGTTTAAATTTGTGCTACAAACGATTTCCTGTCCACAATACATTTGTAACATGAATTCGATTTTCCCTCGCGGCGTAAGATGGGCCGCAGATAATTTTTGATGAGATAATCGAGCAGGGGCGATACAACAGTCAGTGGGTATTGAAACCTGAGCCCTTCAGAGGAAGGAATGGTATGGCCCGGGCATTCAAGGAACACAATACGCCACACCGCAAAATTAGTACGCTGCCATTAATGTGGACCAAGAGGAGTCTGCAGTCGCGCGTGGTATCTCGAAACTCACGAATTCAAACCAACAAATAAAAAATATCACCAGATTACAAAACTGCAAGTTATTTTTTGAGTAAACTGAGTTTTTAAATTTGAAGTATAATTTTTCCATCTTTCATAATTTTGACGTTTTAAACGTCAGTTTCATCCGAGTCTAGTGAATTTAAAATATGATTTGAATTGAAAATGAAAATGAAAGCGTAAATATAAATGACTATGATCCAACAAGTCAGAGAAAGTAACATGATGGCCACATCACCATTTTTACTTTCTCCGTTACGAAGTACGAGAAAGTATTGTGATCTTGATTTCTTTTTCAATTTTTTTTTTATTTTAATATTCTTTTTTATTCGATTTTCTAGACAGATGCCTGTTTTGTCCAGTCGTGCGTTAAAGTCCGATGATTATCATCAGTGTTATTAAGTTACGATAAATTAAATAATTACAATTTAAAAATGAAATTCCATCGCGCCAAAATCGTCCATTCGACGGAATGAATGGAAAATAAAATTAATTAAAAACCGCCATGTCGCGTTTAATTCAATGCTTGACTGTTGATGGGAATTAAATTAAAAATTTAACCGGGCGGTGTATATTTTCCAATGAAATCCTGTAATGGTTAAACAATATAGAGTTCTGCGTTTAAAATTAATTATATTTGTGTAATTCGGATGGAGCCGCGGAAAAATAATTGATTCCGTGCGTTCGGGGGATTTTGTCGGTTCACCATTTATACCATTGCAGACGGATGCGTTGGCGATAGTTTTGCAGTTTTGTTATTGAGATTTTTGTAAGATAACAAGGGTCATTTAATCATAATAATAATAATAATAACTGAACTTTACAGGAAAGAAATATTAACAAAAACAATAATGGAATTGAGAACATGAATGAAATTGTGTCAAAGTATAAAAAAAATTGGGTTTGAAAAGCTTTAACCAGAATCTTCTTCAAGATGTATCCGAAATCATAAATTTATTATTATTGGCAGTTTATTCTTCGTATTAAGAAAATATAGCGGTTGAACATTTTCATTTTTGGTAGCTACAAATTATCATTTCTGGCAGTTGAAAATGAAAATAGTCCATTTTGGCAGTTAAAAATGATCTTTCTTGTCAGATTTTGCAGTTGAAAATGGTCATTTATGACACTTGGAAATTTTGAAACTTGTCCATTTTGAAAATTATATTTTTTTGGCATTTGCAAATGATCACTGAAAATTGTCATTTTTTGGCAGTTGATAAACGGACATTTTTGGCAGTTGGAAATAGCTATTTTCGGCAGTTGAACATTGTTAATTTTGGTAGTTGAATAAAAGTAATTTTTAGTAGCTTTAAACGATTATTCATGGCAATTAAAAATGGTCAATTTAAAGAGTTGAAAATTGTTGTTTTTGGCACTTAAAAGTCGTCAATTTTGGCAGTTGAATATGATCTTTTTGTCAAATTTTTTAGTTGAAAATGGTCACTTTTGGCAGTTGAAAATGGACATTTTTGACACTTGGAAATTTTGAAAATTGTAAATTTTGGCACTTGAAAATGATCACTTTTCACAGTTGAGAATTGTCATTTTTGGCAGTAGAACATTGTCGTTTTTTTAATCTGAAATGGTAATTTTTCAGTGTTAAAAATAGTAATTATTGACGGTTGAAAACGGACACTTTTGACAGTTGTATGTAGTTATTTTTGGCAGTTGAACATTTTCATTTTTGGTGGCTACAAATTGTCATTTCTGGCAGATGAAAATGGACATTTTTGACACTTGAAAATGTTCGTTTTCGGCGGTTAAAAATGGTCATTTTTGACACTTGAAAATGATTATTTATGGCAATTGAAAATGGTCAATTTAGACAGTTGAAAATTGTTCTTTTCAGCATTTGAAAATGATCTTTTTTGTCAGATTTTACAGTTAAAAATGGACATTTTTGACACTTGGAAATTTTGAAAATTGTAAATTTTGTCACTTGAAAATGATCACAATATTGTCATTTTTAGAACCTGAAATGGTAATTTTTCGTTGTTAAAAATAGTAATTATTGACAGTGGAAAACGGACATTTTTGACAGTTGGATGTAGTTATTTTTGGCAGTTGAACATTTTCATTTTTGGTACCAACAAATTATCATTTCTGGCAGTTGAAAATGGGCATTTTTGTCACTTGAAAATTTTCGTTTTTGGCGGTTAAAAATGGTAATTTTTGACACTTGAAAATGATTATTTATGGAAATTGAAAATGGTCAATTTAGACAGTTGAAAATTGTTCTTTTCGGCACTTGAAAATTGTCCATTATGGCAGTTGAAAATGATATTTTGGTCAGATTTTACAGTTGAAAATGGACATTTTTGACACTTGGAAATTTTGAAAATTGTCCATTTTGGCAGTTGGAAACGATCTGTTTTTGGCACTTGAAAATTCTCACTTTGCACAGTTGAGAATTGTCATTTTTTGGCAGTAAAACATTGTCGTTTTTAAAACGTGAAATGGTAATTTTTCGGTGTTAAAAATAGTAATTATTAACAGTTGAAAACGGACATTTTTGATAGTTGGGAATAGTTATTTTTGGCAGTTGAACATTTTCATTTTCGGTAGCTACTAATTGTCATTTCTGGCAGTTGAAAATAGACGTTTTTAACACTTGAAAATTTTCCTTTTTGGCGGTTGAAAATGGTCATTTTTGACATTTGAAAATGATAATTTATGGCAATTGAAAATTGTCAATTTTGACAGTTGAAAATTGTTGTTTTCGGCATTTGAAAATTGTCCAGTTTGGCAGTTGAAAATGATCGTTTTTGTCAGATTTCACAGTTGAAAATGGACATTTTTGACACTTGTAAATTTTGACAATTGTCCATTTTGGCAGTTGGAAGTGATCTTTTTTGGTACTTGAAAATGATCACTTTGTACAGTTGAAAATTGCCATTTTTTGGCAGTAGAACATTGTGGTTTTTAGAACCTGAAAATGGTAATTTTTCGGTGTTAAAAATGGTAATTATTGACAGTTGAAAACGGACATTTTTGACAGTTGGAAATGGTTATTTTTGGCAGGTGAATATTTTCATTTTTATTAGCAGTTGAAAATTGACATTTTTAACACTTGAAAATTGTGTTAAAAATGGTAATAATTGACAGTTGAAAACGGGGATTTTTGACAGTTGGAAATAGTTATTTTTGGTAGTTGAACATTTTAATTTTTGGTAGCTACAAATTGTCATTTCTGGCAGTTAAAAATGGACATTTTTGTCACTTGAAATTTTTTGTTTTTGGCGGTTAAAAATGGTCATTTTTGACACTTGAAAATGATTATTTATGGCAATTGAAAATGGTCAATTTTGACAGTTGAAAATTGTTGTTTTCGGCACTTGAAAATTGTCTATTTTGGCAGGTGAAAATGATCCTTTTTGTCAGATTTTACAGTTGAAAATAGACATTTTTGACACTTGGAAATTTTGAAAAACGTCCATTTTGACAGTTGGAAATGATCTTTTTTTGGCACTTGAAAATGATCGCTTTGCACAGTTCAGAATTGTCATTTTTAGCAGTAGAACATTGTCGTTTTTAGAACCTGAAAATGGTATTTTTTCGGTGTTAAAAATGGTAGTTATTGACAGTTTAAAACGGACATTTTTGACAGTTGAAAATAGTTATTTTTGGCAGTTGAACATTTTCATTTTTGCTAGATATAAATGATCATTTCTGCCAGTTGAAAATGTACATTTTTAACAGTTGAAATTTTTCGTTTTTGGCGGTTGAAAATGGTCATTTTTTACACTTGACAATGATTATTTATGGCAATTGAAAATGGTCAATTTAGACAGTTGACATTGTTGTTTTCGGCACTTGAAAATTGTCCATTATGGCAGTTGAAAATGATCTTTTTGTCAGATTTTACAGTTGAAAATGGACATTTTGGACACTTGGAAATTTTGAAAATTGTCCATTTTGTCAGTTGGAAATGATTTTTTTAGGCACTTGAAAATGATCACTTTGCACAGTTAAGAATTGTCATTTTTTGGCAGTAGAACATTGTCGTTTTTAGAACCTGAAAATGGTATTTTTCGGTGTTAAAAATGGTAATTATTGACAGTTGAAAACGGATATGTTTGACAGTTGGATGTAGTTATTTTTGGCAGTTAAACATTTTCATTTTTGGTAGCTACAAATTATCATTTCTGGCAGTTGAAAATGAACATTTTTGACGCTTGAAAATTTTCGTTTTTAGCGGTTAAAAATCGTCATTTTTGAGACTTGAAAATGATTATTTATGACAATTGAAAATGATCTTTTTTTGGCACTTGAAAATGATTACTTTGCACAGTTGAGAATTGTCATTTTTTGGCAGTAGAACATGGTCGTTTCTAGAACCTGAAAATGGTAATTTTTCGGTGTTAAAAATGATAATTATTGGCAGTTGAAAACGGACATTTGGCAGTTAGAAATGGTCATTTTTGACACTTGAAAATGATTATTTATGGAAATTGAAAATGATCTTCTTTATCAGATTTTACAGTTGAAAATGGACATTTTTGAAATTTGAAAATTTTTGTTATTTTTTTTTTAGTTGAAAATTGTCATTTTTGGCAGTTAAAAGTTTACGTATTTATTTCTCATATTAAGGAAATATAGCAAGTAATTTGTATATAGAAATTAACGAAGATTTAAAAATACCCTTTTTTTAAAAAAGGATACTTCTTAGATCAGATGACACATTCCGGCAAAGATAACCGTACTCAAACGTACATTAGCATCCTTTGTGTTTGTTCCTAGCACTCCTGTAGTAGGTTCACGTATCACGTATGTGTGTAATATCGCGTTGAAGGTATGAAATATTGAATAGGGCCCCAGAGTGAACGTTTTAGAATTAGTGCATGTGTGTATGGTACATAGTATGTTGATCAGGTGAGGCAATAGAACGTGTGAACAGCTTAGCACATGTCAAGTGCAGGGCGGGGGACTTCCTGCTATTCAATGGGCTCGCTCTAATACCTTCAGACAACTGAATAGAGGTGCGAGGCCCCAACTTGCCACTCGGCACCTCCAGTCCTGCCACTGCCGTGAATTTACCTGAGGCCTCGCAAAGGGTTTATTAATATTCCGATTGGTATTATTGAAGTTATTCGTGTTTATTGATATTTAAAAAAATAATTGAATAAGGCTTTTTTAAATTTAAAAATCTGGTGTTATTCACAGATGAAGCTAATTATATCACCTTTCATCAAATTTGAGCAAGTATTCGATTACTGATCCATACCGTAATTTACCACTGCAAGGAAATAATATATTTCCATCCTGTATCCATGGATCGTAAATTGGTCGACGCCCAACAATCACGCACTCCCATGTCTTTGTATTTTTAACTGTCAATTATCATTAACTGGCACACGTATAATTACCGATAAAGCGGCGTAAATTAACACTCTTTGCTTCTCTCCAAGAACGCCCATAATTATGGTAAATGCGTAACAATTTAAGTGCCACTTACGACAGCCCCCGTTTCATATAATTAATAATCCGAACTGTCCATTTAAGTGAATAATTGAGATCAGATTGACTGGTAACAAATTGGCGTGCAAACAGCACACTTTAATTTATTCTATTGAAGTAATTTCGGTACGTAAATCTTCGTAGGCGAGACAAAGAGAACGATGTTCGCCAGAGGAAAGAAGTATTTTAACCCATTAACTGCAAATCATTAAGAATACGTATAAAATAAGTGATAGCATCATTTATTCATGTTTGATTCCAATTCCTCCAATAATTGTTACAATACTTGGTATTATTATTATTATACAGGGTGTCTACGGTAAACCGTTCGTTAAGAGAAGTTACAGGCTGATTTTAAAATGCCCGGTTGAGGTACAAATTTTAGAAATATTCTCGTTTTCTTGAAAACTAAAAGAGATAACTGTACAAATGTTCCTATAAAATATGTTGCAATTTAAACGAGGAATCCAATAATGTAATAATGTATAGGGTATTCCATTTAACTGATTGAGGTTGGCGGCACTTACTTCGTGATACATTTTTAATTAAATAAAACACACTTTTACTTAGTTAATATCACACTGTTTAATAACTTGTTCCATTTAAAATAATAAATTTGGTGCAGTGATAGAAAGTTGAAAATATTTCGCATGAGGATAACTGAATCAAGGATTGTTTTCCAAATTTTTAATACAACGGAAACCGCGTAAACTTTTAAGACACCCTGTATATCTAACAAGAAATATTTTGTTTGATTCCACAGCCACCCAGGACGTCAATAATTGTTACATATAACAAGGTACATACCGTAGACGTCTATTGCGGCTATAATAAATCATCTTTTTCACATAGACGAAAATGAAAATAAATTAGTGGAGTAGCGCTCTTTTCAAGACCGGGAAACTCTTGTGGAGCTGAGCGCCTTTACCGCTGACCCGGCCTCACTAATTAGATCTTCCAAATTGGCACTCGGCAATGAGAGACGTATAGAGTCATACATGTCGAGAGGACGTAACTCTGACGTTTGTCTAGTTTTTCACTCGCGAATCTTATTGAGCGTGAAATTAGTCTTTTTTTTGCGAATCGAAAAGTTGTCATTTTTCATCAACTGTACCTGCATTCGAGTTTTATTGTTGGTTTAGAAAAAAAAAACTCTAATTGGCTCTAAGATTATTTTTCAGTATGTGCTAGCAGATATTAAAAATAGAATTTTGTTGTTGAATTTCAAAGCAGGCCATAGGGATTTAATTATTTGACAGTATCGATCTTCGTACATTTTTTTTTAAAGCTTTGGTACCTTACTCAATAGTTTCTGCAGAGTATTTACCGAGATAATTGTAAAAACATTTTGAGTTAAAAATAAAGGTTTGCCATGATATCATAATGGCGGATATTTCATTTTGTTATAAGTGACGTTTGCTGTCGCATTACGATTTACAACCGTCCGTATATTCCACACAAGAAAAGTAATTATAATTAAATGGTTTTACTCGGGTACGTGATTTGTTTAAAGTTGAATTTCCGGAAAAGGCAATACCCAGCAATTCAATGAGTATTAAAAACAATGTAAGTAGACCGATACTAACACTAGCATATAACAAAAATCTACGATGAAGTTAGCGCTGGAAATCTAAAGTCATGTCTGAACTAAGATCACATGCGCACGCGTAAAGTACTCATGTTGACATGTCAGATATTAATCTCTAACTATAATATATGACATGTCACCGGACCAGCATTTTAGTACAGACATGACTCAAGATTTCCAACGCCAACTTCGTCACCGATTTTTGTTGTACGGTCGATATAAAATAATTAAGGGGGCCAATTGTAACACATTTAAAAAGTAAAGTAGTAATTATTTATTGTAGCTGCTAGCTAGACATTCCACCATCCACTGCACCGATAAACTAATCCCATTTAATTGCACAAATGGCACTTATAAAATGTAATAAAGCGATGGAATTTAATTAATCAAAATATGCAACGTTCAGTCGAATCGATGCGGATTTCCGGGGATTTCGCCATAATCCCATTCCCGACCAATTATACATTTATTTCCAGTCAAACTGCGACCGGTGCGCGTACCATTCAAAATGGGGCCATTTAAGGGCACTCCACTTTCTGGCGAAACATCACCACCACCGGTGGTGTGACATCGCTCCATCTCCTAAATCCTATTATGGACATCTCCGTGGCCAAAACGGTTTTAAATCGATCCGCGTCTTTCGAGATTCCTTCTAATAAAGACCCATTCTGCAGCTCGCCCACCTCAATGGGGATTACACACGGTCTATTATATTTGAATAGGGTGTTTAGCCGTCTCGGGTTTATCTTCGGGTATTTTGTGTTGTCATCATTTGACGGCTACTTAACGTGGGTATCGAGTCCATTGTGGAGTTTACGGAAGCGATGAGGACCGTTTTAAATTGCTGTTCCGGGTGATATATGATATTTTTATTGGGCCCTCTGTTGCTGAGGAATTCCTACGTGGGGACCTTCAACGCACGTTCTAATTAAAACCACAAGAATTTTAAAACTGAAGCGGGGGTAGGTTTTTTTAATTACTTAATGCGTTAATTTGCTATCTTGTGGGTTAATTCTAATTGTGTTTGCTCTGATATCGTTGATAATGAAACCCATGAGTCTGATAAAAAAATATATAAAAACAAAAGTCATAAACCTCAAATTCTTCAAATTAAATCAAATTCGATTCTGCTCCTTGAATTTATAAAAATCCACGAACCTCCCTGACCAAAAATCCAAAATAATCTCACTTGAAGACACTGTGTTTAAATTCTCAGATTGCACATTTTGTAAGTCCGATAAAAAAATATAAAAACAAAAGCTATAAACGTCAAATTCTTCAGATTAAATCAAATTCGATTCTGCTGCTTGAATTTATAAAAATCCACGAACCTCCCTGACCAAAAATTCAAAATAATCGTACTTGAAGAAACGGTGTTTAAATTCTCAGATTGCACATTTTGTAAGTCCGATAAAAAAATATAAAAACAAAAGCCATAAACGTCAAATTCTTCAGATTAAATCAAATTCGATTCTGCTGCTTGAATTTATAAAAATCCACGAACCTCCCTGACCAAAAATTCAAAATAATCGTACTTGAAGAAACGGTGTTTAAATTCTCAGATTGCACATTTTGTAAGTCCGATAAAAAAATATAAAAACAAAAGCCATAAACGTCAAATTCTTCAGATTAAATCAAATTCGATTCTGCTGCTTGAATTTATAAAAATCCACGAACCTCCCTGACCAAAAATCCAAAATAATCGTACTTGAAGAAACTGTGTTTAAATTCTCAGATTGCACATTTTGTAAGTCGGATAAAAAAAATATAAAAACAAAAGAAATAAACGTCAAATTCTTCAGATTAAATCAAATTCGATTCTGCTGCTTGAATTTATAAAAATCCACGAACCTCCCTGACCAAAAATCCAAAATAATCGTACTTGAAGAAACTGTGTTTAAATTCTCAGATTGCACATTTTGTAAGTCAGATAAAAAAAATATAAAAACAAAAGCCATAAACGTCAAATTCTTCAGATTAAATCAAATTCGATTCTGCTGCTTGAATTTATAAAAATCCACGAACCTCCCTGACCAAAAATCCAAAATAATCGTACTTGAAGAAACTGTGTTTAAATTCTCAGATTGTACATTTTGTAAGTCCGATAAAAAAATATATAAAAACAAAGGCCATAAACGTCAAATTCTTCAGATTAAATCAAATTCGATTCTGCTGCTTGAATTTATAAAAATCCACGAACTTCCCTGACCAAAAATCCAAAATAATCTCACTTGAAGAAACTGTGTTTAAATTCTCAGATTGCACATTTTGTAAGTCCGATAAAAAAAATATAAAAACAAAAGCCATAAACATCAAATTCTTCAAATTAAATCAAATTCGATTCTGCTGCTTGAATTTATAAAAATCCACGAACTTCCCTGGCCAAAAATCCAAAATAATCGGACTTGAAGACACTGTGTTTAAATTCTCAGATTGCACATTTTGTAAGTCCGATAAAAAAATATTAAAACAAAAGCCATAAACGTCAAATTCTTCAAATTAAATCAAATTCGATTCTGCTGCATGAATTTATAAAAATCCACGAACTTCCCTCACCAAAAATCCAAAATAATCGTACTTGAAGAAACTGTGTTTAAATTCTCAGATTGCACATTTTGTAAGTCCGATAAAAAATATAAAAACAAAAGCCATAAACGTCAAATTCTTCAAATTAAATCAAATTCGATTCTGCTGCTTAAATTTATAAAAATCCACGAACCTCCCTCACCAAAAATCCAAAATAATCTCACTTGAAGAAACTGTGTTTAAATTCTCAGATTGAACATTTTGTAAGTCCGATAAAAAAATATAAAAACAAAAGCCATAAACGTCAAATTCTTCAGATTAAATCAAATTCGATTCTGCTGCTTGAATTTATAAAAATCCACGAACCTCCCTGACCAAAAATCCAAAATAATCGTACTTGAAGAAACTGTGTTTAAATTCTCAGATTGCACATTTTGTAAGTCTGATAAAAAAATATAAAGACAAAAGCCATAAACTTCAAATTCTTAAAATTAAATCAAATTCGATTCTGCTGCTTGAATTTATAAAAATCCACGAACCTCCCTCACCAAAAATCCAAAATAATCTTACTTGAAGACACTGTGTGTTAATTCTCAGATTGCACATTTTGTAAGTCCGATAAAAAAATATAAAAACAAAAGCCATAAACGTCAAATTCTTCGAATTAAATCAAATTCGATTCTGCTGCTTGAATTTATAAAAATCCACGAACCTCCCTCACCAAAAATCCAAAATAATCGGACTTGAAGACACTGTGTGTTAATTCTCAGTTTGCACATTTTGTAAGTCCGATAAAAAAATATTAAAACAAAAGCCATAAACGTCAAATTCTTCGAATCAAATCAAATTCGATTCTGCTGCTTGAATTTATAAAAATCCACGAACCTCCCTTACCAAAAATCCAAAATAATCTCACTTGAAGAAACTGTGTTTAAATTTTCAGATTGCACATTTTGTAAGTCCGATAAAAAAAATATAAAAACAAAGGCCATAAACGTCAAATTCTTCAAATTAAATCAAATTCGATTCTGCTGCTTGAATTTATAAAAATCCACGAACCTCCCTCACCAAAAATCCAAAATAATCTTACTTGAAGACACTGTGTGTTAATTCTCAGATTGCACATTTTGTAAGTCTGATAAAAAAATATAAAGACAAAAGCCATAAACTTCAAATTCTTAAAATTAAATCAAATTCGATTCTGCTGCTTGAATTTATAAAAATCCACGAACCTCCCTCACCAAAAATCCAAAATAATCTTACTTGAAGACACTGTGTGTTAATTCTCAGATTGCACATTTTGTAAGTCTGATAAAAAAATATAAAGACAAAAGCCATAAACTTCAAATTCTTAAAATTAAATCAAATTCGATTCTGCTGCTTGAATTTATAAAAATCCACGAACCTCCCTCACCAAAAATCCAAAATAATCTTACTTGAAGACACTGTGTGTTAATTCTCAGTTTGCACATTTTGTAAGTCCGATAAAAAAATATTAAAACAAAAGCCATAAACGTCAAATTCTTCGAATCAAATCAAATTCGATTCTGCTGCTTGAATTTATAAAAATCCACGAACCTCCCTTACCAAAAATCCAAAATAATCTCACTTGAAGAAACTGTGTTTAAATTTTCAGATTGCACATTTTGTAAGTCCGATAAAAAAAATATAAAAACAAAGGCCATAAACGTCAAATTCTTCAAATTAAATCAAATTCGATTCTGCTGCTTGAATTTATAAAAATCCACGAACCTCCCTCACCAAAAATCCAAAATAATCTTACTTGAAGACACTGTGTGTTAATTCTCAGATTGCACATTTTGTAAGTCTGATAAAAAAATATAAAAACAAAAACAATAAACGTCAAATTCTTCAAATTAAATCAAATTCGATTCTGCTGCTTGAATTTATAAAAATCCACGAACCTCCCTCACCAAAAATCCACAATAATCGTACTTGAAGACACTGTGTTTCAATTCTCAGATTGCACATTTTGTAAGTCCGATAAAAAAATATTAAAACAAAAGCCATAAACGTCAAATTCTTCAAATTAAATCAAATTCGATTCTGCTGCATGAATTTATAAAAATCCACGAACTTCCCTCACCAAAAATCCAAAATAATCGTACTTGAAGAAACTGTGTTTAAATTCTCAGATTGCACATTTTGTAAGTCCGATAAAAAATATAAAAACAAAAGCCATAAACGTCAAATTCTTCAAATTAAATCAAATTCGATTCTGCTGCTTAAATTTATAAAAATCCACGAACCTCCCTCACCAAAAATCCAAAATAATCTCACTTGAAGAAACTGTGTTTAAATTCTCAGATTGAACATTTTGTAAGTCCGATAAAAAAATATAAAAACAAAAGCCATAAACGTCAAATTCTTCAGATTAAATCAAATTCGATTCTGCTGCTTGAATTTATAAAAATCCACGAACCTCCCTGACCAAAAATCCAAAATAATCGTACTTGAAGAAACTGTGTTTAAATTCTCAGATTGCACATTTTGTAAGTCTGATAAAAAAATATAAAGACAAAAGCCATAAACTTCAAATTCTTAAAATTAAATCAAATTCGATTCTGCTGCTTGAATTTATAAAAATCCACGAACCTCCCTCACCAAAAATCCAAAATAATCTTACTTGAAGACACTGTGTGTTAATTCTCAGATTGCACATTTTGTAAGTCCGATAAAAAAATATAAAAACAAAAGCCATAAACGTCAAATTCTTCGAATTAAATCAAATTCGATTCTGCTGCTTGAATTTATAAAAATCCACGAACCTCCCTCACCAAAAATCCAAAATAATCGGACTTGAAGACACTGTGTGTTAATTCTCAGTTTGCACATTTTGTAAGTCCGATAAAAAAATATTAAAACAAAAGCCATAAACGTCAAATTCTTCGAATCAAATCAAATTCGATTCTGCTGCTTGAATTTATAAAAATCCACGAACCTCCCTTACCAAAAATCCAAAATAATCTCACTTGAAGAAACTGTGTTTAAATTTTCAGATTGCACATTTTGTAAGTCCGATAAAAAAAATATAAAAACAAAGGCCATAAACGTCAAATTCTTCAAATTAAATCAAATTCGATTCTGCTGCTTGAATTTATAAAAATCCACGAACCTCCCTCACCAAAAATCCAAAATAATCTTACTTGAAGACACTGTGTGTTAATTCTCAGATTGCACATTTTGTAAGTCTGATAAAAAAATATAAAGACAAAAGCCATAAACTTCAAATTCTTAAAATTAAATCAAATTCGATTCTGCTGCTTGAATTTATAAAAATCCACGAACCTCCCTCACCAAAAATCCAAAATAATCTTACTTGAAGACACTGTGTGTTAATTCTCAGATTGCACATTTTGTAAGTCTGATAAAAAAATATAAAGACAAAAGCCATAAACTTCAAATTCTTAAAATTAAATCAAATTCGATTCTGCTGCTTGAATTTATAAAAATCCACGAACCTCCCTCACCAAAAATCCAAAATAATCTTACTTGAAGACACTGTGTGTTAATTCTCAGTTTGCACATTTTGTAAGTCCGATAAAAAAATATTAAAACAAAAGCCATAAACGTCAAATTCTTCGAATCAAATCAAATTCGATTCTGCTGCTTGAATTTATAAAAATCCACGAACCTCCCTTACCAAAAATCCAAAATAATCTCACTTGAAGAAACTGTGTTTAAATTTTCAGATTGCACATTTTGTAAGTCCGATAAAAAAAATATAAAAACAAAGGCCATAAACGTCAAATTCTTCAAATTAAATCAAATTCGATTCTGCTGCTTGAATTTATAAAAATCCACGAACCTCCCTCACCAAAAATCCAAAATAATCTTACTTGAAGACACTGTGTGTTAATTCTCAGATTGCACATTTTGTAAGTCTGATAAAAAAATATAAAAACAAAAACAATAAACGTCAAATTCTTCAAATTAAATCAAATTCGATTCTGCTGCTTGAATTTATAAAAATCCACGAACCTCCCTCACCAAAAATCCACAATAATCGTACTTGAAGACACTGTGTTTCAATTCTCAGATTGCACATTTTGTAAGTCCGATAAAAAAATATAAAAACAAAAGCCATAAACGTCAAATTCTTCGAATTAAATCAAATTCGATTCTGCTGCTTGAATTTATAAAAATCCACGAACCTCCCTCACCAAAAATCCAAAATAATCGGACTTGAAGAGACTGTGTTTAAATTCTCAGATTGCACATTTTGTAAGTCCGATAAAAAAATATAAAAACAAAAGCCATAAACGTCAAATTCTTCGAATTAAATCAAATTCGATTCTGCTGCTTGAATTTATAAAAATCCATGAACCTCCCTCACCAAAAATCCAAAATAATCGTACTTGAAGACACTGTGTGTTAATTCTCAGATTGCACATTTTGTAAGTCCGATAAAAAAATATAAAAACAAAAGCCATAAACGTCAAATTCTTCGAATTAAATCAAATTCGATTCTGCTGCTTGAATTTATAAAAATCCACGAACTTCCCTCACCAAAAATCCAAAATAATCGGACTTGAAGAGACTGTGTTTAAATTCTCAGATTGCACATTTTGTAAGTCCGATAAAAAATATAAAAACAAAAGCCATAAACTTCAAATTCTTCAAATTAAATCAAATTCGATTCTGCTGCTTGAATTTATAAAAATCCACGAACTTCTCTCACCAAAAATCCAAAATAATCGTACTTGAAGACACTGTGTGTTAATTCTCAGATTGCACATTTTGTAAGTCCGATAAAAAAATATAAAAACAAAAGCCAGAAACGTCAAATTCTTCGAATTAAATCAAATTCGATTCTGCTGCTTGAATTTATAAAAATCCACGAACTTCCCTGACCAAAAATCCAAAATAATCGTACTGTGTTTAAATTATGCACATTTTGTAAGTCTGATAAAAAAATATAACAAATGCCACAAATAAATTCTTATTATACACTGGAGGGGAAAAAAATGCAACACTTGAAATTCGTGAAATTTCGACCATTTTCAAACCGCCATAACTCGGCGTAATTTCAATCGATTTTGATGAATCTTTAAGGGCAAAAAAACTTTTGTCTTC
Organism: Ocypus olens; assembly: GCA_910593695.2. Classification (NCBI taxonomy): domain Eukaryota; kingdom Metazoa; phylum Arthropoda; class Insecta; order Coleoptera; family Staphylinidae; genus Ocypus; species Ocypus olens. Next base: position 50,447,072 of record OU343054.1, on the reverse strand, counting down.
TTTAAAGTCATGCATACGACTTTAGAGAAGACACTTCAAAGTTTTTCGCTCTCAAAGATTCATCAAATTCGATTGAAAATACGCCGAGTTATGGCGAAATTTCACGAATTTCAAGTGTTTCATTTTTTTTCCACCAATATATTATTATTAATTATGCACGTAAGAAGTAACTATTATAACGTATTGTATGTTATTGCCCTGCGAATCCATTGTTTTTTCGCCCTAGGGGTAAAGCTCTATTACGATTTCTCAGCCGTAAAAATCGAGAGAGAAATAACATTTCTCTCGCTAGGGAGAGAAGTAATCATTTCTCTTTCTGCGAGGTTTCATTATTTGTTTTAACCGTCATGACTGACAGCTTTTTATTTCTCCGTTACGAAGTACGAGAAAGTATTGTGATCGTGAAATTTTTTTCAAATTTTGTTTTTGCGGAAATATCCGTTTTGGGGTCCCTAGATGCCATTTCAACAATTTCTGGAAAAAAAAATTGTGTCTGCGAGTGTGTGTTTATGTCTGTGTGCCGCCCTTCTAGTTCGACACCTTTTAAAAGTCGAAACACGTCTACAGTTGAAAGAATAACTACACAAAGATGATCATTTAATTGCAAAAAAAAAACGTCAATGCCATCGGAAATTGTAAGTTTATTATTGGTGTGTATTCAGTAAGTGCGTGCGAGACAATGCAATTTCCCGTAACAATGTAACATTGCATCCAGCCATCTATGCACGTAGAAAATTGAATTAGATGAAAACAAAGGGTTGCTGGGCGGTGGGGGGAGCGGGAGGAGGAGCGGATCGGGGGTGGCTGGGGTCTTCGTTAGGGCAGTAATTAACTGCGACTCGATAATTAATTAGTTCCAACAAGCTCTGTTCGCCGGCGCCACTCACGTCAAGTTCTTTGAGCGGAGAATCCCGACTATTTGCATATGGATATCGACCCTATATGCAACCATTGCTGCCGGTGCGAACGCTCCGAAAAATTTGACTGGAAAAGGGTCGTGTGTTTTCTCTTCCGCCCGGTAAAAATGTTTCGCACCCAAAGATTCGCGAAACGTTTATTACAACCTATACAGCGTAGTAGTGAAATAAATCGGGTTAGTGCAAAGTGGATATTGACTTCGTGGCAGTGACGCCTCGCGGGGTGACTCATGGTACGGCCGAGGTAGTAGAGACGGCGTGACTATCTGTATTACCAGCTCTGCTGCCTCGGCCGTAGCCATCACAAATTGTTGAGGAATTCAATAGTTTATTGACAACTTTCCTTAATGTAATAATTTCCAGGGGTTTTTAGTCTATTCTTCCCTTGAACAACATTCGTAATATAGTCTCGTGGTCTTACCTCTCTGTGAATTTGTGTGCATAACTCACCTCGTTACGTCAGAGGTTCACGCGGCCGCTTAAAGAACAACTAATTGCAAAGCGAAAAGAATGTTCAAAATTTATGTTGTTGATTTTAAAGGATTAAGAATTTTACAATATTCGTAAAGTCTTAGTATTAACATCTTAATTTCCTCACCTACTTTATCAAAGTGTCTACCATTCTGCATTAAGTTAATTAAAACACATTCCTGCATTCAAACAGTAATTATATTTAATGGGCGTCCAAAAGAATAATAGCGCGCTAAAATTAAATAATCCCGCCCGTACGGGAGTATATTAAGAACGGCTTAATTCGCCGCCGTTATAAAATAAAGGAAGTGCGGTAGTTATAAAATTACCCCCTTTACTGATTTGCGACCTGCTCCGCCAGTAAATGAAATTCCAAACAGTAATTGCGCCTCAAGATAGCTTATTGTAGATTTCTGGCTGTGCATGCACGGTGCGCCATAGGGGGGTGGGGCCCACCGGCTTTGGCAGATATATGGCCCAAAATACCTCTCGCATTCCCTCATTATATTATTCTTGTGTAATTATGTTGCATTGTGTTTGAACAACTGGTGCATAGCTGTCTGTTTTATGGTCGATATTAACTCAACGCCATCTAGGTATAGAAAGACGCAATGCTTGAGCTACATTAGTCGCGAATTGAAACCGATATTTGGATAGGTAATTGGGGGCAATTGTTGAAAATTACTTGCGAATATAACATATGTCCTGATTTGCAAATAATCATATCCAAAATTTGACTAGTAGTCGTCAAAGCGTTCGCTTGAAATATTTTATAGATGAAAGAGAACAAATTTTTTTGTCATAGTCTGAACTATTCGACAATAGATGTCGCCTTTATGATGTATCTACCTTAAAGGATACTTGGAGGGTTATAACTCTATAGTAAAAAATTTGTATACCGAATATACACAATCGAATTTGCAAATAATCATATCAAACATTTGACTTATGGTCTTTAAAAAGCGCTATCCGAAAAATATCAATAATTTTCGTGCCTCGAAAAAAATATAAAAACAATGGCTATCGACTTAAAACTTGCAAAAGTTACTTAAAATACACCCTAAATTATGATTATTTAAAAACTATAAACACCCTTTCCCTAAATTTTTAAATAAATTTAGGAGAACGGAGCGTAAATTTGCGAAAAATATCAATAACTTTCGTGTCTCGATAAAAATATAAAGGCAATTGCTATCGACATAAAACTTGCCAAAGTTACTCAAAATACATCCTAAATTATGATTATTGAAAAATCATAAAGACTCTTACCCTAAATTTTGAAATAAATTTAGGCGAACGGAGTGTAAATTTGCAAAAAAAATATCAATAAGTTTCGTGTCTTGAAAAAAATATAAAGACAATGGCTATCGACTTAAAACTTGCCAAAGTTACTCAAAATACATCCTAAATTATGTTTATTTAAAAACCATAAACGCCCTTTCCCAAAATTTTTAAATAAATTTACGCGAACGGAGCATAAATTTGCAAAAAAAATATCAATAAGTTTCAATTCGTTCGTGATCGTAATATTTTAAATTTTATTTATTGCCACTTTATTTTATCCTTTTACTATATTATATTAATTTATTTAAAAATTTTAGCCTAGTTATATAAGTTTTAAACTGTTCGTGATTGTAATATTTTATTTTTTATCTATCTATCTATCTATCTATCTATCTAACATAAAGACAATTGCTATCGACCTAAAACTTACCAAAGTTACTTAAAATACATCCTTAATTATGATTCTTTAAAAACCATAAACGCCCTTTCCCTAAATTTTGAAATAAATTTAGGCAAACGGAGCGTAAATTTGCGAAAAATATCAATAATTTTCGTGTCTCGAAAAAAATATAAAGACAATTGCTATCGACTTAAAACTTGCCAAAGTTACTTAAAATACATCCTTAATTATGATTCTTTAAAAACCATAAACGCCCTTTCCCTAAATTTTGAAATAAATTTAGGCAAACGGAGCGTAAATTTGCGAAAAATATCAATAATTTTCGTGTCTCGAAAAAAATATAAAGACAATTGCTATCGACTTAAAACTTGCCAAAGTTACTTAAAATACATCCTTAATTTTGATTCTTTAAAAACCATAAACGCCCTTTCCCTAAATTTTGAAATAAATTTAGGCAAACGGAGCGTAAATTTGCGAAAAATATCAATAATTTTCGTGTCTCGAAAAAAATATAAAGACAATTGCTATCGACTTAAAACTTGCCAAAGTTACTCAAAATACATCCTAAATTATGTTTATTTAAAAACCATAAACGTCCTTTCCCTAAATTTTGAAATAAATTTAGGCGAACGGAGCGTAAATTTGCGAAAAATTTCAATAATTTTCGTGTCTCGAAAAAAATATAAAGACAATTGCTGTCGACTTAAAACTTGCCAAAGTTACTCAAAATACATCCTAAATTATGTTTATTAAAAAACCATAAACACCCTTTTCCTAAATTTTGAAATAAATTTAGGCGAACGGAATGTAAATTTGTAAAAAAATATCAATAACTTTCGTAACTCGAAAAAAATATAAAGACAATTGCTATCGTGTTAAAACTTGCCAAAATTACTCAAAATACATCCTAAATTACGATTCTTTAAAAACCATAAACGCCTTTTTCCTAAATTTTCAAATAAATTTACGCGAACGGAGCGTAAATTTGGGAAAAATATCAAGTACTTTCGTAACTCGAAAAAAATATAAAGACAATTGCTATCGACTTAAAACTTGCCAAAGTTACTCAAAATACATCCTAAATTATGATTCTTTAAAAACCATAAACTCCCTTTCCCATAATTTTTAAATAAATTTAGGCGAACGGAGCGTAAATTTGCGAAAAATATCAATAATTTTCGTAACTCGAAAAAAATATAAAGACAATTGCTATCGACTTAAAGCTTGCCAAAGTTACTCAAAATACATCCTAAATTATGTTTATTTAAAAACCATAAACACCCTTTCCCTAAATTTTGAAATAAATTTAGGCGAATTTGCGAAAAATATTAATAACTTTCGTAACTCGAAAAAAATATAAAAACAATTGCTATCGACTTAAAACTTACCAAAGTTACTTAAAATACATCCTTAATTATGATTATTTAAAAATAATAAACGCCCCTTCCCTAAATTTTGAAATAAATTTAGGCGAACGGAGCGTAAATTTCCGAAAAATATCAATAATTTTCGTGACTCGAAAAAAATATAAAGAAAATTGCTATCGACTTAAAACTTGCCAAAGTTACTCAAAATACATCCTAAATTATGATTATTTAAAAACCATAAACGCCTTTTTCCTAAATTTTGAAATAAATTTAGGCGAAAAATATCAATAAGTTTCGTAACTCGAAAAAAATATAAAGACAATTGCTATCGACTTAAAACTTGCCAAAGTTACTCAAAATACATCCTAAATTATGATTATTGAAAAATCATAAACACCCTTTTTCTAAATTTTGGAATACATGTAGGCGAACGGAGCGTAAATTTGCGAAAAATATCAATAACTTTCGTGTCTCGAAAAAAATATAAAGAGAATTGCTATCGACTTAAAACTTGCCAAAGTTACTCAAAATACATCCTAAATTATGGTTATTTAAAAACCATAAACACCCTTTCCTTAAATTTTCAAATAAATTTAGGTCAACGGAGAGTAAACTTGCAAATAAATATCAATAAGTTTCGTCCTTTATTTTCTGTCACAGTTTGAACAATACGCCAATAGATGTCGCCTTTATAGTGTATCTATGTTAACGAATGTTTGAATAGTAAAAATTTTGTTTATCCAAGTTTGCAAATAATCATATCCAAAATTTGACTTCTGGTCTTCAAAGCGTTCGCAAGAAATACTTTATAGATGAAAGGTATCAGATTTTTTTTTGTCACAGTTTGAATAATACGACAATAGATGTCGCTATTACAGGTTATCTATCTTAACGGATACTCGGAGGGTTATAAACAACAGTTTCCTTCTCAGTGTGATGAGATCTAAACAAATCCTCGATCATCATAAGACTGGGAAAGAATTTAAGAATTTTTACTAATGTTAAATGATGTCGTTGTAAAAATAGGTGTTCCCCAAGGAAGCATACTAGGACCTATCTTATTTGTCACTATCATAAATATTTCATCCAAGAATTTAATGCAAACGAAAACAACCGTTTCCCCCTCAGTGTGATGAGATCTAAACAGATCCTCGATAATCGTAAGACTGGGAAACAATTTAAGAATTTTTAATAATGTTAAATGATGTCGTTATAAAAATAGGTGTTCCCTAAGGAAGGATACTAGGACCTGTCTTATTTGTCATTTTCATAAATATTTCATCCAAGAATTTAATGCAGCTGACACTGATATTTTGGTAAAAAATAAATCAGTAAGTAATTTTGTTGAAAACTGGATGAATACAAATAAGTTGATACTAAATAAAGATATGCGTTTATACGAGGCAACTTAAGGCCAGACTTAATTGGAACATTAAATCTGGTCTCAAGATCCTCACGGTGACGTGTAAATAATTTGAATCGGAGGAGAGTTTCTTCAGGAAATCATTTCAAATACAAAGTGACCCTGGTTCGTTCTCATGTTTTTGGTCGAAATTCTCAAATAGCCGGTTTAAATTTAAACCGACCAATCAGCAAGCAAGAAGCACAGATGTGCCAAGCGCGCTCGATTTGGAGCTGCGTCCATTCAAAATCCGAAAAAAAAGTTTAATCGAAAATTTTCATTTTTGGCGGGAAAGCAGAGCTAAAGATCACTGTTTATAATTATTGCATGGTGGAGCTGAAGCTACTGGACAATCTTAAGGGCAGTGCAGCGGCGTCTCGTGGAGTAGAAAATTTGGCTAAAACTGCAGCAAAATATTTGCTCTCTCTTCGTAACGGAAAATGTTTTAAAAAAAGTCTTAGATTTCTGCGGGAACGACTTATCGATTCGCGACATCTCTCTCTTAGCCTCCTCTACGAAGATCCACGAGCCGCCGTTGGCCAGTGACTTCTCTGCTTGGCCTTTAGAACAACTTGTAACGGATCATCATTTTGGGGCAAAAAATTACGTTCTCAGAAGACGCTTATTTTTGGGTTAAGTGAATATGTTAACAAATGAAATTGACGTTATTGGTGTGAAAGCAGACCACAAGAGATTAATCAGAATCAGTTTCAATCATTTCTTAATTACCTTCTATATTTTTGTTTTGTTTTTGTCATATTTTTCATATCTAAAAAAAAATTTTTTTGCGGCGAAAGTGACCTAGTAATTAAATAAAGCGGATATTTATAGAGAATTATTATTTTCTGGATTGGAAAATGTATGCAAGTGTAACGTTTGCTCTAAATATAAACTTTCTAGGTTTTACGCATAACTTGAATAATTCATAATTTCCCGCAGACACGCTGATATGCGTTCTATGTAGTTTCTATTTTGGAATTACCGGGAAAAAAATCAGACACACCAATTATGTCGTTAAACAACAACAAACTCATTTTATGCTAATTCCATACACTAATTGGTTATTATAGATTATCTGCAATAATACAAATTACTTGTGACAAAAATGACGATATTAGGCCAATTTATTTATAAAACATAAACATGAACATTGTAGTTTGGTTAATAAATTCAAATTAATTAGAAATTTAAGCGTTAATTAATTTTCGGTTTTAGGCGCAGAAATCTAAGACTTCGCGCGTTTTTTTTAAATATTTTCCGTTACGAAGTACGTGATCGCGAATTTTTTTTTTAAAGGAAATATCCGTTATGAGGTTATTAGAGGCGATTTCGACAATTTTTGGAAAAAATAAATTTGTCTGTGTGTGTGTGTGTCTGTGCACGCTGTAACTCAAAAACTAATAGAGGAATTAACATGAAATTTTGAACCTCAAAGAACTGAAAAGCTTTTGGTAAAATTTCGTACACCGGAATCCTTTTTGGATATTTTTTTGAATATGAAAAAATCACCAAAAAATTGAAGCAAATATTGAAGATAATAAAGAAATGCACATTTCTTCATTTATTGAACTTATTTCACAATCTGAAGTGCTGAAAAGCTTCTGGTAAAATTTCGTAGGCCGTCAAGTCTTTTTGGATATTTTTTTAAATATGAAAATTTTACCAAAACATTTAAACAAATATTTAAAATAACAAAGAAATGCGCATTTATTCATTTATTGAACTAATTTGACAATCCGAAGAACTGAAAAGCTTCTGGTAAAATTTCGTTCACCTGAAGTCTTTTTGGATATTTTTTTTTAAAATATGAAAATATGACCCAAACAAATATTACGCATTTATTAACGGCCCACATTTTATTAACTCTCCACCGCCGTATTCTTAATTTTTTTTCCCATCCTCAATATGCGCGCATAAGAAGATGAAGTCATTCGAAATAATGTACGGGCGCGCAAAACTTAATTACGTCAAAAATGTCGAGAATTTGAACTTCTTAATTAAATGCAGTTTTCCGGAGGCTCCCAGTTTAGTGGGAGATGAATAAGTTTAATTAAACCCTTCGTGTTTTATTAGTTGGAGGCGAGATCTACATTTTACGTCGACGGGGTGAATGCATTTCGCCGTCCCTTGTCGTGTGTGCCCTCCGAACTGGTGAGGGTATGTGTGTGCACTTATTAAAGGCCCGAATACCCCAACGTGTTTTAAATTTATTTGAATATCATGGTGATTTAATTAATAGGGAATTGTTCCGTTTAAAATTTTTATTTTGCGCATTTTCTCAAGCGGTTGAAAAATAAAAAAAAACAGTTTCCAAAAAAATTCAAACTCTCCGAAATGACTAAAAAAATTGATGGTGAAGTGAAAATCTTAAAAATTACATCACTGGATTTTGATATAATCGCGCGAAGAATTCGAAGAAAGAATTTTGAAGTTGCGCATTTTCTCAAGCTATTAAATTAATTTTAAAAAATTAGTTGCCACCAACTTGAAACTTTCCAAAACAACTCAAAATTGAATTTGCTTTATCGTTGTGTAAAAATCTTAAAAGTCCCATCACTAGATTTTGATACAATAGTTGGATAATTTGGTTCTACGAAATTATGCTGTTGCGCGTTTTCTCACGCCGCTTAAAAATATTAAAACAGTTTCTATAAACTTTAAATTTTCCAAAATTACTCAAAATTGAATTGGCTTTATGGTTAAAAGAAAATCTTAAAAATTCCATCACTGGATTTTTATATAAACACACGAAGCCGCGACTTTCTCTAATTTTGAAGTTGCGCATTTTCTCAAGCTGCTAAATTAATTTAAAAAAAATAGTTGCTACCAACTTGAAACTTTCCAAAACAACTCAAAACTGAATTTGCTTTATCGTTGTGTAAAAATCTTAAAAGTCCCATCACTAGATTTTGATGTAATGGTTGGAAAATTTGGCTCTACGAAATTATGTTATTATTTATATATTTTCTCAAGCCGCTAAAAAATATTAAAACAGTTTCTATAAACTTGAAACTTTCCAAAATTACTCAAAATTGAATTTGCTTTATGGTGAAGAAGAAATCTTAAAAATTCAATCACTGGATTTTGATACAAACGCACGAAGCCGCGACTTTCTCTAATTTTGAAGTTGCGCATTTTCTCAAGCTGTTGAATTGATAAAAAAAAAACAGTTGCCACCAACTTGAAGCTTTCCAAAACTACTCAAAATTGAATTTGCTTAATCGTTGTGTAAAAATATTAAAAGTCCCATCACTAGATTTTTTTGAAATAATAGTTGGAAAATTTGGCTCTACGAAATTATGTTGTTGCGCATTTTCTCAAGCCGCTGAAAAATATTAAAACAGTTTCCATAAACTTGAAACTTTCCAAAATTACTCAGAATTGAATTTGCTTTATGGTGAAGAGAAAATCTTAAAAATTCAATCACTGGATTTTGATACAAATGCATGAAGCCGCGACTTTCTCTAATTTTGAAGTTGCGCATTTTCTCAAGCTGCTAAATTAATTAAAAAAAAATAGTTGCCATCAACTTTCCAAAATTACTCAAAATTGAATTTGCTTTATCGTTGTGTAAAAATTTTAAAAGTCCCATCACTAGATTTTTTTGATATAATGGTTGGAAAATTTGGCTCTACGAAATTATGTTGTTGGGCATTTTCTCAAGCCGCTTAAAAATATTAAAACAGTTTCTATAAACTTTAAATTTTCCAAAATTACTCAAAATTGAATTGGCTTTATGGTGAAAAGAAAATCTTAAAAATTCCATCACTGGATTTTGATATAAACGCACGTAACCGCGACTTTCTCTAATTTTGAAGTTGCGCATTTTCTCAAGCTGTTGAATTAACCAAGAAAAATAGTTGCCACCATCTTAAAACTTTCCAAAATTACTCAAAATTGAATTTGTCGTTAATTTTGCTAGTCATTTTTTGGAAATTGAACTACAAAAAAAATGTTGGGACATGTGTCCCAGGCCAAAAAAAAAGTCCAATAGCAAAGAGAAACAACAAATGTTGACTGCAATCAGAAAAAGTGGAAACTCAAAAAAGTATCTCTAAAGTCTGGAAAGAGAAGTGGATCAAATCTACCATGCATTAATTGCCTCGATAGAACAGTGTGAGGAGGCGTAGGAAGACATGTTCAGCAAATTCGAATGCTGGATCATCGATAAATTAATGATTCCAAAAATTCCATGGTCAAATATTTAAAGATCGATTCACCTTCTCTTAGCTGATTTTTTCAGAAATTAATGTGATTTCGAAAATAGATTATTTCATAGGTTACACATTTTAGCATTTTCCAACACTACCGATTGATGACAGATTTTTTGTTGCCAAATTAATAATAAAATTTGTTATATTAATATCGTATTTTATTTTTAGTTTTTTTCCTCTAAATGGATAAATAAATAATTATTATTACTATTATTAATTTGAAGTATTTGTGGTTCCAACAAGATGGTGCCACATGTCACATTACTAAAGTCACTATCGTTTGTTATTTTAATATTGTATATTATTTTTAGTTATTTCCTCTAAATGGATAAATAAATTATTATTATTAATTTGAAGTACATGTGGTTCCAACAAGACGGTGCCACATGTCACACTACTAAAGCCACTATCGACGAATTGCGAAAACAGTTTGATGAAAGGATAATTTTAATGTTAGTTGGCCTCCAAGAAGCTCCTAATTATTTTATAGCATTTTCTAACATTTTGTAACATGAACTGACTCTAATTTTAATTTTCAGGTTTTCCCCAACTGAAATCCTCGTTCGGTTCCTCGGGTCCGGGCTCGTGCCTAACCGGTAAGTACACGATCGACGCGCCCTCTATGGACCCTTTCGCACAATACGGTCGCGATAAAAAAAGTACGGACGAAGGTCGTTTTTTGTCCGGCAAAAAGAGTGTCGCCCTGACGGACACATGAAAAGATTAAAATCGCGCACTTGAGAAATGTTTGCACCTCCGCTGGTATGTGTGCGTGTGAGCTCCTTCTTTTATTTATTACGGACGACCGTGTGTGCACACAATGGAATTTCCATTCATATCTCTCTAGATTCAAATTTCTACACATGTTGTTCGAGGGCTCGAAATAACTCACAAATTCGATTGGATTTCGGGAGGATAAGTGTTTCCTTACTTCAAGTGGTAATCGTAAAGACGGTAACGGCTCGCGGGGTGACTCATGGTGCGGCCGAGGTAGTAGAGGTGGTAATACAGGTCTCTGACTTATCTGTATTGTACCATAAGTCACCCCGCGAGCCGTCATTGGTGTGCGATATATCGGCAAATGAAATATTAATTTTGTTGGTATAAGATGTGAAAGTAAAAGGCTTCATATAAGTTTATGTTTAATTAAGTTAAAAAATTTCCTATACGTTGAGGGCGTCCACCATGTTTTGGCAGGGTTTGGGTGGCACTTATCGAGATCACCAAAATCAAAATCGATCAATTACTGTTTGCAACGCACGAAATTTTAATTAATTAATGGGTTTTATAAAAAAAATCAGAAAAAAAAATTTAGTCGAAAGTGCGCATTTTGCTTGGCAGCAATTTTGGTGCGAAATTACGGAAAAACTAGTGATAACCCACTATCGGATTATTATAATGTTTTAAAGCTGCATATGTCTAGAATATCTCCTGAAATTTTAATTAAAATCCACTAATGGGTTTTATAAAAAAAATCAGAAAAAAAAATTTAGTCGAAAGTGCGGATTTTGCTTGGCAGCAATTTTGGTGCGAAATTACGGAAAAACTAGTGATAACCCACTATCGGATTATTATAATGTTTTAAAGCTGCGTATGTCTAGAATATTTCCTGAAATTTTAATTAAACTCCACTAATGGGTTTTATAAAAACAATTAGAAATTTTTTTTTGTCGAAAGTGCGCATTTTGCTTAGCAATTTTGGTACGAAATTACGGAAAAACTAGTGATAACCCATTATCGGATTATTATAATGTTCTAAAGCTGCATATGTCTAGAATATTTCCCGAAATTTTAATTGAAATCCACTAATGGGTTTTATAAAAAAAATCAGAAATTTTTTTTTTTTGTCGAAAGTGCGCATTTTGCTTGGCAGCAATTTTGGTGCGAAATTACGGAAAAACTAGAATATTTCCCGAAATTTTAATTGAAATCCACTAATGGGTTTTATAAGAAAAATCAGAAAAAATTTTTTTTGTCGAAAGTGCGCATTTTGCTTGGCAGCAATTTTGGTGCGAAATTACGGAAAAACTAGTGATAACCCACTATCCGATTATTATAATGTTTTAAAGCTGCATATGTCTAGAATATTTCCTGAAATTTTAATTAAAATCCACTAATGGGTTTTATAAAAAAAATCAGAAAAAAAAAATTAGTCGAAAGTGCGCATTTTGCTTGGCAGCAATTTTGGTGCGAAATTACGGAAAAACTAGTGACAACCCACTATCGGATTATTATAACGTTTTAAAGCTGCATATGTCTAGAATATTTCCTGAAATTTTAATTAAAATCCACTAATAGGTTTTATAAAAAAAAATCAGAAAAAAAATTTAGTCGAAAGTGCGCATATTGCTTAACAGCAATTTGGTGCGAAATTACGGAAAAACTAGTGATAACCCACTATCGGATTATTATAACGTTTTAAAGCTGCATATGTCTAGAATATTTCCTGAAATTTTAATTAAAATCCACTAATGGGTTTTATTAAAAAAAAATCAGAAAAAAAAAATTAGTCGAAAGTGCGCATTTTGCTTAGCAGCAATTTTGGTGCGAAATTACGGAAAAACTAGTGATAACCCACTATCGGATTATTATAACGTTTTAAAGCTGCATATGTCTAGAATATTTCCTGAAATTTTCATTAAAATCCACTAATAGGTTTTATAAAAAAAAATCAGAAAAAAAATTTAGTCGAAAGTGCGCATTTTGCTTAACAGCAATTTGGTGCGAAATTACGGAAAAACTAGTGATAACCCACTATCGGATTATTATAACGTTTTAAAGCTGCATATGTCTAGAATATTTCCTGAAATTTTAATTAAAATCCACTAATGGTTTTTATAAAAAAAATCAGAAAAAATTTTTTTTGTCAAAAGTGCGCATTTTGTAAAGCAGCTATTTTGTTTCTTCTGGATACCATATGTGTTTAGCACTAGGGATGACTAGATGGCGTACGAAACCAATCTCTTATTTTATGTTTTATCTCGTAAAATTTGAAACGTTTAAAAAATATTTTTTTTAAATTTAAAATTGAAATTTCTGATGATGATCTGATTATGCATCGTTAATTTCTCAGAAAAATCGGGACTTAACAGATTTTATCTATGGAGGTAGAGCCGACCTAAAATCCGGCGTCACCTGGGGGTAAAGTATTCGGAGAGAACGCGATAACAAATCTACGCGTGGCCGCATTACCAAATTGAAGATGAATCATCACTTCGCGACAGATTTTATGTCTATATTTACATTATGTTTATTGAATATAAAACTTTCACAACTGTAAATTAATTGATACAAACAGAATCAGAAAGTCCTCTTCTTGCATCGGCAAACAAAGTTTTTTATAGAAACCCTGCGGTTTTTTTTCAACTAGAAACGTTTTTGCTGGTTGCGTAAACTTTTCTGACCACGGAATAATTGTGACATTTAGAACGATCTGACGATTTTGTTCCTAACATGTGTGCCAACTTAAATCTTTAAAAATAAAAAATCATGGCACACTTGAGGTTTTTTTTTAATGAACATACGATATGTACACTGCGCAATGTGACACCAGATTTTGGAATGAAAACATCGAATATTGATCGCTCTGTAGACTTCAAGTTACAGACACTGTACGTTTTACAGGTCTAGTGACAACTTTTATTTTTAAACTAAAACTCAATTACAGGCCCTTAATGCTGACGTTAATTTTTGTGATGGGTCGTCGATTTATTTTTTTTTGCAGCGTTGTTAAAAATTATTGAGTTATTGGCGTGTAAAGAGCAACGTTTCGAAAGCTGAGCAATGTTGCATTAGCTTAATCTAATTACGCAGTGCTGAAGTCATTTATCAGGATGCTTTATGGGGGGGAGGGCCACCGACACACATTACACGACCCATTAAATACCATAAATATAAAGTGAGAGAGCGAGAGGACCGGCGAACGCGCTACAATTGATAATTATTTATGTCGTCCACGTCGACGCATGCATCAAATTAGTGTCGAATTATGCCCGCATAACACATAAATAAATTACTAATTTGATTTGTGTTTAGGATTTCATTCTCTATTATAAATGGTAATAGCAAAGTTACGCGCGCAATAATAACCAATTAACATAAACTTACACTAATAATTTTGATGTTTAATTACATCAGACATCAAGTTTTAGGATTATTTTAGAATATTTCAATGTGAATGGAGATGAAATTTAGAAAAAAATTGCAATAAATTCGTCGACGCGAAAAAAAATATAAAAACAATTGCCATCGACTTGAAACTTTCCAAAACAACTGACAACACATGTGATTCTACATTTCCGTAAAAATTAGAAATGCATTGTTTCTAAATTTTAGAATATTTCAATGTGAACGGAGATGAAATTTAGAAAAAAATTGCAATAAATTCGTCGACGCGAAAAAAATATAAAAACAATTGCCATCGACTTGAAACTTTCCAAAACAACTGACAACACATGTGATTCTACATTTCCGTAAAAATTAGAAATGCATTGTTTCTAAATTTTAGAATATTTCAATGTGAATGGAGATGAAATTTAGAAAAAAATTGCAATAAATTCGTCGACGCGAAAAAAATATAAAAACAATTGCCATCGACTTGAAACTTTCCAAAACAACTGACAACACATGTGATTCTACATTTGCGTAAAAATTAGAAATGCATTGTTTCTAAATTTTAGAATATTTCAATATGAACGGAGATGAAATTTAGAAAAAAATTGCAATAAATTCGTCGACGCGAAAAAAATATAAAAACAATTGCCATCGACTTGAAACTTTCCAAAACAACTGACAACACATGTGATTCTACATTTCCGTAAAAATTAGAAATGCATTGTTTCTAAATTTTAGAATATTTCAATGTGAACGGAGATGAAATTAAAAAAAATTGCAATAAATTCGTCGACGCGAAAAAAATATAAAAACAATTGCCATCGACTTGAAACTTTCCAAAACAACGGACAACACATGTGATTCTACATTTCCGTAAAAATTAGAAATGCATTGTTTCTGAATTTTAGAATATTTCAATGTGAATGGAGATGAAATTTAGAAAAAAATTGCAATAAATTCATCGACGCGAAAAAAATATAAAAACAATTGCCATCGACTTGAAACTTACCCAAACAACGAACAACACATGTGACTCTACATTTCCGTAAAAATTATAAATGCATTGTTTCTAAATTTTAGAATATTTCAATGTGAAAGCAGATAAAATTTAGAAAAAAAATTGCAATAAATTCGTCGACGCGAAAAAAATATAAAAACAATTGCCATCGACTTGAAACTTTCCAAAACAACTGACAACACATGTGATTCTACATTTCCGTAAAAATTAGAAATGCATTGTTTCTAAATTTTAGAATATTTCAATGTGAATGGAGATGAAATTTAGAAAAAAAATGCAATAAATTCGTCGTCGCGAAAAAAATATAAAAACAATTGCCATCGACTTGAAACTTTCCAAAACAACTGACAACACATGTGATTCTACATTTCCGTAAAAATTAGAAATGCATTGTTTCTAAATTTTAGAATATTTCAATGTGAAAGCACATAAAATTTAGAAAAAAATTGCAATAAATTCGTCGACGCGAAAAAAATATAAAAACAATTGCCATCGACTTGAAACTTTCCAAAACAACTGACAACACATGTGATTCTACATTTTCGTAAAAATTATAAATGCATTGTTTCTAAATTTTAGAATATTTCAATGTGAAAGCAGATAAAATTTAGAAAAAAAATTGCAATAAATTCGTCGACGCGAAAAAAATATAAAAACAATTGCCATCGACTTGAAACTTTCCAAAACAACTGACAACACATGTGATTCTACATTTCCGTAAAAATTAGAAATGCATTGTTTCTAAATTTTAGAATATTTCAATGTGAACGGAGATGAAATTTAAAAAAAAATTGCAAAAAATTCGTCAACGCGAAAAAAATATAAAAACAATTGCCATCGACTTGAAACTTTCCAAAACAACTGACAACACATGTGATTCTACATTTCCGTAAAAATTAGGAATGCATTGTTTCTAAATTTTAGAATATTTCAATGTGAACGGAGATGAAATTTAGAAAAAAATTGCAAAAAATTCGTCAACGCGAAAAAAATATAAAAACAATTGCCATCGACTTGAAACTTTCCAAAACAACTGACAACACATGTGATTCTACATTTCCGTAAAAATTAGAAATGCATTGGTTCTAAATTTTAGAATATTTCAATGAGAACGGAGATGAAATTTAAAAAAAAATTGCAATAAATTCGTCGACGCGAAAAAAATATAAAAACAAATGCCATCGACTTGAAACTTTCCAAAACAACTGACAACACAAGTGATTCTACATTTTCGTAAAAATTAGAAATGCATTGTTTCTAAATTTTAGAATATTTCAATGTGAACGGAGATGAAATTTAAAAAAAAATTGCAATAAATTCGTCGACGCGAAAAAAATATAAAAACAATTGCCATCGACTTGAAATTTTCCAAAACAACTGATAACACATGTGATTCTACATTTCCGTAAAAATTAGAAATGCATTGTTTCTAAATTTTAGAATATTTCAATGTGAACGGAGATGAAATTTAGAAAAAAATTGCAATAAATTCGTCGACGCGAAAAAAATATAAAAACAATTGCCATCGACTTGAAACTTTCCAAAACAACTGACAACACTTGCGATTCTACATTTCCGTAAAAATTAGAAATGCATTGTTTCTAAATTTTAGAATATTTCAATGTGATCGGAGGTGAAATTTAGAAAAAAATTGCAATAAATTCATCGACGCGAAAAAAATTTGCCATCGACTTGAAACGTTCCAAAACAACTGACAACACATATGATTCTACATTTTTGTAAAAATTAGAAATGTATTGTTTCTAAATTTTAGAATATTTCAATGTGAACGGAGATGAAATTTAGAAAAAAATTGCAATAAATTCGTCGACGCGAAAAAAATATAAAAACAATTGCCATCGACTTGAAACTTTCCCAAACAACGAACAACACATGTGACTCTACATTTCCGTAAAAATTATAAATGCATTGTTTCTAAATTTTAGAATATTTCAATGTGAAAGCAGATAAAATTTAGAAAAAAATTACAATAAATTCGTCGACGCGAAAAAAATATAAAAACAATTGCCATCGACTTGAAACTTTCCAAAACAACTGACAACACATGTGATTCTACATTTTTGTAAAAATTAGAAATATATTGTTTCTAAATTTTAGAATATTTCAATGTGAACGGAGATGAAATTTAGAAAAAAATTGCAATAAATTCGTCGACGCGAAAAAAATATAAAAACAATTGCCATCGACTTGAAACTTTCCAAAACAACTGACAACACATGTGATTCTACATTTTTGTAAAAATTAGAAATGTATTGTTTCTAAATTTTAGAATATTTCAATGTGAACGGAGATGAAATTTAAAAAAAAATTGCTATACATTCGTCGACGCGAAAAAAATATAAAAACAATTGCCATCGACTTGAAACTTTCCAAAACAACTGACAACACATGTGATTCTACATTTTCGTAAACATTAGAAATGCATTGTTTCTAAATTTTAGAATATTTCAATGTGAACGGAGATGAAATTAAAAAAAAATTGCAATAAATTCGTCGACGCGAAAAAAATATAAAAACAATTGCCATCGACTTGAAACTTCGCAAAATCACTCAATATTAATTCAATAGTGATTTCGTACAAAATTCAAATACATTCCGTCGATTGCCTTTGCGATTTTTCGTGTAAATTTATGAAAAATTATAATCATTTTGTTTGAAAAAAATATGACCATGCGATCAACAATTACTTAGACTTAGGCGGCTATGATGTTTCGTGTCTTCGTTAAACGTCAAACAATTGTCACTGTTAATTAAATTTTAAACTTTGTAATGGCATTTTCAATAACGGATGGACATATAGAGTTTCGGCAAAGATTCCTTGTAGGAGTTTTTTAATGTTCTGAAAAATACGTTTAGAGTGAAAGTGAAGAACATAAGATAGGGATTGGCATACTAATCAATTGTAATAATGCACCAGTTTGTTTTAAATTAGACAATCAAACGTAGAAGAAATATGAATTCAAACTCGACTATTAACCATTTCCGATCGGTGCGGGGCCGCAGGTGCGCTTCCACTGGCCGACTATACATAAAACAGTCGAACACGCCAAACAACCGAACAATATTCAGCGTTTCCATTGTTTCGCCGAACAACAGTGGCGCCATTTTCCAATATGGTGGCCGCGAATATCCCTCTCGCACACGTCACGAACACACGACGACTTCCTCTTTGTTTCTCTCCCTCGGGTGGAAATCGCACAGTTCGATATTGTTTGTGGGGCCGGTGCGCAGATATATAAATTTCATATTCCATTTTTATCCGCCCGATATTCTTTCCTTCCTTTATGCGCGCGCGATAATATTTCTTGTGTGTTTATGCACGGTTTGTCGAGATTCGCGGGGTGATATATTTATGATCAATATCAAGGGTTTACGACCCCGAAATGTTCGAGTAGTCCTCATTGTTTTTACGGTGCGGAAGGAAAGGGCACACAACAGACGAGGGCTGTGTAAAGAATGTTAAAGCGGAATGAGCAACAAACGGTGAAATGTATCTATTTTACTTGTGTGCTTGTTCTTTACAAGATTTCAATTGACTAATGGGTACTAAATAGTACCTGTAAAAATAACGCAGCGCACAAGGCACATCGCGCCATCTAGGCTTAATAATGCGCACTTTTATCTACCGCATGATCGAATTCTTTTATCCTCTAGATCTCTATGCCTGTTTGAATATAAATGTAAACAATAATAACCTGCGTAGGTTTAAAAATAAAACCGAGGCACAATTAAAATTAATTAGGCCGCCTGGAAATTTCCCAGGGCGAAATCCATCTTTAATACAATTAATCCTGGCGAGAAGTTCCTTCAGAGTCTCTCCACGTAAATCAGTATTTCAGTAATTATGAGCTTATTGCTCGTTACAAAATTAATTACAAACGTCTTTATCCGAATAAAGAATATCCCCAAGGCTATTACCACTCAGTTAATTCGCGCCAAAGTGACAATTACTGCGACTCTGATAATTTTATAATTAGAGATTTGCCCTCTTTGTCGTCCTCTCCTCCTCACCCGGGCCAACCGGGGAAAAATGTTTTCCGACCGAAAAAAAAAGAAAAAACTTCATGCAGAAATTAAATTATGGAATTTTTCTCTTTTAAACCCGGTTAGTTGGGCCCAACGGAGCGAAAATGTATAATGGCCCCCCAAATTGGATATTATATTCTTTTTATAACATAAACGCCGCAGAAGAATGGTTCAATTTTTTTATTAAAGGAAAATGCGTTACGCCGCCCGGTGGATGAAAATCCTTTTCAAATTCATAATTAGAGCTTACTGAATTCATATCAAATTTCACATTCCAAAATTACTGAACGTACAATTCTTCTAAATCAGATAAACAATGTTTTTCAATATCAAATTTCACATTCTAAAATTACTGAACATACATTCTTTTAAATCAGATAAACAATGTTTTTTCATATCAAATTTCATATTTTAAAATTACTGAACATACTATTCCTCTAAATCAGATAAACAATGTTTTTCGCCAAGTTCCAAGATTTTTTAGCCATTTTAGACATTCTTCTCCTTCTTACATGCCTTTTCTTTAAGATAAGGGGTGAACGTAGAAATTTAATATGTAAACCACATTAATACATTTTAGTGCTCCCCTGATTATTTTAGAGAGTAGGAAAGAGTGAGGTTCAGAGAATTTAAGAATCTATGAAATGATTTGTTTTTTTATTTTAAACTGAAAAACAGCGGGTCCGCAAATTTATCGCGAAAAATTCATCGCAGAAAGATGATCCTAAGAAAATTCATCGCTGAAAATTCAAAGCAGAAAATTGATCGTAAGAAAATTCATCGCGGAGAAAATTAATCGCAAGAAGTTTCGTCGCAAGAAAGGTCATCGCAAGGAAAATTCAACGCGTGAATATTTATCGCAAAAAAATACATCGCGGAGAAATTATTATATTTTTAAAACTGAAAAACAGCGGGTCCACAAATTCATCGCAGAAAGTGGATCGTGAGAAAATTCATCGCAGAAAGTGGATCGTGAGAAAATTTGTCCCAAGAAATTTCATCGCAAGGAAAATTCAACGCATATTCTTTGCAAGAAATGATTTTTTCCTAATTTTAAACTGAAAAACAGCGAGTTTATAAATTTTATTGCGGAAAATTCATCGCAGACAGTTGATCATAAGAAAATTAATCGCAGGGAATATTCTTCGCAAGAAATAACATCGCGGAGAAATTTCCTTTTTTTTTCGCAAAAATACATCACGGATAAATTATTATATTTTTTAGTCTTAAACTGAAAATCAGCGGGTTCACGAATTCATCGCAGAAAGTTGATCGTAAGAAAAATTTAGCGGGGAAAATTTAACTCAAGGAATTTCGTCGCAGAATGTTGATTGTAAAAGAAATCATTGCGGAGAAAATTAATCGCAAGGTCTCCACAAGAAAAATTCAACGCATGAATATTCTTTGCAAGAAATTACATCGTGGAGATTTTTTTTAAAATTTTAAACTGAAAAACAGCGAGTTCTCAAATTTATTGCGTGAATATTCATCGCAAAAAATTATATCACAGAGAGATTATTATTTTTTTTTTGCGGGTTCACAAATTCATCGCGGAAAATTAATCGCAGAAAATTCGTCGCAGACAGTTGATTATGAGAAAATTTATAGCGGGGAAAATTAATCGCAAGAAATTTCATTGCAAGAAAGGTCATCGCAAGGAAAATTCAACTCATATTCTTTGCAAGAAATTACATCGCGGAGAAATTATTTTTTTATTTTAAACTGAAGAGCAGTGGGTTCACAAATTCATTGCGTGAATATTCATCGCAAAAAATTACATCGCAGAGAAATTATTATATTTTTTAATCTTAAACTGAAAAACAGCGGGTTTACAAATTCAGCGTAAGAAAGGTCATCGCAAGGAAAATTCAGTGCGTGAATATTCATCGCAAAAAATTACATCGCGGAGAAATTATTATATTTTTCAATCTTAAACTGAAAAACAGCGGGTCCACAAATTCATTGCGGAAAATTCATCGCAGACAGTTGATCGTAAGAAAATTCATCGCAGGGAATATTCTTCGCTAGAAAACACTTTTTTTTAAACAAAATGAACCGCGGTGGTACTTTTTTTACGCTTTTTGGACGCTTCTGGATTCACATATTTTATTGAAAAAATGGTGATGTGGCCATCATGTTACGTTCTCCGACTTTCATCGTTTATTTTTTATTTAAATCATATTTTAAATGTACATCGAGCGTTTTGTACACTCGGATGAAACTGACGTTTAAAACGTCAAAATTATAAAAGATGGAAAAATTATACTAAATATATTTAAAAACTCAGTTTACTCAAAAACTAAAGAGATTTCGACAAAAATGTATTCTTTATAAGTTGTTCATTTTGGCATTCTCTACAATTATCATTTACTGTAACTATTATCGTTTCGTAATTATAAACCAAAAATAAAAAAATAATAATAAATTTTTTTCTCGAATAATAATGATTTTATGAAAAATATTTTCAAACAAAATAAGCTCATTTTTTCGTTGTCTTCAATATTTGTTTAAATGTTTTTGTGATATTTTTCATATTTATGAAAATATTGGCAAAAAACAAAAAACCGTTAAGGTAAACACCCACTTCCGGTGTACGAAATTTTACCAAAAGCTTTTCAGTTCTCCGGATTATCAAATAAGACGTATGTTCAAAGTTTCATACCAATTGCTTTATTAGTTTATGAGATACAGAGCGCACAGACACTCATACACACACACATACACACCATCACACACACAGACACAATTTTTTTTTTCTAGAAATTGTTAAAATGGCATCTAGGGACCCCAAAACGGATATTTCCGTAAAAAATTTTAAAAAAAAAATCACGATCACAATACTTTCTCGTACTTCGTAACGGAGAAAGTAAAAAAAAACGGACTTGGTAAAATAGTTATTTATTACACGAATGTGGAATGTACGTAATTAGTCCCGCAAGAAAAAGTTTAATTCGATTATTACACCTGATTTTGGATAAATAATATTTACAAAACTTTTTGTAACATTCGGGATTTTTCAGGTTTTTTTACACTTCATTGAGCAGAATTTGTAGATCTTTCATCTTAAACTAAAAAAAACAGCAAACAGGTTTCGCTATGATTTTTGATAACAAACTTGTTATTCAAAAATATCTTTAAAATGTTAAATTCTTGCATTCATGTAGTGTCCTATAGCTTTATAATGCGTGCGATAATTTTGATCGGTTAAGCCCTGAAAAGTGTCAAAATGCATTGGCTTTACGAAAGCTACGAGAAAATATTTTCTAATATTGACGGAAATTGGTGAAATTTGAAATATTTTGTATTAAACAAAAAAATTTTTTTTTTCTAAGTTTGGATACTTGCTCTTACTAGGGAAGGTCACCAGGTCATTCACCGTTTTCGATTCAAACTGTATGCAGAAATGTTGTAGGTGATGCCAATAAGATATTCTGAAAGTTATAGCCCCTACCTTTGCGTTAAAACAAAATGGCGATATGATAACCGTACGATGGAGAATGTCCTACCCAGACCTGAATCCGGTAGAATATTTCATGAACAATAATGAATTATAGAAAAAAAGTGTTTCAGACGCACATTCAGTGGCGGTATTTGAGTCACCGTAGAAAGCGTAAGCAAGGTCAGACCAAGGTCAATTTTTTCTTAATAGAAACTGCAATTTT
Source organism: Ocypus olens (assembly GCA_910593695.2). NCBI lineage: Eukaryota > Metazoa > Arthropoda > Insecta > Coleoptera > Staphylinidae > Ocypus > Ocypus olens. The sequence continues at coordinate 50,424,177 of OU343054.1, read as the reverse complement.
TTATTGCACCATAACTGAGACGTCAATCAATCGAACAGAACCAGACATTCGCCTTTAGGGTTCAAATCATACAAAAGTTACTAGTCACTTGATATTTAGTTACTGATATTGAAAAAAAAAAACAATATATTAAATTAAATAATGTTTGGTAAATAAGGTGTAAGCCACTGAATTTTGTTGCTGAGATGGCCATGCCTGGGAGAGAGAGAGAAACATAGCAGTCATGTCTGAGATTATTTTTTTTTATTCAACTGAACTAATCTAGTCTTTCATGACGTGAATTGTCATTTTAAAAACAAACTGACAAGTCAAGACTATGTGTGTTATTCATGAACATGATAGGCATGTAACATATCTTACAATTTTTGATTTTCTCCAACTAACCAATTTTCTTCGAAGATATTCTAATAGTCTGTAGGCTAAATGTTTAATATGCGACATTTGTAATTTATCTCAAAGCCAACTCTTGTGGCTCACACGATATATTAAACCTATGGTAAATTTTGTTAAGTTTTTTTAATAATCCCTTTTTAGGCGCAAGAGGTCCTTTCAAGGAATCCCTAATTTGATGCCGTGGCGTCATTATCACATACAAAGCATCTCGTTTTGGCTGTGGAAGTTGCTTCCAGTGCTGCGAAAATTATCTAACCCTCTATTTGGAAAACTGGCTGTGTTCCACGCACTCGGACGCCTTCTGTTGCCTCCTGCTCCTGCTCCTCTACTAATTATACGATTCCCGAAGTGTGTAACCCGATATGTTTACACTGAAAACAGTTTTTGGAGGAAATGTCAATACAAGTCGTAACTGGAGACGGGACATTTTTTGGCGCGTTTGATGTTGTTTCGGCGAGAGCCAATAGAGTTTTCGGTTGTTTCCTAATTTTTTTTTCGAGCGGTGGCTGCTGTGCGCGAGTGCGCGTCTTATTAAAGTTGCAGACGGGCGATAATTCCCTTTTAAAAATATATAAGCGCCCTCTGGAATTGCCGGAATTGCGCCAGCCGATGAATGGAGACCGAGTTTTCTTTATGCTCCCATCCAATATATTCCATGTCGTTTGGTATTTTTAACAAACACAGCCTCTCTACATGGGAAATCTTTAAGGAGCGCGGTTGCGTAAAAGGGAAAAATAATTGGCGACGCGAATTTTCCTTTGCGGCGCCACCGCACCTTCTGTTGGGCATAATTGGCGAAAGTGTGTGATTATTTGACGAAAAAGTTATTTTTTAATCAAATTATCTGATACGGTTAGCGATGAAATTAATAATGGCGGTAGAAAAGAAAAACGAATAACAGGTACAAATTGTTTGCATAAAACGAGAAAGTTGTCTGGACAAAATAGTTATGAAGAAACAAACAGTTCGCCATGAAATTAATAATGGTGGTAGAAAAAAAAAACGAATTTACAAAATCCACTTATAACAGGTACAAGTTGTTTGCATAGAACGAGAGAGTTGTCTGGACAAAATAGATATGAAGAAACAAATATCTCTTTACCAAAGTATTTTTTTCTAATTAGACTTTTCCGTTTATTATTAACATTATTTACTATAGTAGAGTTTACCAATAAGTGGCATGTCTGGTGATAAAAGAGTGAGATCAAAGATCAGATGAGCTGAAACATGAGTTTGACTATAAACCTTTTTTTTTACTTAGGCGTATGCCATTCAGTCACGACATGTTTGTAATTAAACGAGCAATTGTATATAAATATTAACATATAAGTCTTGACCCTTGGGCCAACCTATAAACCTCACACCAAAGAAATGCCAACTTATCGTAAACTTGACTTTACTCGCACACATACACCTCTTGTGATCGCGAAACAATTTCGGTGAAAAAAAAACTTTTCGTTTACACATTATTTATTTACGAAGATCTTGATGTGGAAAAGTAACGCAACAATATTTCCCGACACGCCCGGCATATTTACAGTGTGTAATGTTGGTAAAACATCTGTCAACAGACCTCCCCAAACGCTCGCAACCTGTCATTACCTATTATGATGATAATAGCTTTCAGACCTGGGCTCGTATATCTCTCCACCATCTCTCTTATAATTCTATTTACAATAAAAAGGGTTATGCCTCTCCTGTGCATTGTGCGCTTATATTGTCACTTTGGCCGGGCCTTTCATTGGTCGATTCGAGGATTCAGAAGAGTTACTGTTACGAGGAATTGAAATGCGATGGCTGACTGAATGAAAAAAAAAGGGAGGGAGGGTGTGTGTGGAAAGCGCAGCTGTTGTCAACGAATTGCTACTAATTATCTTCATAATTTAAGGTCCATTTATACTCGCGTAAAATTGTACACACTTCTATGTTATAGGAAACTTTTTTTAACTTAAATCATTGTGTAACTAATCATTCGAATTAAAATCAAGTGTATTTTTAAATGTTTTTTTTTGGCCTGGGATGCACGTCCATGTGGCCAGCTCTAATTTTTGAATATTCCAGAGTTATTTTTATTAAATTTGCGTAACTTAAGAGAGAAATTATAATACTTCAATGAAAATATAGAAAAGTGCTAAAAATTAAAAATTTTCACTCCAGGCAGATGGTAAAAGTGAGCTCTCCATAATTGACTTCACACAACTGTCACACAAACGAATGTTTAGTTATCTAGAGTTAACGATTATAAAAATAAATTAACAGCAAATGTTTGTTTTGTCCATTTTAAAAACAAATAATATTACAGTGAGATAAGAAATCTTCCTGCCCGCGATGAAACATTTCAAAATTCGAATTTACAACCCTACCGGCTATAACCGTAGGCAACCCAAGCAACACATCTTATCGATGTGTTGTTTGGGTTGCACACGGTTATTATTATTATTATTACAAGGTCAGAAATATGAAGAGAGGCGTGAATAAATCGCGAAGAAAAGAACAACTAAGTTTAGTATTTGATACAATTGTTTCTATATTTTTTGAGCGCTCGGGAAAATGCCCAATTTCAAAATTACAATAAACTCTTTTTGATTAATTAAAACACTTGGTTTTGTTTCACTGATTTTATTTTTCTCTCCGACTAGTTTCGACCTTAGGTCATTGAGAATGACCTAAGGTCGAAACTAGTCGGAGAGAAAAAACCAAGTGTTTTAATTAATCAAATATATAATTATGTTTCACCACGGGTTAAGTGAGAAATTAATTAATCATACAATAAACTCTATTCTCGTGCGATTATGGCAAAATCTAGATAAGGAACATTTCTAGATTTTAACTAAATAAGAAAAAAGAAACAATTTTGAGTAAATTTGGAAAGATTTGCGTTTATTGCAACTATTTTTATATTTTTTGAGCGCTCGGGAAAATGCACAATTTCAAAATTACAATAAACTTATTCTCGTGCGCTTATAGCAAAATCTGGATAAGGGAGATTTCTATATTTTAACTAAATAAGAAAAAAGAATCAGTTTTGAGTAAATTTGGAAAGATTTGAGTTTATTGCAGCTGTATTTGTATTTTTTGAGCGCTAGGAAAAATGCCCAACTTCACAATTACAATAAACTCTATTCTCGTGCGATTATGGCAAAATCTGGATAAGTGATATTTCTAGATTTTAACTAAATAAGAAAAAAGAAACAATTTTGAGTAAATTTGGAAAGATTTGCGTTTATTGCAGCTGTTTTTATATTTTTTGAGCGCTCGGGAAAATACCCAACAAAAAAATTACGTGACGTTTAACTGCTGTTTTTTGATCACTTTAAACGGTTTCTTTTTTCTATCAAGATGCCGATTTCGCAATTAAAACGGTATGTTGCTTCAATTGTTTTTTGCATATAGGCGAATATATCGTGAACAGTCGGAGATAATTGAAAAATTCTTTTAGTTTAACATTCTTCGATATCTCAAGATGCCGATTTCGCAATAAAAACAGTTTGTTTTTTTAATTGTTTTTTGCATATAGGTGAATATGCCATGAATTGTCGGAGATAATTGAAAAATTCTTTTAGATAAGGTTTTTACGATCCATCAAGATACCGATTTCGCAATAAAAACAGTTTATTTTTTTAATTGTTTTTTGCATATAGGTGAATATGCCATGAATTGTCGGAGATAATTGAAAAATTCTTTTAGATAAGGTTTTTACGATCCATCAAGATGCCGATTTCGCAATAAAAACAGTTTGTTTTTTCAATTGTTTTCTGCATATAGGTGAATATGTCGTGAATTGTCGGAGATAATTGAAAAATTCTATTTGATAAAGATTTTACGATCCATCAAGATACCGATTTCGCAATAAAAACAGTTTATTTTTTTAATTGTTTTTTGCATATAGGTGAATATGTCATGAATTGTCGGAGATAATTGAAAAATTCTTTTAGATAAGGATTTTACGATCCATCAAGATGCCGATTTCGCAATAAAAACAGTTTGTTTTTTCAATTGTTTTTGCATATAGGTGAATATGTCATGAACAGTCGGAGATAATTGAAAAATTCTTTTGGATACAGATTTTACGATCCATCAAGATGCCCATTTCGCAATAAAAACAGTTTGATTCTTCAATTGTTTTTTGCATATAGGTGAATATGTCATGAATTGTCGGAGATAATCAAAAAATTCTATTAGATAAAGATTTTACGATCCATCAAGATGCCGATTTCACAATAAAAACAGTTTGTTTTTTCAATTGTTTTTTGCATATAGGTGAATATGTCATGAATTGTCGGAGATAATGAAAAATTCTATTAGATACAGATTTTACGATCCATCAAGATGCCGATTTCGTAATAAAAACAGTTTGCTTTTTCAATTGTTTTTTGCATATAGGTGAATATGTCATGGACTGTCGGAGATAATTGAAAAATTCTATTAGATAAAGATATTACGATCCATCAAGATGCCGATTTCGCAATAAAAAAGATGATTCTTCAATTGTTTTTTGCATATAGTTAAATATCTCGTGAATAATCGGAGATAAATAAAAAATCTTTTGGATTTAACTAATATGATCTAACAAAATGTCGATTTTGCAATAAAAAATAATGTTGTTTCATTTGTTTTTTTGCATATAGGTGAATATCTCGTGAACAGTCGGAGATAATTGAAAAATTCTTTTAGTTTAAAATTCTTCGATTTCTCAAGATGCCGATTTCGCAATAAAAACAGTTTGTTTTTTCAATTGTTTTTTGCATATAGGTGAATATGTCATGAATTATCGGAGATAATTGAAAAATTCTTTTAGATTAAAATTCTACGATGCATTAAGATGCCGATTTTGCAATAAAAAAAGTTTGTTCCTTCAATTGTTTGTTGCATATAGGTGAATATCTCGTGAATAATCGGAGATAAATAAAAAATCTTTTAGATTCAACTAATATCATCTAAAAAAATTCCGATTTCACAATAAAAAAAATAATGTTGCTTCATTTGTTTTTTGCATATAGGTGAATATATCGTGAACAGTCGGAGATAATTGAAAAATTCTTTTAGTTTAAAATTCTTTGATTTCTCAAGATGTCGATTTCGCAATAAAAATAGTTTGTTTTTTCAATTGTTTTTTGCATATAGGTGAATATGTCATGAATTGTCGGAGATTATTGAAAAATTATTTTAAATTAAAATTCTACGATGCATTAGGATGCCGATTTCGCAATAAAAAAAAGTATCTTCCTTCAATTGTTTGTTGCATATAGGTGAATATCTTGTGAATAGTCGGAGATAATTGAAAACTTCTTTCAGATTCAGATTGTATGATCTACCAAAATGCCGATTTTGCAATAAATTGTTTGGATGAATATCTCTTGAACAGTTGGAGATAATTATTTTAGATTAAAATTCTTCGATCTGTCAAGTAAAACCAGTATGTTTCTTCAATTGTTTTTTTGCATATAGGTAAATATTTTGTGAATCATTGGAGATAATTGAAATTTTTTTTTGGATTAGGATTTTACGATAAATCAAGATGTCGATTTCGCAAACAGCATATTTCTTCAATTGTTTTTTTTAACATATGTAAATAACTCGTGAATAATCGGAGATAATTGAAAAATTCTTTTAGATTCAGATTGTACAATTCAAGATGTAGATTTAGAAAAAAAAAGTGTGTTGTTATAATTGTTGAATATTTTATGAATGGTATTATCCACAATAAAATTATGGGAGGGGCTACAAAAGCGATCGTTCACCTCCAATGGCAAGAAATAAGGCTGAAAGTCAGAAATAGAATGGAAACAAATCCACAGTTAAATTTAGAAACTGAATGGTGCTTGCAGGCAATTATCCTTCATGAACCCTTTCATTAGTGACGGTTCGCGGGGTTTTTTCTGGTACGGCCGAGGAACAAGAGGTGGTAGTACAGATAGGTAGGGTCTGGCTGGCTGCGTGACCGCACCTATCTATATTACCACCTCTTGTTCCTCGAACCGTCACTGCCTTTCATAGCCTGGACGAACTGTCCACAACCCTCGACAAAATCGGAGATAGACACCTAAAAGATAAACAAGAAAATAAGGAATACTAGCTCGTGGAAGAAAGAAGAAAAGCAACATATATCCAGAAACCGCTAAGAGCTTCATACGCAGTGCGTTGAGATGGAGAAACACGACTCATTCAACATGATGCAGATGGCGAAATTATTATTGACAAAGTTAAGAAGATAGTAGAACAGAGCTACTAACAGAAGAGGTTTGATAATAACAAAAGACGAAGTAACAAAGATAGCAGTATAACTCAAATATGGAACAGATGACACCCACACCGAGCTTCTCAAACTATGTGGTACAGAAGGAATACGTTGGAGCACAAAGATATTTAATATAATATACCCAGAGACATGCCACTGGTAAATACTACAACGACTATCATACGATAAGCCTAATTAGCAACCTACAAAAACTCTTCTTAAAAATAGTTCACCAAAGAATAGATGCGAAGAACACATCAGCCACACAAGAGAAGCCTTATCTATATGTTCGGCGAGGAGGCTACGGAAGAACATTTGAACAATAGAGCAGCGGAATATTTGCTTCCTCCATAAGAGTAAAGAGCGGTGTGTCTGTCTTAGCCTCCTCTACGAAGATCCACGAGCTGCTGCTGCTATTCGGCGTCCTAGTCCTGGTTTGGAGATGCAGAGACATCGATTGCTTCATCGACTATCCGAAAACAGGCTTCAAGACAAACTTACGGGCATATTTGAAGTATCAGGATTAGAGAAACCAACCATCTCGGAAGACATAGAAATCAGGAAGGGCGTCCGCCAGAGGTCTGTCATCAACACTGTTTAACACAGACTCTGGGCAAATCTTTCGCAGACAGGGGTATTCGCAAACAATCTCGAGGATCTCCAGGAACTAATAACCAGCATAGCAGAGGCCACGGAAGAAAATTTGATCGAAGCCGCAGCTCTATAAGAAGATGCAGCAAGAGCGGCATCTCTGGCTTAGCCTCCTCTATGAAGAATCCTAAGAAACCAAAAAATTGAGACTTTTTATTATGAAACGTAAGAATTAGCAGAAATAACGTAATGTCTGTTCGTCAGAATGAATCCAATAACTTGAACAAATTGTCAAATTGTTAATTACGCTGTTGCCCGATTGAAATATTAAATAAACGCTTCCATTGTGGATTAGCGGAAACACTGGAAATTCGCATCGCGGCTGCAACATTGGGGCCGAGGGTGCGGATATAATAATTCGCGTACGGTATCCCCGTCATATTTCGGGCACACGAGGGGAAAATATCTCGTCAGAAGCTCATTATCAAACAACCCCAAACTCCGGGTGGCTCCGGCGGAACCCCTCCGCACTCCTCTCCGACGCCATATTGGCTCCGAACTCACTCTCTCTCTCCTCTTTCTCTGAATTTATTTACGGCGTAATTGGAAAACTCACGCACAGAGGGAAAGATGCGGGAAAAAGCAGAAACGCGCGCGCTCGCCGTTGTGCGGGGGGCGCGCACAAGGTTCGGCACAAATTGACACTTGACTATGCCTTAATCCGTGATTTGAAAGTCCATTTTATATTCGATTCGCTTATTAAATTTCTGAGAACTTAATCTCGAAAGCGTCTGCAAACATGGACAGTTTTTGCCGCTAATGGGGAGGGGTGGGCGGCGGAGCCATCGAGGAAAATCATCGAGACTTCACACATCACACCAATGCATATTCATTTGGTGATGTGACTGGTATAGATGATGAATCATCTGCATGTCTACACGCTACTGAAATATTTAATACTGCACCATATCTATTGTATGTTCATTAAAAATAAACCTCAAGTGTGCCATGACTTTTTGGTTTTAAAAATTTAAGTTGGCACACTTGTTAGGAATTGACATATAAACGTCAGATCTTTCTAGAAGTCACAATTATTCCGTGCTCGCAATGGTTTACAGCAACCAGCAAAAAAAACGTTTCTAATTGAAAGTTATTTCCGAAATGGGACTAAAGTGGACGGAAATTAGGTGTATTCATTCGTAATATATAGAAATAATACATTTTGTGAAATTGTAATATTCTGTATAAATGAATTTATCAACAGATTTAGTTGCAGAAATGTTCTATTGGAAGGGTTCAGAAATATAAATTCTCTGTAATTTATTTTGCAATTTTTCATTGTATATATGTGTGTAACACCATTATGAGAATAAAGTCTATTATTATTATTATTATTATTAAATCAGTGACGGCTCGCGGGGTGACTCATAGCCAGTGGCGTATTCATGAGGGTTCCGCAGAACCCGGGTTGGGGTTTTAGGAGCCCGTAGGGCCTAAAAAATAAAAACAAATAGAATGTTAATATTATAACCGAAAAATAATTTTGGCTTTAAGCGTGGATTTACTGATTTACGCACTTATTATTACTTTCATTCTGGTTTGAACATTTTTTGTACATTGAGTTACAATTCATTTTAACAAGAGTAGTAACAATCAGGGCCCGCTAAATGCTAATAAAAAAAATCAAAAACTTAAAAAAATCGAAAGTTTTTTCAAAAAACAAAGTGATGAAAGTGTTTTTAATTTTTAAAGTGGTCAAAATCGGGGCCGAAGAACTGGCAAAATAGTGGGGTGTGCCTACAAATTTGGACAAATTAAACCAAAATTCAAAAGGAAGAAATTATCAAATTATTTCAGATGAAGAAAATATGTGTATTTTAAATCATTAGACATAATATCACAGTTAAAAAAAATGGTGATGTGGCCATCATGTTACTTTCTCCGACTTTATATTTACGTTTTCATGGGTTTATTTTCAATTGAAATCATATTTTAAATGTACATCGAGCGTTTTCTAGACTCGGATGAAACTGACGTTTAAAACGTCAAAATTATAAAAGATGGAAAAATTATACTTCAAACTCAAAAACTAGGTTTACTCGAAAACTAACAAGATTTCGAAAAAAACTTATTCTTTAGAAGTTGTTCATTTTGGCATTATCTACAATTATTATTCACATAAAATTGCTGTAACTATTATCGTTTCATAATTATAAACCAAAAATTTAAAAAAAATAATTATTTTTTTTCTCGAATAGCAATGATTTTATGAAAAATATTTTCAAGCAGAAGCTATTCATTTCTTTGTTTTCTTCGATGTTTGTTTAAATGTTTTTGTGATATTTTTTATATTTAAGAAAATATTGGCAAAAAACAAAAAACTGTTAAGGTAAACACCCACTTCCGGTGTACGAAATTTTACCAAAAGCTTTTCAGTTCTTCGGATTATCAAATAAGACTTATGTTCAAAATTTCATATCAATTGCTCTATTGGTTTTTGATATACAGCGCACACAGACAGACACACACACACACACACACAGACACAACATTTTTTTTTTCCAGAAATTGTTGAAATGGCATCTAGAGACCCCAAAACGGATATTTCCGTAAAAAAAAATTTTGAAAAAAAATCACGATCACAATACTTTCTCGTACTTCGTAACGGAAAAAGTAAAAAAGATTAAAAAGTTTAAATAGCATTAAGGACTTATTTAAAATATTGAACACTGAACACCCCCTGAGGTACGGGAAGAGTTTACTGGGGGTACGTGCTGCGACGGGCTTTCGATACTCTAGGATCAACAAGCAACTCAGAAAAAAAAACTTCGTTACTTGTTAGTATTGCGTGTGTGTGGTTTTGTAAATATTATGGTGTTTGTTAAAATACGAAAAAGATCGAAAAATTCATGACGACTTTTTATTTTTCCAGCCTTTATCAGGAGATATCTTTAATCTCATGAATAAATTTATGCAAGAAAACCAAATTGATGCACAGATAGAGCAAACAGTATAGTCAGAAATTAAAAAAATGGTGATGTGGCCATCATGTTACTTTCTCCGACTTGATGGTATCATTTATATTTACGTTTTCATGGTTCATTTTCAATTGAAATCATATTTTAAATGTACATCGAGCGTTGCGTAAACTTGGATGAAACTGACGTTTAAAACGTCAAAATTATGAAACGGAAAAAATATACTTCAAATTCAAAAACTCGGTTTACTCAAAAACTAACGAGATTTCGAAAAAAACTTATTCTTTAGAAGTTGTTCATTTTGCTATTCTCTACAATTATTATATACACAAATTTGCTGTAACTATCATCGTTTCATAATTATAAACCAAAAGTTAAAAAAAATTAATAAATTTTTTTCTCGAATAGCAATGATTTTATGAAAAATATTTTCAAGCAAAAGATGTTCATTTCTTTGTTGTCTTCAATGTTTGTTTAAATGTTTTTGTGATATTTTTCATATTTAAGAAAATATTGGCAAAAAACAAAAAACAGTTAAGGTAAACACCCACTTCCGGTGTACGAAATTTTACCAAAAGCTTTTCAGTTCTTCAGATTATCAAATAAGACGTATGTTGAAAGTTTCATATCAATTGCTCTATTAGTTTTTGAGATACAGCGCACACAGACAGACACACACACACACACACACACACACAGACAGACACACACACACACACACACACACACACAGACACAAAATTTTTTTTTCCAGAAATTGTTGAAATGGCATCTAGGGACCCCAAAACGGATATTTCCGTAAAAAAAATTTTTGAAAAAAAAATCACGATCACAATACTTTCTCGTACTTCGTAACGGAGAAAGTAAAAATGGTGATGTTGCCATCATGTTACTTTCTCCGACTTGATGGTATCGTAGCCATTTATATTTACGTTTTCATGGTTTATTTTCAATTAAAATCATATTTTAAATGTACCACGAGCGTTGTGTAAACTCGGATGAAACTGACGTTTAAAACGTCAAAATTATGAAATATGGATAAATTATACTTCAAATTCAAAAACTCAGTTTACTCAAAAACTAAAGGGATTTCGAAAAAAACTTATTCTCTATAAGTTGTTCATTTTAGTAATCTCTACAATTATTATTAAAATAAATTTGCTGTAACTATTATCGTTTTATAATTATAAACCAAAAATTTAAAAAAAATAATAAATTTATTTCTCGAATAGCAATGATTTTATGAAAAATATTTTCAAGTAAAAGATGTTCATTTCTTTGTTGTCTTCAAAATTTGTTAAAGTGTTTTTGTGATATTTTTTATATTTGAGAAAATATTGGCAAAAAACAAAAAGCAGTTAAGGTAAACGCCCACTTCCGGTGTACGAAATTTTACCAAAAGCTTTTCAGTTCTTCAGATTATCAAATAAGACGAATGTTCAAAGTTTAATATCAATTCCTTTATTAGTTTTTGAGATACAGCGCGCACACACAGACACACACACAGACACACACAGACACAGACACACACAGACACACACACACACAGACACAATTTTTGTTTTTCCAGAAATTTTTGAAATGGCATCTAGGGACCACAAAACGAATATTTCCGTAAAAAAAAATTGAAAAAAAAATCACGATCACAATACTTTCTCGTACTTCGTCACGGAGAAAGTAAAAAATGGTGATGTGGCCATCATGTTACTTTCTCCGACTTGATGGTATTATTTATATTTACGCTTTCATGGTTTATTTTCAATTTAAATCGTATTTTAAATGTACATCGAGAGGATGACACTGACGTTTAAAACGTCAAAATTATAAAAGATGGAAAAATTATACTTCAAATTTAAAAACTCTGTTTACTCAAAAACTAAAGGCATTTCGAAAAAAACTTATTCTTTAGAAATTGTTCATTTTGTAATTTTCTACAATTATTATTCACATAAATTTGCTGTAACCATTATCGTTTCATAATTATAAACCAAAAATTTTAAAAAAATTAATACATTTTTTTCTCGAATAGCAATGATTTTATGAAAAATATTTTTTTTGTCTTTAATGTTTGTTTAAAAATTTTTGTGATATTTTTCATATTTAAGAAAATATTGGCAAAAAACAAAAAACAGTTAAGGTAAACACCCACTTCCGGTGTACGAAATTTTACCAAAAGCTTTTCAGTTCTTCAGATTATCAAATAAGACGTATGTTCAAAGTTTCATATCAATTGCTCTGTTAGTTTTTGAGATACAGCGCACACAGACAGACACACACACAGACACACACACAGACACAAATTTTTTTTTTCCAGAAATTGTTGAAATGGCATCTAGGGACCCCAAAACGGATATTTCCGCAAAAAAAATTTTTGAAAAAAAAATCACGATCACAATACTTTCTCGTACTTCGTAACGGAGAAAGTAAAAAGGCTCGTTTCAAGATTTAAGAATATTGCTCTAAACATTGTTGTCTACACAGAGGGGCTTTGGCAACACGTAATTTGCAGAAAGTTCTGGATGAAAACGTGAAAATCATTAACTACATTGAAGGCCATCCTTTAAATGCACGAGTGGTCATATTCAGCTTCTTTTCCATACCGATGTTCGTTGGCAATCTCTAGGAAAAATTTTAAATCGATCATTTGAACTTGATATAAACTTCAAATTTTTTCTAATGATAAATTTGAGAAACTTAAAACGACTGGAAATGGCAGATATTTTCCCTGTTCTAAATCGTCTCAACTCATCGTTACAGGAGAAAGAAACTTTCTTGTTCCACATTCAAGATAAAGTGAACGCTACCATGGCGAAACTAAATTTGTGGGAATTTTTCAGGTTTTGGTCAAAAATTTTGTATCGCCAATTTTAATCAAAACCGATTCATTAACACACACGAAACACAGATTTGAAATCCGCGTTCAAATTGGATTCTTCGTTTAGCCGCTACGACCGTTCAAAATCTGAAAAAATAAACTTTTTTGCAACTTTTTCTGGATGAATTTTTTTAGCACCGATCGATTTATTTCGTTCTTCTGATGAAGAAAATGTATTGCATAAAGGTCTACGATGTTTATTAAGAAAGTTCGAATTTTTCAAGTTTTCTTTGATGACGTGTCACGCGTTTAAAATTGACATTTGTTGTTGTGCAAGTACATTTTCTAAAGTCTCTTGAAGGGATATTTACGGTGATGTATAGAAACCCCGAATCGATCCAGTGGTTTCTTCAGGAAATCATTTCAAATGCATTTTTTTGGAAAAAAGTAAGAAAAAAAATTTGGTAATTGAGAAGTGGGCTTGTTTCCCTCTCTTCGTGAGCTAATAAAAAGTTCGGCTGATAAAATTGATGCTATTGAAATGTATAACACATCATTTAGAGTATTTACAGGAGGGTCTGAAATAGTTATTTACAGTAAGAGTGAGGAAGGCAAAGCTCACGTTCACGCGAATTGCGTGTTCGTTCACGAAGCGCCAGCTGAGTGGACGATGCAATTCAAGTAAACGAAAGCGACCTTGCTCTCGAGTGCTGGTTTTCTTTGATATCTTCCCAGAAAGTCTGTAACTTTGTATTCAAAATTTTAAATAAAAATAATCCACATGTTTGGAGATTTTTTGCCATGAAAAACAAAAACAAAATAAACAAAGTTCTGTCTTGTCAATAAAGTGGTTACGTGCAAATTGCGGAAATTGTGAAAATGGATGATGAAGAATTATGTGTTCCTGATGATGTCCTGGAAGTCGCAAATGCCCTAAGGTATCAAATGTTGCAAAAAAATCAAAATCACGTTATCAGAAAGAATTGGAAAAATTTACACAAACAGTGAGCGAAAGACAGTGAGCGAAAGTAAAATAACCGAAAGAGGAACATTCACTCACTGGTAACTATGGATACGGACTCACTTTCTGGCGAGGTATCGAACAAAACTATTTTCCTAATTCAAACAAAAATATTGACGGGATAAGATATCCGTTCAGCAGTAATACAACATCCATGCTAGAAGATTGATCGCACACGAAGAAGATCAGTTGTTGGAATTAGCTTCAGACGGAATCTTCAAAAATAAACATGAGGAGGATACTTTAACACCAATCTGGTTGTAAATGCAACACGTGCATCCAGTTTTAACAGAGAAAGTCATGAAATACATCTCGCCTATTACAACTTCATATCTAGTGAAGTTGTTTTCAGTCAAAACAAGAAACAGGCTTTTAGCTGTATACATCCTTTAAACTAGTAGAGTAGTTTTTAACGCCATCTAGTTGTCCCTAAACGCCATCTAGTTGTCCCTAGTGCCAAATACATTAGCCACGAATTTTTAAAATTCAAGATTTTCGACATTTAACTGTCGCGTTTTGAGCAACAACTATGCATTTTTAATACAGAGAGAGTATTTCTATTCACAGGCTACTGCGATTGTACTTTTCAGTAAGCGAATAAATTCTCTTCCTTATATCAAATAATACCATTAATCACCGAAACGGAAAGTTAGAGTGAGCCGCCGAGAAAGCCCGGTGTCACTTGTATTTTCTATTATCGGTTCCAGCGCGAAAATAAAGAATAAAGCCGAAAGGGAGGAGGAATAATAGAATTGGGGGTTTATAGCTAACTTGATATTGATCCAGTGCGCAGAAACAAGTGGGGAAATGTACGAATTCCAGGGTTTAACATAACTCCTGCAAATTGCCACCCAATTCAGGTGTAAAGGTTCTGTTCGCAAAACGCCCACCGCGCGCGCACGCCCCTCCAGAACTTCCTGCAAGGGACACAAACTTGTTTTGTTGCTTTCTTTTTAAAATGAAATGCTTTGGAAAAATAATACACACATATCTCTCTTATACCTGTTGGGTGTTGATGTAGAAAAAGGAATTAATGATTATTAGAATGAATTTTCTTAATCAGAAAGACGTAATCAAATGTATAGTAAACGATAAACTTAAAAAAAAGTTTTTCGATTTTTTCCATTTTCGAGTTTTCTTTGCTGACGCGTCACAAGCTTCAAATTGGCATTTGTTCTTGCGAAAGTACATTTTCCGAGGCGTCTTAAGGGATCTTTCCAGTGATGTGTAGAAACCCCGAATCGAACCAGTAGTTTCTTCAGGATATTATTTTAAAGCCAATTTTTGAGCAAAAGTAAGAAGGGGGGTAGTTTTTCAGGTTTTCGTCAAAAATTTTAAGTCGCCAATTTTACTTCAATCCGACCAATGTGGACACAAGGAGCACAGATTTCAAAACCGCGTTCAATTGGGAGTTTTCGTTTAGTCGCTACGGCGGATCAAAGTCTGAAAAATCAATTTTTTTTTTTAATTTTCCAAACTGTTCAATGTGACTAGCTAATTTTTTTGCTATTGAAGATAGCTGAAATTTTTTAACGGCAATCAATTTCTCTCGTTTTTCTGATGAAAAAGAAGTATACTTCAACAGTCTACGATGATTATTAAGAAAGTTGCATTTTTTAACAAAATTTCCAAGGGGTTTACTCGTGTCTTTTTTCACGTTTTCATCAAAAATTAAAAATCTCTAATCCGACTAACTGACGTACGAGGAGCTCAGATTTGCAATCCGCGTTTAATTTCGAGTTTTCGTTTAGCCGCTACAGCCGATCAAAGTCTGAAAAATCGATTTTTTTGAAAATGTTTGTCCAACTCGGAACTGACGAATTTTTTTAAACAAATCTCGCCATCACACGACAACCTGTATCAAATTTTGGCGATCCATGGCCATCTTCCTTTTCAAAAAATCAAAAAGAACATTTGCATTTGTTTTATAGAAATTCCACTCCCTTATTCCAACTCGGAATTGGACGAAATTTTTTTGTCAACAAATCTCGTCACCAATCGACCAAATGTATCAAATTTTGGCGATCTATGGCCAAATTGTTTAAAAAAAAATCAAAAAAGACATTTGCAATTTTTGTTTCAAAAATAAAAATTCCACTCTATTATTCCAACGAATTTTTTTTCAACAAATCTCGACACCACTTCTTAAAAAAAAATCCAAATGGACATTTGAAATTTTTGTTTAAAAACTAAACATTCCATTCCATTATTCCAACTCAAAATTGGACGAACTTTTTTTAACAAACCTCGTCACCATATGACAAAATGTATGAAATTTTGCCATTCTTTCAAAAAAAGAATCAAAAAGGACGTTTGCAATGTTTGTTTTAAAAATAAAAATTCCAACTCGGAACTGGACGAATTTTTTTCGACAAATTTCGACACCAAACAACAAAATGTATCAAATTTTGGCAATCTATGGCCAATTTTTTTTTAAATCAACAAGGACATTTGCATTTTTTTTCAAAAATAAAAATTCCACTCCATTATTTCAACTCGGAATTGGATGAAATTTTTTTAAACAAATCTCGCCACCACACGACAACCTGTATCAAATTTTGGCGATCCATGGCCAACTTCCTTTTCAAAAAATCAAAAAGAACATTAGCATTTTTTTTTTATAAAAATTCCACTCTGTTATTTTAACTCGAAATTGGATGAAATTTTTTTCAACAAATTTCGTCACCAAACGACAAAATGTATCAAATTATGGCAATCTATGGTCAATTTTTTTTTTAAATCAACCAGGACATTTGCATTTTTTTTTCAAAAATAAAAATTCCACTCCATTATTTCAACTCGGAATTGGACGAATTTTTTTTCAACAAATCTCCACACAAAACGATAAAATGTATGAAATTTTGGCTACTTATGACCAAAAAAAATCAAAATGGACATTTACAATTTTTCTTCAAAAATAAAAATTCCACCTAGTTTGAATAATAATTTGCGCAAAAGGACATTTGCATTTTTTTTTTCAAAAATAAAGATTTCACTCCCTAATTTAAAAAAATCAAAAAGAACATTTGCATTTTTTTTTATAGAAATTCCACTCTGTTATTCTAACGCGGAATTGGACGAAATTTTTTTGTCAACAAATCTCGTCACCAATCGACCAAATGTATCAAATTTTGGCGATCCATGGCCATCTTCCTTTTCAAAAAATCAAAAAGAACATTTGCATTTTTTTATAGAAATTCCGCTCTGTTATTTTAACTCGGAATTGGACGAAATTTTTTTGTCAACAAATCTCGTCACCAATCAACCAAATGTATGAAATTTTGGCGATCCATGGCCAACTTCCTTTTCAAAAAATCAAAAAGAACATTTGCATTTTTTTATAGAAATTCCACTCTGTTATTCTAACTCGGAATTGGACGAAATTTTTTTGTCAACAAATCTCGTCACCAATCGACCAAATGTATCAAATTTTGGCGATCCATGGCCATCTTCCTTTTCAAAAAATCAAAAAGAACATTTGCATTTTTTTTATAGAAATTCCACTCTGTTATTTTAACTCGGAATTGGACGAAATTTCTTTGTCAACAAATCTCGTCACCAATCGACCAAATGTATCAAATTTTGGCGATCCATGGCCAACTTTTTTTCAACAAATCAAAAAGGACATTTGCAACTTTTCTTTTTTCAAAAATAAAAATTCCACTCCATTATTCCAACGATTTTTTTTAACGTAATAATTCATGGTTATTAGAATTAATTGCCTTAAAAGGAAAGAGGTAATCAAATGTATGGTAAACGTCAACCTTGAAAAAAAAATCTCAAAATGTCTGAGGACAATTTTCAGAAAAAAACAAATTTAATTGAAAAATGCCTGACCGCACTTTCTTGTTCGTTCAGAAGAAATAAATTTGCACATAAGGTGCGAACCACAGAATTTTGTTTTTGAGTTGTCCATGCCTGAGAGAGAGAGAGAGAAACATAGCAGTCATGTCTGAGATTAATTAATTTTTTGAAATCTAATTCAATTGAACTAATCTATTCTCATGACGTAATAATATGCGACATACCTCATTATCTCATAGCCAACTTTGAAACAAAATGTTGTGGCTCACACGATATTTACTACTCTTTTTGTCACCTTCCCTGACTTGTGTACACACTTTTGTTGTTTAGCACGAATAAAGATTATTATTATTATAATAGTAATAATTTATAATTCAATCGTTCCGCTATGGAGAATTTGCACAAAAAATATTCAGTCGAGCTTTTCAGGAAAGCAGGTTTACAGGAAAAATTCCGTGTATTAGTTATTAGTCAATAGTTATAAGTTCATTTTATTTATTCGTTGTATTTTGTATGTTAAAGGGGGATACCCGTTGAATAAAGATTATTATTATTATTATTATTATTATTACGTTAGAAACAAGCGGGTTTCTAATAAATAAGTGATTTCAGTTTTGTTTATCTTATATGCGGGGCCCGGATATATACGCATCTATATGCAAGTACTTCATTTTCTAGAACACTAGTTACGCTTTTAAAAATCATATACCGCAGCGAAAGGGTTAATCAAATTTACTGGTTACAAATGTAAAAAAAAAATTGATTGCAAATCAAAGGCTAACATATGTAAGAAATCATCGGGAAAAAAAACCCGTCGGCATGCCCGTCTATTTGCAAACATATGCTCAATTAGAATCGCTTCATCTTTCCAACATCCGACACTTAAAACAGCGGCGACCCCTTAACATGTCACTGGGTTTGTTATTTTTAGAAGAAAGGACACAATTCGTTGACGAGGAACATCTTTAACCGAAATCCCAGGCTCGGGGCTATTTCTAATTGAAATCACGGCCTCTACCTGAATATATATCGTGTTTCTCCCAGAGCACGTAGGTATATGCGCACTTTTTTTTTCATCTCGAAAGAAAACAACGGATACGCCATCGGAGTTAAGTCTCCGGCACGTACAGGAACAAAGCGCGTTGTTTATGGCGTTTGTTTTAGGTGTTAATGAAAGAGGCTGAGGTGTGAAAAGCTCCACCTATCGGTCGTCCCCTTGATTAGGGTCGGCAGTATTTTCAATGGAAAGCCAGCCATTAATGAAAACGGTTCGCTAATTCAAAGACGCGAGCATTGTAGAGTCTTTGATTAGCATCGATTATGTTAATAAATGTTTTACCGTCGAACGACAACTACAGACCGGTTTCGATATTATTTTTCTCGCCAGTATTGTAAGGTGTGAGCTACAGAATTTTGTTTCTGAGAGAGAGAAACATAGCAGTCATGTCTGAGATTATTTAATATTTTTAAATCTAATTCAATTGAACTAATCTAGTCTCATGACTTACCTAATTTATCTCACAGCCAACTCTGAAAAATTTTGTGGGTCACACGATATATACGTTGACAGAGAAACAGTAAACTAGTTTGAAGTTATAAACCTCTTAGTTTGTCGCCAGTATTGACGAGAGAAACGATAAATTATTATGAAGTTATAAACTTCTTAGTAAAGGCAAACGTGACTTAAAGTGGCGTGTCTGGTAATTATAGAGAGAGATCGAAGACTGAAGCGGTGGGCGAAAAATATTAACAGCATCAATGAGATCGACCCACACATAAATATTATTGTTAGGCGATAAACCTCCCACCGATAAATTCAAGGCGACTAAGGAGAGAGACGCTTCGCTCACTTGCCATATTATCCCGGTTCGGACTATAACTAGCGTGTGACGGTAGAGTTTAAATAAAGCGAGCACTCCCAGAGGATCTTTAAAAATTGAAATTAATTGACCGCTTACCTAAACCCCTGTACCTAAACACCTTTCATAATTTTGACGTTTTAAACGTCAGTTTTATCCGAGTCTACGAAACATTCGATGTACATCCAAAATAGGATTTAAATTGAAAGTAAACTATAAAAGCGTAAATATAGATGATACCATCAAGTCGGAGAAAGTAACATGATGGCTACATCACTATTTTTTTAAATTACATAACTGCTGAACGCGTTGTTAGATTTTGATTATTTAAACGTGAAAATGTAGCAAATTTAACACATTTTAAAAAATTATTAGAAAATTTTCATCTTAAATCAATTGCCAAAATCGCAAATTTTTAAATCAAAACAAAAAATTGTATTTAAAAAAAATCATATAACTGTTGGACGCGTTGTTGGATTTTAAAAATGTAGCGAGTTTAACGCTTTTTGAAAAATCATTGGAAAATTTCTACCTTAAATCAACGTATTTGCCAAAATCTCATTTTTTTTAATAAAAACAAAAAATCGTATTTTTTTATAAATTACGTAACTGTCAAACGCGTCATTAGATTTTGATGATTTAAACTTGAACATGTAGCGAATTTAACACTTTTTGAAAAATCATTGTAAAATTTAAATGTTAAATCAACGCAAATTGCCAAAAACGCAATTTTTTAAGTCAAATAAAAAAAAATTAATTAGGTAACTGTTAAACGCATTGTGAGATTTTGATTATTTAAACGTGAAAATGTAGCAAATTTAACACATTTTAAAAAATTATTAGAAAATTTTCATCTTAAATCAATTGCCAAAATCGCAAATTTTTAAATCAAAACAAAAAATTGTATTTAAAAAAAATCATATAACTGTTGGACGCGTTGTTGGATTTTAAAAATGTAGCGAGTTTAACGCTTTTTGAAAAATCATTGGAAAATTTCTACCTTAAATCAACGTATTTGCCAAAATCTCAATTTTTTTTAATAAAAACAAAAAATCGTATTTTTTATAAATTACGTAACTATCGGACGCGTCATTAGATTTTGATGATTTAAACTTGAACATGTAGCGAATTTAATACTTTTTGAAAAATCATTGAAAAATTTCCATGTTAAATCAACGCAAATTGCCAAAAACGCAATTTTTTAAGTCAAATCAAAAAAAAAATTAATTAGGTAACTGCTAAACGCATTGTGAGATTTTGATTATTTAAACGTGAAAATGTAGCAAATTTAACACATTTAAAAAAATTATTAGAAAATTTTCATCTTAACTCAATGTAAATTGTCAAAAATCAAAACTAAAACATCGTATTTTTTTAAATCATATAACTGTTAAACGCGTTGTTGGATTTTGATTTTTTAAATTTGAAATTATAGCGAATTTATCACTTTTTGAAAAGTTATTGGAAAATTTCCCCCTTAAATCAATGCAAATTGCCAAAATCGTGAATTTTTAAATCAAAACAAGAAATCGTATTTTTTTTAAATTATATAACTGTTGAACGCGTTGTTAGATTTTGATGATTTAATCGTGAAAATGTAGCGAATTTAATACGTTTTGAAAAATAATAGTAACATTTCCATCTTAAATCAACTCAAATTGCCAAATATTCAAATTGTCAAAAAACGCAAATTCTCAAGTCAAAACAATTTTTTTTTTAATTACGTAACTGCTGAACGCGTTCTTAGATTTGATAATTTAAATGTGAACCTGTGGCGAATTTAACATATTTTTAAAAATCATTGGAAAATTTCCACCTTAAATCAACGCAAATTGCCAAAATCTCATTTTTTTTTAATCAAAACAAAAAATAGTATTTTTCTATAAATAAATAAAGTAATAATAGCAAATAAATAATTAAATAAAGGAACTTCGTAAGCGTTCAAATCGGTAATTGGGTGGACTGTTTTCATGAAATTTTTCAGAATTGTTCATCAACTATATAAGAAATGTAAAGCCGTAATTTAATTTACTTATGTTTGAAAATGACCAGTGAATGGTCGAAACTAGTCACATAAATAAAATATAGTGGTATAAAAAAGTTAAAGTGTTTTATTCCAATCTACAATCAAGATGTACCACGAAGTAAACACCGCCAACATTAAACATTTCATCAACTTGTTCGTCAGTGTAAAAAAGTGTTTAAAAAATCGATTAAAAAACTTTTGGATTTTTTTTAGGGTTTAAATGACCTTGGAAAAAAGAATCAAATATGTAATTGTATGGATTATTTTCATGATTTTTTCAGAATTTTTCATCCACTCGTTCGTCAGTAAAAAAATAATGTTTGAAAAATCGATTTCAAAATTTTTTGGAAAATTTTAGTGTCTAAATGGCCTAGAATGACCTTGAAAAGATTGGTCAAATGTGTAATTTGGTAGACTATTTTCATGATTTTTTTCAGAATTTTTCATCAACTCGTTCGTCAGTAAAAAAATAAATAAAAAAAAAATCGATTTACAAACTTTTGGAATTTTTCCATTAACTAAATGACCTTGAATGACTTTGGGAAAAATTGGTCAAATGGGTAATTGGGTGGACTATTTTAATGATTTTTTCAGAATTTTTCATCCACTCGTTGGCGACTATAAAAATAATGATTAAAAATCGATTTAAAAAGTTATGTTGAATGACCTTGGAAAAAATTTGTCAAATGGTTAATTGGGTGGACTATTTTCATGAATTTTTTCAGAATTTTTCATCCACTTGTTCATCAGTAAAAAAACAATTAAAAAACTTTTGGACTTCATTTTCATTATGGTCGGTCTATATGACCTTGAATTACTTTGGAAAAAAACTGGCCAAATTGAGCAATTCATATGAGACTTTGAACATCCGTCTTATTTGATAATCTGAAGAACTGAAAAGCTTTTGGTAAAATTTCGTACACCGGAAGTGGGTGTTTACCTTAACTGTTTTTTTGTTTTTTGCCAATATTTGCTTAAAGATGAAAAATATCCCAAAAATTTTAAGCGAACATTGAAGACAACAAAGAAATGCATATCTTTTGCTTGAAAATATTTTTCATAAAATCATTGCTATTCGAGAAAAGAAAATATCAATATTTTTTTAATTTTTGGTTTATAATTATGAAACGATAATAGCTACAGTAAATTTATGTGAATAATAATTGCAGAGAATGCTAAAATCAACAATTTATAAAGAATAAGTTTTTTTCGAAATCCCTTTAGTTTTTGAGTAAACTGAGTTTTTGAATTTGAAGTATAATTTTTCCATCTTTCATAATTTTGACGTTTTAAACGTCAGTTTCATCCGAGTTTACACAACGCTCGACGTACATTTAAAATATGATTTCAATTGAAAATAAACCTTGAAAACGTACATATAAATGATACCATCAAGTCAGAGAAAGTAACATGATGGTCACATCACCATTTTTTCTATAAGAATAAGTAGTGTAGCACGAACGTCCTCTGCGCAGATCCACGTGGCTCCACGTAGACGGTCATGTGATCTCACAAGTAAAATGATTAGCAATTTACCGATGGCGCGACTTCATATCCTGCGATTTTCCTGTTCGGAATTAGCCATGCGAAAGACACCCTCAGGTGGTGAGGCTCGCGTGTGCCCCACCTCCCCGCCTATTAGCCGCCCCGAAACATGATGGTTGATGCTTGCGATGTGACCCTCTGATCTCTGCAATTATTTCCTGGCGCGCGCCCCCCACGCCACGCACAACTCGCAATTTCAAATTGGTAGACTCCATTTTTTCTTCCTTTTGCAAATCCGGGTCGATCGTCGTCGGTAAATCTCTTTTACGGCCCCAAATATCAATCGGCTTAATCTACTACATGTTGACACAATTGGATTTGCGGACCGCCCGCGGCCAAATTTACAAGGGCTCTGTTCTCATAAATCCGCACTGATTGGATGTTATGGCCGCATTACCAACATTACATGCCAAAACGTACGAGTTACAGATCGTTTGGCTCGCTACCGCGCATTGACTTTATTTAATAATATACAAAATACTGCCCTCGGTTTTTGCGTTATTTTTATTTACGGCCCTTTCGCCCGTATGCATCCGGCAAATTGATCCGGCGGCGGTCCCCCGTTAATGGATTAAGGGCAATGCGTTATTCGGGATCATTAGTCCACTGGACCGGAGTAGTAAATAATTTTTCGCGCCGCAATAGCTATTAGAGCGAATTTGGGTTTGCCTTATGAAATACCGGGGGCTCCATTAGTAAGATTTACGGCCAGTTTGCTAACCCTTTTATCCGCAAGAAAATTGCGTAACTACGGACACGGTGAGGTTAACAGTTAACTATGGGACACTCTGTATCCTTTGTTTCATTAATAAATGTAACCTTTGTCAAAATTCAACGTCGAAAGTAGGGAATTAATAAATTTAGGGAATTATTATTGCAATCACGTATTTCCGAAGTTCCTGGCAAATCCACGGGAAAGATTTTTTTGTTAAGGAACGATGGTTTATATGACTTCGGGTTAAGAAAGCGCGGATATTAGGAAATTGACTTAGCGAGCTTGAGCATGCAGTCACGACCGGTTTGATAATACATATTTGATTTTCAGTAAAATGGAACAAACACAACCATGCGGCCATTCTTCAACGGAAAGGTGACTCGAAATAATTTTGCGTTCCCGGCGCATCCACCATAAGCGGAATTGGTAAATGAGCTCATTTTAGTTATCTCTATAAAACGACGGTTGCGTCTATTATAAACTATTCGATTATTTCCTGAATTACGAAGTATTAATATAATTAAATAAATGATGAACGAAGATTCTCCGTATATCTCCAGATCTGGAGGTTGCAGGTTCGATCCCTGTCGGAGGTATGTTCACACTTTTGATTCAGCTATATACGGAGAATCTTCGTCCATTATTTATTTAATTATATTATAAACTAGCTCGTTAGGTCATGGTCCTTTAAAATTCAACTTTTTTTATCTTTGGCAATAAAAATCTGAAATTTCGGATTCGTATACTACATATAATTTTAAACTTTTGTCGCCAGATTTTTTTTATTGGACTTGATGTTTTTGAGTAACGGAAAAATTAAATTAAATTGATATTTTTTTTGGACTCAAGCCCTATAGCCAACGCCCTGGGTGCGCGCCTGATTTTGAAGATCCAAAATTAATATAAAAACAATTGCTATCGACTTGAAATTGTTCAAAATTCATTCCAAATTGATTTCTTAAAAAAAAAACTGTATTCGCACAATTTTTAGATTTTTTGATATTTTGATGTAGCCGGAGTGTAGAATTGAAAAAAAAAATAGATCCAATTTTAGAGACGCAAAATACACTTAAAAACAATTGCCATCGACTTGAAACTCAAAATTCATTCGAAATTGAATTCATAAAAAAACTGTATTCGGACCATTACTAGATTTTTGCAAATGTTGATGTGGTCGCAGTGTAAAATTGAACAAAAAAATTGAACGAATTTTGGAGACTCAAATTAAATATAAAAACAATTGCTATCGACTTGAAACTTTCAAAAATCACTCAAAATACGATACGAATGTATCTATACTTTGTATGGTTAACACATAATAAAGATCAATATCAATATCAAAATTCATTCGAAATTGAATTTTGGAGACTCAAATTAAATATAAAAACAATTTCTATCGACTAGAAACTTTACAAAATTACTCAAAATTCATTCGAAATTGAATTCTTAAAAAAAATTGTATTCGCACCATTTCTAGATTTTTGGAAATGTTGATGTGGTCGCAGGGTAAAATTGTACCAAAAAATTGAACGTATTTTGGAGACTCAAATTAAATATAAAAACAATTGCTATCGACTTGAAACTTTCGAAAATCACTCAAAATTAATTCCAAACTGATTTCTTGAAAAACCCGTATTCGCACCATTTCTAGCTTTTTGGAAATTTTAATGTGATCGGAGTGTGAAATTGAAAAAAAATTGAACCAATTTTGGAGACCCAAAATAAATATAAAAACAATTGCTATCGACTTGAAACTTTCCAAAATCACTCAAAATTCATTCAAAATTGATAAATTAAAATAACACATCCATAACGTTACTGAATTTTTGAAAATTTTGATGTGCTCGGTGTGTAAATTTGTAAAAAAATAGAACCAATGTCGGACCCAAAATAAATATAAAAACAATTACTATCGACTTGAAACTTTCCAAAATCACTCAAAATTCATTCAAAATTGATATCTTAAAATGACACATTCATAACTTTATTGGATTTTTGAAAATTTTGATGTGCTCGTTGTGTAAAATTGTAAAAAATAGAACCAACGTTGGAGACCCAAAATAAATATAAAAACTATTGCTATCGACTTCAAACTTTCCAAAATTGCTCAAAATTCATTCCAAATTGATTTGTTGAAAAAACTGTATTCGCACCATTTGTAGCTTTTTGGAAATTTTGATGCGGTCGGAGTGTGAAATTGAAAAAAAAAATAAACCAATTTCGGAGATTAAAAATAAATATAAAAACAATTGCTATCGACTTGAAACTTTCCAAATTTACTCAAAATTTATTCCAAATTGATTTCTTAAAATAACTATATTTACACCATTTCTAGATTATTGGAAATTTTGATATGCTCAGTGTGTAAAATTGTAAAAATTTTAACCAATTTTGGAGACTCAAAATAAAGATGAAAACAATTGCTATCGACTTGAAACTTTCCAAAATGACTCAAAATTCGCTCCAAATTGATTTCTTGAAAAAACTGTATTCGCACCATTTCTAGCTTTTTTTTCTGGTCATTGTCGACTTCTTCTTCTTCAGCAAAATCTTTGATGCTTCAGATGGACAGGTCATCGACTATCACAGAGCCCCGCTTCCTATACTACTTATATAATTTTACTGTTTAGTATGAAAAAACTTTAGGGTTGTAATTTTCAATAAAGTAAACAAGCTGCGATAAGCGATTTATCCAAGGAACCGTCGGCACATATGAAGAATGGATATGATGCACACACTTTCATATGGGTGCGTTTAAAAGGATAGATGTATTTATTTTCTACTGAACTAGACAAAGACAATGCGATTACCTTTAATTTCAAGCTCAGCCAGAATTTCTAATTAACTCTCGTTAAAAAAATAGAAAAACAATTGCCACCAACGCCAAATTTTACAAATTCATTCAGAATCCATTCCTCTTTAAGATTTCATCAACACGTGGAAACACCTCATTCTTAAATTTGGATATAATCCAATTTGTACGGACCAGAGTTAATTTGAATCCCAGAGATAAATCGTTCTCTCTTTCTTCAAAAAAGGAAGGGGGAGGTATATAAGTGGCTCTACCTTCAACATGTTCCACGAGCCGCCACTGGCGACTGCTATAATTTTTCTCGTCTCGCGCGTTCTATAAGAAATGTGTGTTTTCGGGGTGAAGAAGATGTCTAATTTCGGGATATTTAAGCGGCAACTAACGATGCGCCCGAACACGCTGGTTCGACACATATTCAAAATATCAATAAAAGGAAAACACCAGGTTATTCGTGAGGTTTCTTGCTACTGAATTAAATTTAAATAAAACAGAAAAATGAGGCGAAGATTTTAGCTATCGAAATTGGGCCCTTTGCGCACGATTGGACAGCTATTCCTTCGCATCTGTGCAAAATATATTTAAAAAAAACAAACGGAAAACGGGAGGTTATTCGTGAGGTTTCTTGCTACAAAAGTATGGTGAATTA
Source organism: Ocypus olens (assembly GCA_910593695.2). Taxonomy (NCBI): domain Eukaryota; kingdom Metazoa; phylum Arthropoda; class Insecta; order Coleoptera; family Staphylinidae; genus Ocypus; species Ocypus olens. The sequence continues at coordinate 50,396,734 of OU343054.1, read as the reverse complement.
TATTTTAAGAAAACAGAAAAATGAGGCGAAAATTTTAGATGTCCAAATCTGCCAAACTCGCTTGATTGGGCAGATATTTCTTGGCACACCTTGTTTTTGCAAAACATAAAAAAAGAAAAAGGGGAGGTTATTTGTGATATATTTGGCTGAAAAAGTAGTCCAACCCCAACACCCTGACGTTATTAATTGGATAACAATTAAATGAATTAAACACCCAACTACAGAAATAATGAAAAATTGCATGATAACCGTAGCTTGCAGAAGAAAACTGATTTCAGCATTACCGAAATATATCATGCAATATTCTTTCATTCAAACCTCACTGATTCGGTTGCCAAACTTTAAACATTTCGGGTTAATCTGCAAAACACTTTCATAATGTCGGAAAAAATCATTTACTTCTTTTTGTCTGCATAATAAAAATTCGTAGGCGCACACACACACACACACACACACACACCATCCTGGCTCTGGCATATTATGAAGTGGCACTAAATTTAAATCCCCAGCGGCGTCCCGGGCTGGGGGGCCCAAGGGGAGGGATCTACCCCCCGAGGGAATCGCTCCACTTGGGCATAATTGAATTTTCAAACCGGCAGCTTATTGGTAGGAGATTGGTTCTCTGTGTCGATTAGTTATTGCCTGCCTCTGGATTTCAACATATGGGCAATTTACACGGAAAAATAAAAGTGCGCGCCGAAACAAATTCCTCTTTGCCCGATGCCAATCGATTTATTTCAACGGGGATAATTGACGACGACGGTTCCGGAAACGCGCACACATTCGGTCAAATTTGTTACGAACGTAACAAACATGCGTGTTTTCGTGTGTGTGTGTGGAAAAAGTTCTTTTTTACGATAACTTTGAGTAATACGGTAATTTGGAGTGCATTCCTCTATTAAAGATAGTGAAGCACCGAAAGATGTATAAGTAAGTATTAGGGATGGGAGATATTTCACGTAAAGTCTGGCCGCGCTATGAAGGCATCTGAGGTGCTATCTGTAACCTTTTAAAAACCACTGATGTATGAAGAGAATCGGATAGTGGCACCAATAGCAAGCAAGTAAACTGTAAACATCTGTGAGTGTGAAGTAACAAAATCCAATCAATTCAGATGAGGGCGACCCTTCGTTAATCACCTCAGACGCCTTCATAGCGCGGCCAGAGTATACCTGTGATTTTTCACTGGTGTTGAAAAAATCACAGTTCGATACTGTTACTAATAGGCGAATTTCACTGCTACTTAAAATTACTGTTACTTAAAATAACTGCTACTTAAAATCAATGCTATTTAAACTGTGATTGCTCTTTAAAATCACAATTTTTACCTAAACAGTGATTGCTACTTAAACTGCGACTGTTACTTAAAACGTGATTGTAAGAAGACAGGACAAGGCGGCATTTCTAAATATTATTTAATGTTCATTACTTTATTCTCCCATTTGTGCAGGGTATTGTATTTAAATTAAAATATTTAATAAAAATGACAAATATTAAATATTGTCTGTGTGTGTCTTGAGCGCTGTATCTCAAAAACTAATAGAGAAATTGATATGAAACTTTGAACATCTGTCTTATTTGATAATCCGAAGAACTGAAAAGCTTTTGGTATAATTTAGTACACCGGAAGTGGGCGTTTACCTTAACCGTTTTTTGTTTTTTGCCAATATTTTCTTAAATATGAAAAATATCACAAAAACAAACATTGAAGATATCAAAGAAATCTTTTGCTGAAAAATATTTTTCATAAAATCATTGTTATTCGAGAAATTTTTTTTTTTTTTAATATTTGGTTAATAATTATGAAACGATAATAGTTACCGCAAATTGATATTCATTTTATCACGTTTTTGCGTGAAAAAAAAGTGCCGTAGCGGTTCATTTTTTAACGCTACTGTAAAATTGTTTGCGCAAAAACTCGTCGCGAATTCCGCTGATAAATATCAAACATTCGTTTCCGATCAAGAAAACTTGATGATTATTATGTTCTTCATTTAACAAAAGTATTATTACTTATAAGCAGTGGCGGCTCTTGGAACATATTGATGGTAGAGCCATATATACAATATATTTTTTGAAGAAGGAAAGAACGATTTATCTTCCTAGACCAAAGTAATTGGTAAAATAGTGTTTTAGGAATTAATTTAAAATTCTTGCTAGTGCCATGGTTGCTTGGCTCTTTATAACGAGCCGCCCTTACCTAACATAAAAGTTAAAAACATTTATGATACCTCACTCGAAACATCCCCATTTCACCTTTAACCCTTAACGGGCACTGTGCGTCCAATAGACACGGACGCATACTTTACCTCAAATTTTCGACGCGAAGAATTTTTTTTCTATTCTCGCTCCCATATATATATATTTCAAACCTATGTCCCTATTAGCTGTGGATACCTCAAGTCTATCAGCTCTTTAGTTTTCTCGTGATAATCAAAATAAACGGACGTCTTATTTTGTGGGTCTAATAGATCCAAGAGTGCCCAATACGTAATTTTTTCAAAAAAAAAATGTGTTTTTTCGTATTTTGGTGAATAAATACGTAAGTAAAACATTTATCTAGCACTTTAAATAAAACAGTTTCTTTGCTAAAATCACACTTTATTTTTAGTTCCAAAAATGTATCACGAAGTTAAGGCTTCAACCATGAATCAATTTATCTATCAATTATTTTTTTTACAATACGTAAATTGTATTTTTTTACTAACATATATATATATAATTTTCGGAACTAAATTTTTTGAACGATGACCAATAATTTGCGGTTGCGTTAAAATATCGATCAACAACTTCTTCAAGATGATATTCCCCGCTATCGAGAATCTGATTCCAGTGATGATTCGGATGGTGCAATCGAAGACCAAATTTCCTCATTTTTTTGTAAAAAAAAAATTATTGCTATAAATGGCTAAAAAATTTAAAAAAAAACTGTCTGAGCTTGCCTCATTTTAAACTTAAAAATGAATATAGTTTCTGCAGGGAAGACCTTAGATTTTTTTACTAAGTGCTATTTCAGCAATGACCTGAAATTTATATCTAAAGGTTTTTTTTTAATAAATTTTTAGTAAAAGAACGCAAATTTTTCCACATTTTCTTTCAAAATTGTTCAATATTGTATTTGGACACTAAAACATTGTTTAGTTTCTACTATATCTTCACCTACATTTAAATATGTCCTAAGCAGTTGTGTCATTTTATTCTAACCTCCAATTTCAATATTGACGGAGATACACAGCTTCAAAGTTGTCCGGCTCTATTAGACCCACAGTGCCCGTTACGTTATTATATCGAAGTGCGCCTGTTAAGAGTTAAAATACAAAATACGAGACTACATGAAATTCTGCTTAAATCTAAGTAAATCACAATGAATTGTCATTTAAAATTACTTATCAATATCAGGACTTTAATATTCAAGCAAAACATCAAAATATTGGCTTTTGAGTTATTCAGCTAAAAACTAAAAAATATTATTTTTTGGAACAAATATTGGAAAAAAGTGAAATTTCGGCTAAAATCAAAACAAAATACAACGGACTGTCACTCAACATTATCTACAAATGTCAGAACTTTGATATTTATGCAAAATATCAAAACATTCTGAAGACGGTTTTTGAGTTATTAAACAGAAAAGTTGGAAATGTAAATTTTTTGTAATAAAATTCGCTTAAAATTGAAGCAAATCGCAATTAACTCAAAATCACTCATCGACATCAGGGTTATAATATTCACTCAAAATATGAAAACATTCTGAAGATGTTTTTTGAGTTATTCAACAGAAAAGTCGGAAATGTCAATTTTTTCCAATTAAATTGAAGAAAATTCGCTCAAAATTAAAGCAAATTATAATTAACTGTTACTCAAATTCACTTATCAACGTCAGAGCTATAATATCCATTCAAAATATCAAAACATTCTGCAGATGTTGTTTGAGTTATTCAACAGAAAAGTCAGAAATGACCATTTTTTGTAATAAATTTTGAGAAAATTCTCTTAAAATCGAAGCAAATCGCAATTAACTGTGTCTCAAAATCACTCATCGACATCAGGACTAAAATATTCACTCAAAATATCAAAACATTCTGCAAATGATTTTTGAGTTAATCAACGGAAAAGTCGAAAATGTCAACTTTTTGTAATAAATTTTGACAAAATTCTCTTAAAATCGAAGCAAATCGCAATTAACTGTTACTCAAAATCACTCATCAATATCGGGGCTTTAATATCCATGCAGAAGATCAAAACATTCTACAGATTGATTTTTTTCAACTAGAAACTCAAAAATGTTAATTTTTTATATTAAATCTTGAGAAAAAGTGAAAATTCGCTTAAAATCAAAACAAATCACAACGGACTGTTACTCAACATTACCTACTAATATCAGAACTTTAATATTTATGCAAAATATTAAATTATTCTGAAGATAGTTTTTGAGTTATTTCACTAAAAAAAAGCGAAAATATCAACAAATATTGGGAAAAATTTCGGTTAAAATCAAAGCAAATCACAACAAACTGTTACTGTTACCTAAAATCACTTTATAATCAATATTAGGGCTTTAAAGTTTATGTAGAAGATCAAAATATACTGCAGATTTATTTTAGGTTATACTCGAAACCAGAAAATGTTATTTTTTTGTAATAAATCTTGAAAAAATAAGAATTTTGTTTAAAATCATAGCAAATCACACACTGTTACTCAAAATCAGTTATCAATATCAAGGCTTCAATATTTATGCAAAATATGCAAGCATTCTGCAGATAGTTTTTGAGTTATTCAACTGAAAACTCGAAAATGTCAATTTTTTGGAACGAATATTTGGAAAAGCTAAAATAAATAAAAAGCTAAGACTCTAATATTCAAACAAAAGATCAAAACATTCCGAAGTTGGTTTTAGAGTTATTCAACTAAAAACTTGAGAATATCAGTTTTTTGTAACACATATTGAGGAAAAGTGAAATTTGGGTTAAAATCAAAGCAAAGCCCAATGATTTGATCACGGCTTTAATTTTTTTTTCGGACGGAGCAGATGTTTTAGAAATATTTAATCATAATCGCATTGCTGAAGGCCGTACCTAACATCAGTGGCAAAAATTCTTGCTAGTGCCATGGCTCCTTGGCTCTACATTACGAGCCGCCCCTGCTTATAAGCATTTATTAAGGTTTTATCGAATTTATTGAAATTTGAATTTATTGACGGACGTAGAAAAATTCTTGTATGAAAGCAAATTTTTTTCACTTGTAGGAATTGCCGCATTCGCCTTCGGCTCGTGTGGCAATCTTTCCTACTCGTGAAAAAAGGTACTACTTTACTCACTTGTTGCATAAATGACTATTTTCTTAGGCGTTTAGTAAGTATAGGTAAAAAACGCCCTTTTTCTTTAACACTTCTAAAAAAATTCTTTGCCAATACATTGCTTATGAAACTAGTCATGTTAACATTAAATATTGTTTCCCCATTAAAACACCTACAGACCGGTTTCGGCTTTTCGGGTCTCATCAGTGCAGTAAGTTGCTGATGAGAAAACGGACACTATTGTTAAAGTTAGCCACGAGTCATGTTAAATTTACAAATAACAAATGTGTAATATAATAACGTTTTACACCAGAGATAATCAATAATTTACGTTTTAATCCCGCTACGAAAATTCGGGGTGTAACGCCATAAAAATAATGAAGACATGCCCGGCTCTTATCCAAGCGGCGCATAAGACCATCATCTCCCCCCCGGATGTAAACAACCCTCCTACAGTTAGTAAGGAGCCTAAAAAGATCCCATTTATTCCCCTTAAAGACTTCATTTGGGGGGGCCCCACCAATTGGAGTTTAAATTTCACTTCTTTACAAAACTTTTTCCTGTTTTCGGGGCTTTGTTTAGGGAAGTTATACCCTTCTTATTGTGCCGCCTGGATTTTCGCAAATTATGTTATGTGTGCCCCTTTGTACACTCAAACGAAGAATGCCGATTTAGAGACGGTCATCCCCTTTTCTACGTCACGGAAGCAATTGATTTGTAATCGAATATATTTTCGAGAATAAAAAAAAAGTCCGCACAATGAATTGGCGCATTTCGTTAAAAAAAAAACGCTTTGTTTAATTTGGATTGGTGTTATCCGAAGGCTGGAGTGAGTATAACACATGGACGAGGACGAGGACGGTTCTTGGATGTTTGAGGGTAACTACCCTATCTCTTGGGGCGACTTGACGGTCGATTAAGGCTGTTTAGGGGTTGTAATACACATGTGGACATGTACACTTCATCAATTAAATTACTCGCCCGGCGAAATAAATTACTGGGGGTGCAATCTAATTAATATTTATCTGCAGACGGTTTTATTTGTAATCGGAGTTTACTGACTTTCAAGTTTGGGAAGTTACCCCTATCAGTGGCGTACTCATGGTACGGCCGAGGTAGTATTACCTCCTCTGCTACCACGAGTGACCCCGCGAACCGTCACTGATTAGCGTTTCATATTATTAAGGATAGTAATATTAATAAAATAATTAGAGATGACAATTTATCGAAGATTAGCGGTAGGTAGAGTCGATTGCAGAGGTCTGTATTACCTCCTCTGCTACCTCAGCCATACCATTAGTCACCCCGTGAGTCGTCACTGATTGGTAGTGCATATTATTAAGGATAGTAATATTAGTAAAATTCCGTAACAAGTAGAGGTAATAATTTATCGAAGATTAGCGATAGGTAGCGTCCGTTGCAGAGATCTGTATTACCTCCTTTGCTACCTCAGCCATACCAAGAGTCACTGATTGGCAGTGCATATTATTAAGGATAGCGATATTAATACAATGCCTTATCGAAGATTTGCTATGCAGTTTTCGTTTTGCGACTTTAAATTGCATAAATTTCAAATATTCAGAGGTGCCGCGCGAACCGTCTAGACTTTCGACCGAATAGCGTCAGATATTTCAACGTCAGTGCATTTTAAAACTTGTGTGAATTAGTAATTCTGTTTATACGGCGGTGAGAGCTGCATGCCGAGGTAGTTTTGTCCATTTGCCATTTGGTTTTACTGCCCTCTGCACTGCGGCTTGTTTTACACCAGAACTTTATGTCCCTCCACGGAATACGGAACGAACATTTATTATTTATTGCGCGAAAATAAAATGACACACCGTAAATTGGATAACTACCCACTAATGATGAATATTTCAACGGGCGCACAATTATGGATATTAATTACGAGTAAAGAAAAAATGGTGATGTGGCCATCATGTTACTTTCTCCGACTTGATGGTATCATTTATATATACGCTATTTTCAATTTAAATCATATTTTAAATGTGAATCCAACGTTTTGTAGAAGCGGATGAAATTGACGTTTAAAACGTCAAAATTATGACAAATTAAACTTCAAATCCTAATAGCCAGGTTACTCAAAAACCAAAAAAATTTCGAAAAAAACTTATTCTTTATAAGTTGTTCATTTTGAAAGTTAGAGATTTTTGACTCTCCAATTAAAAATCTTAAACTTCCCCGATGATAAGGAACGTAACTCATTTTTAATAACAAAATGCTTAGGACATTGGCGCCCAACGCGGGGCCACTTATCATCGGGGAAGTTTAAGATTCTTGACTCTTCAGTTAAAAATCTTAAACTTCCCCGATGATAAGGAACGTAACTCATGTTTAATAACAAAATGCTGAGGGCGTTGGCGCCCAACGTGGGGCCACTTATCATCATGGAAATTAAAGATTTTTGACTCTCCAGTTAAAACTCTTAAACTTCCCCGATGATAAGGAACGTAACTCATTTTTAATAACAAACCGCTTAGGACGTTGGCTCCCAACGCGGGGCCACTTATCATCGGGGAAGTTTAAGATTTTCAACTCTCCAGTTAAACATCTTAAACTTCCCCGACGATAGGCTCATCGGACGTTAAGGGCTCAACCTCGGTTTTTTTACCCTATTTCCGATTGAAAAAGTCCTATAATAAGCGTTAACGACTTTTATAATTTTTCAACCCAGCTTTGAGTAATTAATTTTTATGGTTTTCTTTCGCGGAAAAAATCGTAGCTTCTTTAAGAGGATATATACATCTAGGAGCCGGAAAAAAGGTAATTTTTGTAAATTTTTCTCATTTTTAATAACAAAATGCTTAGGACGTTGGCTCCCAACGCAGGGCCACTTATCATCGGGGAAGTTTAAGATTTTCGACTCTCCAGTTAAACATCTTAAACTTCCCCGATGATAGGCTCATCGGAAGTTAAGGGCTCGACCTCGGTTTTTTTACCCTATTTCCGATTGGAAAAGTCCTATAATAAGCGTTAACAACTTTTATACATTTTCAACCCAGCTTTCAGTAATGAATATTTTTGGTTTTCTTTCGCGGAAAAATCGTAGCTCCTTTAAGGGGAGATATACATCTAGGCGCCGAAAAAAAGGTCATTTTTGTCATTTTTTTAAAGACAACGATTTGAAATATCAGATCTGGAGTTTTTCTATCTAAAAGTAGCTTTGAGTAATTATTTTTTTTTGGTTTCTTTCGCGGAAAAAATCTAAACTCCTTTAAGGGGAGATAAACATCTAGGCGCCGGAAAAAAAGTAATTTTTGTAATTTTTTTTATAAGGGAAACTATTTGTAATTTTAGATCTGGAGTTTTTCTATCTAAAAGTATACACATTCAGGAATACTTTCAATTTTTTTTATTAAAAAAATTGCCAAATTGTCAGTATTATGGTATTTTTTTCGCAGCGCCCTAAAAAAAACATAAAAACGGTACCCATCGGCGTTTCTTCAAAAAATAATTTCAAAGAAAAACCGAAAAGATTATTAAACTAGGTACTATAATGTAGTCTTTGTCGTAGCCGATTTTGAAAATATCGATTTTCGACAAAATGGCGGGCGTTTGAACATAACATAGCGATTTTCGATACAAATTTTGCCTGTAAAAAAAAACTAAGCAACAAAGAAACAAAAGCTTACGACAAAGATTAGATGATCACGTACAGAATAACCACAAAAAAATTCAAGGTAATCGGTTGAGTGGTTTTCCAGAAATTTTGGGTACCGATTTGAGAAACGTGGTTTCGAGAAAAAACGCTATTGAAAATTTGTCAATGAGTAAATCATGAATTTTTTCAACTTTATTAAACTAGGTACTATAATGTAGTCTTTGTCGTAGCCGATTTTGAAAATATCGATTTTCGACAAAATGACGGGCGTTTGAACATAACATAGCGATTTTCGATACAAATTTTGTCTGTAAAAAAAAACTAAGCAACAAAGAAAGAAAAGCCTACTACAAAGATCAGATAATTATGTACAGAATAGCCACAAAAAATTTCAAGGTAATCGGTTCAGTGGTTTTCTACCGATTTGAAAAACGTGGTTTCGAGAAAAAACGCTTTTGAATGAGTAGATCATTAAATTTTTCAACTTACATAAAATAAATGGTTTGGTGTCAATTGCGCCCAAAACACTTGCGCCGCCGGCAAAAATCGGGACACTAGCGCCCAGATCCGCATCCGGAGGATCACTTGCGCCCAACGCCCACACGGGAATGTCACATGTCACCTTTGTATTTTTTAACTTTAATTAAACATGACCATTACCTGTAAAGTAATGACGATCGATGGCTAATCTACTGCGGGTAAAACTACCGGGTGGTCTAAAGTGGGGGGACTTAAATTAACCCTACTCAACACCCTTTTGGGCGCAAGTGTCCCGATTTTTGACGTGGGCGCAACTAAGCCTTCACTAAAATAAATGTAGTAGCTATAACTTCGTCACTTTTTTGAGATATTGACATTTTTGAGATCTCAAACTTCAAGAAAATGCAAAAATTAAAACATCGATTTTTCGACCACGCTAGGTCTTCATATAGAAAAAAAAAGAAGTTGAAACTTACCGATATGAAGGACACCTGCATCCTCTGCGAAAGATAGGGTAGGGTTAGGGTAGTGCCTGCATCCTCTTCAAAAGACAGAGCAAGGATAGGGTAGTTCCTGCATCCTCTGCGAAACATAGGGTAAGGATGGGGTAGTACCTGCATCCTCTGCAAAAGATAGGACAGGGTTAGGGTAGTGCTGGAACATTTTCGGTAAAACATAGGGCAGGGTGAGGGTAGTACCTGCAACCTCTACAAAACATAGGGTAGGTACTGCCGCATCCTCTGCAAAAGATAGGACAGGGTTAGGGTAGGGCTGAAACATTTTCTACAAAACATAGGGGAGGGTTAGGGTAGTGCTTGCAACCTCTACAAAACAGGGTACTGAGGCATCCTCTTAAAAGATATGACAGAGTTAGGGTACTGCTGGAATATTTTCTGCAAAACGTGAGTAGAGTTAGGGTAGTGCCTGCATTCTCTGCAAAAGATAGGACAGGGTTAGGGTAGTACAGAAACATTTTTTGCAAAACATAGGGTAGGGTTAGGGTAGTGCCTGCAACCTCTGCAAAACATAGGGTAGTGCCTGCATCCTCTGCAAAATATAGAACAGGGTTATGGTAGTGCTGGAACATTTTTTGCAAAACATAGGGCAGGGTTAGAGTACTGCCTGCAACCTCTGCAAAACATTGGGTAGGGATAGGTTAATGCCTACATCCTCTGCAAAACATAGGGTAGGCATAGGGTACTGCCGCATCTTATACAAAAGATAGGACAGGGTTAGGGTAGTGCTGGAATATTTTCTACAAAACATAGGGTAGGGTTAGAGTAGTGCCTGCAACTTCTGCAAAACATAGGGTAGGGATAGGGTAGTCCCTGTATCCTCTGCAAAATACAGGGTTAGGGTAGTACTGGAACATTTTCTGCAACCTCTGCAAAACATAGGGTAGGGATGGGTAGTGCCTGCAACCTCTACAAAATATAGGGTACGGATAGGGTACTGCCGCATCCTCTGCAAAAGATAGGATAGGGTTAGGGTAGTACTGGAACATTTTCTGCAAAACATAGGGCAGGGTTAGGGTAGCGCCTGCAACCTCTGCAAAACATTGGGTAGGGATAGGGTAGTGCCTACATCCTCTGCAAAACACAGGGTAGGGATAGGGTACTGCCACATCCTCTGCACAAGATAGGACAGGGTTAGGGTACTGCTGGAATATTTTCTGATAAACATAGAGTAGAGTTAGGGTAGTGCCTGCAGCCTCTGCAAAACATAAGGTAGGGATAGGGTAGTACCTGCATCCTCTGCAAAAAATAAGACAGGGTTGGGGTAGTGCTGGAACATTTTCTGCAGACATAGGGTAGGGTTAGAGTAGTGCGTGCAACTTCTCCAAAACATAGTCATAGTCATTTATTACGGATGGCCAGTACAGTACAATAACATAACAATTAAAATACACAATAAAAACAATACAAAAATGTACAAAATAATTTATAACCTTGACGTAAAGGTATCATTGTTGCTCTCAATAGCTTTCCGGCATTTCGATTTAAAAGTACTCACTGAGATGCCAAAAACGTCAATAGAGTCGCAATAAGAATTAACATGCCTTATTAGAGAATTACGTGCCAGGTTTAGGGAAGGGATAGGGTAGTCCCTGCATCCGCTGCAAAATATAGGACAGGGTTAGGGTAGTACTGGGACATTTTCAGCAGAACATAGGGTAGGGTTAGGGTAGTACTGGAACATTTTCTGCAACCTCTGCAAAACATAGGGTAAGGATGGCTAATGTCTGCATCCTCTGCAAAAGATAGGACAGGGTTAGGGTAGTGCTGGAACATTTTCAGCAAAACGTAGGGTAGGGTTAGGGTAGTGCTGGAATATTTTCTGCAAAACGTAGGGTAGGGTTAGGGTAATGCCTGCAACCTCTGCAAAACATAGGGTAGGGATAGGGTAGTTCCTGAATCCTCTACGAAACATAAGGTAGGGATAGGGTACTGCCGGATCCTCTAAAAAAAGGACAGGGTTAGGGTACTGCTGGAATATTTTCAGCAAAACATGGGCTAGGGTTAGGGTAGTGCTGGAACATTTTCAGCAAAACGTAGGGTAGGGTTAGGGTAGTGCTGAAACATTTTCTGCAAAACGTAGGGTAGGGTTAGGGTAGTGCCTGCATCCTCTGCAAATATACGGCCAGGATGGGGTAGTTCCTGCATTCTCTGCGAAACATAGGGTAGGGATAGGGTACTGCCGGATCCTCTAAAAAAAAGGACAGAGTTAGGGTACTGCTGGAATATTTTCAGCAACACATAGGGTAGGGTTAGGGTAGTGCTGGAACATTTTCAGCAAAACGTAGGGTAGGGTTACGGTAGTGCTGAAACATTTTCTACAAAACGTAGGCTAGGGTTAGGGTAATGCCTGCAACCTCTGCAAAACATAGGGTAGGGATAGGGTAGTACCAAAGAGGATTATATAAAGAGTGGCAATGTAATGGACTGAATATGAAACCGAGTTTTCGATCCGATGATATATCTGTTTCAATCATTCTTCTCCGTCGCTCAATCCGTGATTGGCAAAACAATGGGATAGATAACACCCCGCTGATGATTGGCAGTGAAACCATCCCCTCCCGTGGACGTAAGACAAATATGAAATTAGTCCACCAATAACAGTCGGAGCGACAGATATGGAATTACTATCAATCCTTCCCTCTCTGTTCTTAGTTAGTACCGAATCCGGAAACTAGAGGCTCGGTTCTAAAACTGGATCCAAAATCAGTCCATTACATTACCACTCTTTGGTAGTACCTTCATCATCTGCAAAAGATAGTGTGGTTACCCTCAAACATCCAAGAACCGCTTCGGAGGCACCGAATATCAATCAGCAAAAAATTCTGCAAAAGTACCGAATTCAAACCCACCAACTATCTCTTCTAATAAGCGAGATCTCACTGAGTCTCAAATTTGAAACACCCTGTATAGCCCCTTTACCATCTTGAAAAGATTGAGTACTTCTGATTTACAGAACAACCCTGTTTTGACATTCTTGCATGTGTCTCATGTGTGATTATTATTTGTTGCAGGGCAGCTAGACAATACCAAAGACTTCTCCGTGTCGGACGGCATCGGAGGCTTTAACAAAAAGAAAAAGAAGAAAAGACGCCATAGGTAACTATTAACTCTAATCATATTTCCATTTGTCAGGATCGAGTGATGTTGGGGGGTAGTAGTGATGTTTCTGGGTGGTGGTCACGGGGCATTGGGGGGATGTTTGTGTGTAACATAGTAAACTACCCTTGGTGGGTGTGTGGTAGGACGATTTTCACGAGCTACCAGTTGGAGGAGCTAGAGAAGGCCTTCAAGGACGCGCACTACCCGGACGTCTACGCTAGAGAAATGCTTAGCCTCAAAACGGATTTACCTGAAGATAGGATACAGGTGAGTTATTTTTTGCTATCCTTCAACAATGCCAAAGCAATCATTGACGGCTAAAGGGGTGACTCATGGTACGGCCGAGGTAGCAGATAGGTAGAGTCAGTGGGTATACTTCATCACTGGAACCAATAATCAAGCACATAGAGTATTATAATATCAGTATATTAGATATACTGCGACTGCTCATAGGTTAGACTTTTTTGACATCTTGAGTGACAGAAATCCCACTAGTTTGCCGGACAAATCGGCCGAGGTAGCAGATAGGTAGAGTCGGTTGCAGTATCTGTATTGCTACCTCGGCCGTACCATGAGTCATCACTGGAACCAATTATCAAGCACATGGAGTATTATAATATCAATATATTAGATATACTCCGTCTGCTCATAGATTAGACTTTTTTTTACATCTCTTGAGTGACAGAAATCGCTCTAGGTTACCGCACAACTCTCGCCACAAAAAGTAGTACTCACGAAACTTAATTTATTACGAAAATAGCACGCAAGAATCTTACCGCGTAGGTGTGTAGCAGTGAAGGTTCGCGGGTTTTTTTCTGGTACGGCCGAGGAAGAAGAAGTGGTAATACAGATGGGTAATACAATCTCTGCAACTGACCCTACCTATATGTATTACCACCTCTTGTTCCTCGGCCGTACCAGAAAAAAACCCGCGAACCGTCACTGATATCCTCTTTTCACACACAAAATACGACGGTCGAAGGACCAAGAAGTCGATGTGTTCGTTTGCGATTAAAGACGTAATTTTTTTCTCGCGCTAATCCGGTTTTCTTGTGGGGTGCGCGGTTCGATGGTCTGGTGATATGGGGAGCGCATTAAAACCGTATTTTAGTAACCCCCCCCCCTCTTCCCCCCGCGTGCACGCCTATAATACGAGCCAAAGCAAACAAAGGAGAGCGAGAACGGAAAGCCAACAATTATAAATCATAGAAAGTGCGGCCCACTAATTATCCTTCCTCGCGTCCCCCGCATAAAACATGTGAATGCCAGTGAATGCGTTCGTTGCAGTCAGCCGCCGATTGGCGTCGCCCCTGTCGCGACGTCTGATTGGCCGTGCACGCGACGCCCCATAATGGCCGCTGTCTGTTTAAACAGATGAATGAATTCACTTGTTTCGAGGCGTACGGACCGTGACGTTATCACGACGCGACTTCTTCGACCAACGGCCATTCACCGTGAACGACGGTCCTCGGTGTTTGCCTTTGTAATTAACGTATAATTAGAAAAATTAATCGTGGGCGCGATTTCGAGTTAATTCAAATGATCGTATTTATTAATCATAAAATAAAAATAATACTAATTTATAAATGATTTACTTGAGGTTATAAATAATCTTATAATTATATTATGTATTAATCATAATGCCATTATGCACTGCGTATAATTGAATTATGTACTACTTAAAGTCGGGTTTACGGTAAGTTGGCATGTGAGAGAATTTTCTCACTCTCTTCCTTCGCTCAGAATTCATTGGTGCGAGGTTTATCGGCAAACAATAATATTTATATTCGGCGCTAATATTTATTTCTTTTGGGACTAAGCTCCGTTCCTCTCATCTGTCTTTGATCTCACTATTCCACCAGGCATTCCATTTATCGATAAACTCGACTATACTGCTGTTAAAGCCAATGGCGACTCTGAGGTGAATCTAACTCGAGGCGACTCTGCGGTGAATCTAACTCAAGGCGACTCTGAGGTGAATCTAACTTAAGGCGACTCAGAGGTGAATCTAACTCAAGGCGATTCAGAGGTGAATCTAAGTGAAGGCAACTCTGAGGTGAATCTAATTCAAGGCGACTTTGAAGTGAATATAATTCAAGGCGACTCTGAGGTGAATTTAACTCAAGGCGATTCAGAGGTGAATCTAATTCGAGGCGACTCAAGGCGATTCGGAGATGAATCTAACTCAAGGCGACTCTGAGGTGAATTTAACTCAAGGCGACTCTGAGGTGAATCTAACTTGTGGGAGACATGGAAACGTGGATATGCGGATCGAAGTAAGACAATATTTATTGATATTAAAATTTTTATTAAAATGTAACGTTCTATTCGAACCAGTTGAATAAACATCTCTGTCTTTAGATAGATAATAATTTAACAGTTAAAGTTTTTATTTAACATAACCGTTGACTTTACAAACTCAAGGCGACTGTAAGGTAACTTTAACTCAAGGCGACTCCGAGGTGACTCTAACTCAAGGCGATTCAAATATGGATCTAACTCAAGGCGACTCTGAGGTGAATCTAATTCAAGGCGACTCTGAAGTGAATCTAACTCAAGGCGACTCTGAGGTGAATCTAACTTGTGGGAGCACTCTAGACGTGAAAACGTGGATATGCGGATCTAAGTAGTGAGGATCGACGATCTATGGAACGTCATGGAAAAGACAATATTTATTGATATTAGAATTTTTATTAAAATGTAACGTTCGAACCAGTTAAATAAACATCTCTGTCTTTCGATAGATAATAATTTAACAGTTAAAGTTTTCATTTAACATAACCGTTGACGTTACAAACTCAAAGCGACTCTGAGGTAACTTTAACTCAAGGCGACTCCGAGGTGACACTAACTCAAGGCGATTCAGAGATGAATCTAACTCACGGCGACTCTGAGGTGAATCTAACTCACGGCGACTCTGAGGTGAATCTAACTCAAGTCGACTTTGAGGTGAATCTAACTCAAAGCGATTCAGAGATGAATCTAAGTCAAGGCGACTCTAACTCAATGCGACTCCGAGGTGAATCTTTTTTAGTTTTAGTTTAGTTATTTATTAACGGATACACCTTTTTACATATAAATGCAAAAAAAAATATATATATATAGGGTGTTTCAGACCACCCGTTCACCCCAAATTTCTCCTGAAATACGAATCGGATTGAGATAAAAAAAAAAAATGTCCAAAAATGTTTTTTTAGCCCTATCATGTGGTGTGAAATGTGAACCGCCCCCTCTCCCCCCTGGGTCGGGGAGGGGGGTAACTTTGAAATCTTAAACGGGAACCCCTATTTTTTATTGCAGTTTTGGATTCTATGCTAAAAAATATTAGGTTTTTATCCGAAAAAAAAAATTCGATGAGCGACAGATGGCGCTATATTCGGCAAAAACAATTATTGAATTATATTTATTTCTCGCATCAAACGATAGAATACGACATTTTTTACGTAGTCATCTCTTAAATAAGGCATTCATTGAAGTTATTCGTAATTTGATGTCAGAAATAAGCAAAAAAAAAAAATTATTTGTAAAAAAAAAAATCGTAGAAACGAATAAAAATCAATTTGGTTATCAAATTCCATTCTATTCTTTTCTATTGTGGTAATGTATGAATGTTTGTAACGACGAACAGAATTTTTTTAATTGAAAAAAAATATTAAAAAATTTTTTTTTGCTAATCGAAAAAAATGTTTCGAATAAAAACCTAATATATTTTACAGTAAAGGCCAAATCTGCTATAAAAAATATAAAATAGTCATTTTTGACTTTCCGAATTTTTAAAGTATCCATACATAACGTTTGGCACATATCATCGTTAGACACATCACTACAATTTTGTAATCTGAAAGCAGCAATTGTAATAAATTTACGCTGCACACGTTCAATCCGTTCCGTGTAGCAATCGTAATAAGGAGGCGTATTCCAAAGTGGATCTAACTACTGTCAAGTATAGAATTTTCAATCTAACTCAGTGCGACTCTGAGGTGAATCTAGCGGCTCTGAGGTGAATATAACTTAAGGCGACTCTAAGGTAACTCTAACTCAAGGCGACTTTGAGGTGACTCTAACTTAAGACGACTCTGAGGTGAATCTAATTCAAGGCGGCTCTGAGGTGAATATAACTTAAGGCGACTCTAAGGTAACTCTAACTCAAGGCGACTTTGAGGTGACTCTTACTCAAGGCGACTCTGAGGTGAATCTAATTCAAGGCGGCTCTTATAGAAGTTACGTTGATACACGTAATGCCTTAGAAATATCGATATAATTGTATAGACTTTAATTGTTGTTTGAAGTTTAGTAAAGTACCACCAATAATATTGAAATTAGGAAGATGATTCAAACAGTAAAAAAAATCCATAGATCTATATAATGGCCTTTTAACGCTGTAATTAATCCTAGCGCTCGGTAATCGAAATAAAAAATTACTGGTGGTGACTGTAGCACGATTGATATAAAAAATTAGAGAACTAACAATATCATTACTGCTTATACTTCCCGAAATAATTTTAAAAATCAATTTGGTTATCAAATTCCATTCTATTCTTTTCTATTGTGGTAATGTATGAATGTTTGTAACGACAAACAGGATTTTTTTAATTAAAAAAAAATATATAAAAAAACATTTTTTTGCTAATTGAAAAAATGTTTCGAATAAAAACCTAATATATTTTAGAGTAAAAGCCAAATCTGCTATAAAAAATATAA
Organism: Ocypus olens; assembly: GCA_910593695.2. Lineage (NCBI taxonomy): Eukaryota > Metazoa > Arthropoda > Insecta > Coleoptera > Staphylinidae > Ocypus > Ocypus olens. The sequence goes on along the minus strand of OU343054.1, from coordinate 50,379,024 downwards.
AATAGTCATTTTTGACTCTCCGAATTTTTAAAGTATCCATACATATTGGCACATATCATCGTATGACACATTACTACAATTTTGTAATCTGAAAGCAGCAATTGTAACAAATTTACGCTGCACACGTTCAAACCGTTCCGTGTAGCAATCATAATAAGGAGACCATATTGTAGAGGCATATTCCAAAGTGGATCTAACTACTGTAAAGTATAGAATCTTCAATCTAACTCAATGCGACTCTGAGGTGAATCTAACTCAAGGCGACTCTGAGGTAAATCTAACTCAAGGCGGCTCTGAGGTGAATATAACTTAAGGCGACTGTAAGGTAACTCTAACTCAAGGCGACTTTGAGGTGACTCTTACTCAAGGCGACTCTGAGGTGAATGTAACTCAAGGCGACTCTGAGGTAACTCTAAGTCAAGGCGTTATCGTGGAGATGCTTGTCGTAACGAAGCAATCTTCAAGTTCCACAATTTTGGAGTCATCAAGTCGATTAATAATGCCAATGTTGCGTATAAATCCAACAGCGACTCTAAGGTGACTCTAACTCAAGGCGACTCTAAGGTAACTCTAACTCAAGGCGTTATCGTGGAGATGCTTGTCGAAACGAAGCAATCTTCAAGTTACACAATTTTTGACTCATCAAATTGATTAACAATGCAAATTTTGCGTATAAATCCAACAGCGACTCTAAGGTGACTCTAACTCAAGGCGACTCTAAGGTAACTCTAACTCAAGGCGACTCTAAGGTGACTCTAACTCAAGGTGACTCTGAGGTAACTCTAACTCAAGGCGTTATCGTGAAATGCTTGTCGAAACAAAGCAATTTTCAAGTTCCACAATTTTTGACTCATCAAGTCGAATAATAATGCCAATTTCGCTTACAAATCCAACAACGCGAACGCGATATTGGATGAAATCAAGGCAAAACAGAGTCGCGCATAACCCTCCCCCCTCCCACCACTGCCAATTTATCCCGCCGCAACAGTATACGATAACGCACCAACAAATTAACCAATATCCATCAAAATGATGATTTCTGTGTATAAATTGCAATTAACAATTACCGAAGGCGGAGTTCATTAAAACTAAGCAGTAGTACTCGAGTTACGTCATTAGGCGCGGCCTAAACAACTGAATGTCAGAACAAAACTTCCCTCTATTAGCAGGCCAGATAATTACTTCGTTAGTAGAATTCTTGCCAACTACGCGAGACCTATCTTTCCGAGTTTAATTTAATTAAGACGAGGTAAAATGCAAATTGTTGACGGGCTTTTTGATGTAAAATCGTTATTAAGCTCGCTCGCGCTGTTACGTGCAGCGGCGCGGCGGGTTCGCGTGCATGAACTGTTGAAAATTGCCCATTCTATATAATTAATCCTTTATGTTTCGGTTTATTCATATTAATTAAGTTGCCGGTTGTGAATATTGCACTTGTAATATCTAGATACACCTTGAGACTTGCAGGATGGCGAATTGTCAATAACGAAGTATTCCAGTATTTTTTACTCTCACCGTAAATAAAGTCAGTAAAGTTGAACATTTTATCACTGAATAAGCTCGGCATTCAAACACCGAAAAGTGTCACTTCTACTCCTTATAAAACAGTATACTATTTTTAAAAACGGAAAAAGCTTACAATGTTGATTGTCGATTCTACTGGTCACCGAGATATATCTGCTTAACAGGGCTTTTATTTTAACTTAACATAACATATGATTGTTAATGCCTATGTTCATTCGTAAAATAATCACATCAACGCATTCTTAATGCTGTCACCTTTGTGTACTTGGTTACATACAATTTCAATTAAATGATGCGTTGATGTGATTATTTTTCGATTGAACATAGGCGTTAATAAGATGTGATTATTTTACGATTGAACATAGGCGTTAATAAGATGTGATTATTTTATGATTGAACATAGGCGTTAATAAGATGTGATAATTTTACGATTCAATTTCAATTAAATGATGCGTTGATGTGATTATTTTAGGATTGAACATAGGCGTTAATAAGATGTGATAATTTTGCGATTAAACGTAGGCGTTAATAAGATGTGATTATTTTACGATTGAACATGGGCGTTAAGAAGATGTAATTATTTTACGATTGAACATAGGCGTTAATAAGATGTGATTATTTTACGATTGAACATAGGCGTTAATAATAGTATGTTCAGTGGTAAAACAAAAGCCCTGTACACATCAACATTGAAATCATTTCTACCATCTCTTAAATCTCCACAATCCACACAATATGCTACAACGCAATTAATATATAAAATTATCTTCCGCGTGCGGCAATCTCTCTGGCACACACTCACACACAACACACAGAGGGAAGGTGACAATTTTTCCAATGCCGAACACACGCTGCGATTCAATAAACTGACAAATTGCGACTGGCAGATCAATTTGAAATACTTTATTTCGGATGGCGTTCGTGGTGGTGGTGCTGCTACAAAAAAAATGTTATTTATGTGCCGGCGCTTCGTTATTAACAGGACAGAACGTGCACTGCAGGAGTAACAACGGGCGCCGCGACGCCACTTCTGCCGATGACACAAAAAGGGCACACTAATCGAATCATTTTCGGGCTTTGCAGCGGCGACGACGACGCCCCGACGACGACGCTTATTCCGATTGTTACGTGGTTAACTTACTTCGATCACAGAAAGACATCTGCGGGGTTGCCACGGGGGTTGATCAGGGTTTTAAATAGAGCTTTTTGAAGAAAAATAATACTGTAAACATTAAAATGTATCCGATAACAATAGTGTTAATACTGGACTTATCATTATGATAAAAAAACTGTTAAGCAATGAGATTCGTTATGTAATAGTTTTTGCTCGTTATTAAACGATTTGTTGTGAAATTTTCGTTGTCGCGATTGGCAGTACTTACAACATGACAGGTATCGACATCAAATTTGATAGGATAATTGGAACAGCGCCGGGGGTAGGGTTTACGCCGCTACAGGCGAACAAAAATTTGTCGCCCCAACCAAAATAAAGTTTTGCGAAATTATTTTAAATATGGCCATCATGTCACATTCTTCTATTTGATGGAATAAAAGGGATTTTTATGATAAATTTCATATATTTCATATATTGCTGTATTTTTCCCTGTAATTAGATGTTAAAATCTGTTGGGAAACAAAGTATTATTATTATTATTATTATATCAGTGAAATTTCGAAAAATATTTCTTGTTGGCCAATATGAAAATAATCGACGCAATCCGCCCGAAAACAAAATGGCATCGCTCTGAACTCGAATTTGAGTGAATAAAATGTGCACCTCGTGATTAAAAACTTAAACTAAAAATATAATCGCACTTGGAATTATCTTAAAATTTTCCAGATCTACTCACAATTGACATATTTTTGACATATCAAAATATAACTGACGCACCTTGCTGGTAAACCAAATGGCGACACTATTAATTTGAATTTGAGTGAGTGAAATGTGCACCTCGTGATTAAAAAAATATCTAAAAATATAATCGCACTTGGAATTATCTTAAAATTTTCCAGATCCACTCACAAATGACTGATTTTTGACATATCAAAAAATAATTGACGCACCTTGCTTGTAAACCAAATGGCGACACTATTAATTTAAATTTGAGCGAGTGAAATGTACACCTCGCGATTAAAAAAATTCTAAAAATATTATCGCACTTCGAATTGTCTTCAAATTTTTCAAATGCACTCAGAAATTACATATTTTTGACAACACAAAAAATAATTGACGCACCGTGCTTGGATACAAATTGGCAGCACTCTGAACTTAAATTTGAGTGACTGAAATGTGCACTTCCTGATTGAAAAAAATCTAATAATGTCATCGCACGTGGAATTACCTTCCATTTTTTCAAATGCACTCAGAAATGACATATTTTTGACATATTAAAAGATAATTGACGTAACTTGCTTATAAACAAAATGGCAGCACGTTGAACTCGAATTTGAATGAGTGAAATGTGCACCACCTGATTAAAAAAATTCTAAAAAAATTACCGCTCGCGGAATTTGCTTCAAAATTTACAAAGTTGCTTAGAAATAACATATTTTTGACATAACAAAAGATAATTGACGCACCTTGCTTGTAAAAAAAATGGCAGCACTTTGAACTTGAATTTGAGTGAGTGAAATGTGCACCTCGCGATTAAAAAAATTCTAAAAAAATTATCGCCCGCGGAATTTGCTTCTAAATTTCCAAACTTGCTTAGAAATAACATATTTTCGACATACTAAAATATAATTGACGCACCTTGCTTATAAACAAAATGGCAGCACTTTGAACTTGAATTTGAGTGAGTGAAATGTGCATCTCGCGATTAAAAAAATTCTAAAAATATTATGGCCCGCGGAATTTGCTTAAAAATTTCCAAATTTGCTTAGAAATAACATATTTTTGACATACCAAAAGATAATTGACGCAACTTGCTTGTAGACAAAATGGCAGCACTCTGAACTCAAATTTGAGTGAGTCAAATGTGCAACACCTGATTAAAAAAATTATCGCCAGCGGAATTTGCTTAGAAATAACATATTTTTGACATATCAAAAGATAATTGATGCAACTTGCTTGTAGACAAAATGGCAGCACTCTGAACACGCATTTGAGTGAGTGAAATGTGCACCACCTGGTTCAAAAAATTCTAAAAAAAATATCGCCGACGGAATTTGCTTTAAAATTTCTAAACTTGCTTACAAAGAACATATTTTTGATATACCAAAAGATAATTGATGCACCTTGCTTGTAGACAAAATGGCAACACTCTGAACTCGAATTTGAGTGAGTGAAATGTGCACCTCGCGATTAAAAAAATTATAAAAAAATTATCCCCGGCGGAATTTGCTTCAAAATTTCAAAATTTGCTTAGAAATAACATATTTTTAACATATCAGAAGATAATTGACGCAACTTGCTTGTAAACAAAATGGCAGCACTTTGAACTTGAATTTGAGTGAGTGAAATGTGCACCTCGCGATTAAAAAAATTCTAAAAAAATTATCGCCAGCGGAATTTGCTTCAAAATTTCCAAACTTGCTTAGAAATAACATATTTTTGACATACCAGAAGATAATCGACGCACCTTGCTTGTAAACAAAATGGCAGCACTTTGAACTGGAATTTGAGTGAGTGAAATGTGCACCACCTGATTAGAAAAATTCTAAGAAAATTATCGCCCGCGGAATTTGCTCCAAATTTGCTTAGAAATAACATATTTTTGACATACCAAAAGATAATTGACGCAACTTGCTTGTAAACAAAATGGCAGCACTTTGAACTTGAATTTGAGTGAGTAAAATGCGCACCTCGCGATTAAAAAAATTCTAAAAAATTATCTCCGGCGGAATTTGCTTGAAAATTTACAATTTTTTCTGACGAAAAGTTTGTAATTTATTATGTTCGCAAAACGAATAGCACGAAAGAAACAGCGAGAGTACAGTGTTTGTTTTATTGGCCGCATTTTTCGATGTGGATTGTTAGTTGTCGTCGATCGATACAAGGTAAACAAGTGTGAACATAACCTCCAAGTTGTTATAAACATTTAAGCAAGCACGTAGCGTACTACAAGCATAAATTGGTTCGAAATAAACTACCAAAACTAAAATGAAATAATGATCAAAATTTTGTATTAAAAATTCAAAGCCTCTTTGAGGAGAGATTCCCGCCGACCTGATTAAGAAGCAAAAGAATTTAATAACGAATTAATTAAAGCAGACAGAAGTCGGTTAATTAAATAAGCCCTTTATAATTAAATCTGCATTAATCCAAAAACACGCGACCGTCTTATTGCGTAATCTCCCCCGGCTTCTGTATCTAATTTAGTGACAGATTAGTAGTTCGGTCAATTGACGGGTTGATCGGCTTATCGAGTGCTCGGGATTACTGGATGTGCGGACCGGCCAACCCTTTCGTGGGGGGCCCGCGCGCATTCCTGGCGTGTACGACCGGAGGGCCCTTCCAGTCGACCACAGCGATCAGTGAATCTTTGCTGCGTGCGACCGGGGCCCAAGGTACGCGTGGTCGGCCGGACTGCGACCAGTTAATCTAAGGGTTCAAGTGAAGTATTACGGTATTAGTCAATTATTTCGCGTGTTTGTGACCGGCCCTTTATTTATTTGCCGGCAGGAATTTCGGACCCGGCGGCGGGGGCGAATGCGGATAATTGGAAAAAGGCACAGTGTGGATAATAATAATCGGGCCCGTGGCTCATCTATTCAATTCGGCGCACGCAAAAAGGTCACTAATGCCATCGATCGTTTTATAGAAAGAGAAAGAAATGAATGAGTGCGGCGATTGAATGAAGATTTCTTTTATTGCAAATAAGTTCGTTTCTATCCTGCTAGATATACCAGTTTATTGTTAATGCCAATTACTTTGCTATTCACTGTCTCTAAAATTCATCAAATATATCCCGTACAAAAACATCTACGAAGTATGTCTAATTAATTTTCTCTACGTCAGCAATGGCTGTTAATGAGATAAACTGTTATTTTCCAGTAACGGTTATAACAGTTACTGTTACTACAAAATAACTAGTTATGTAACGGTTATTTAGTAACCTTTAAAAACTTTAGTCAGTAACAGTTTGTAACAAAGTGAATCAATTTTTCAAATGCCCTCGCTGAACATACAAGAACAACCACTGCTTTACGCACTCAATGGAAGAACGTAGTTGCCGTCGTAGAAATTATTTTCGCAACACTTTTGTAACCAACGAAATATTCATCGTTTTTTGATCATAAAATTTCAGTTTTGACCAACGCCATTTTTCTTGCAGTGAAGTTATTAAAGTTTTATTTAGTAAATTTCAAAGATATACTTTCTTGGAATAATCTGTCAGAGTTTCATGTTATTATCATATTGGATACGGAAATTATAAACATGTTACTGCAGAAAGTCGTTTTTTGATCATAAAATTTCAGTTTTGACCAACGCCATTTTTCTTGCAGTGAAGTTGTCAAAGTTTTATTTAGTAAATTTCAAAGATATACTTTCTTGGAATAATCTGTCAGAGTTTCATGTTATTATCATATTGGATACGGAAATTATAAACATGTTACTGCAGAAAGTCGTTTTTTGATCATAAAATTTCAGTTTTGACCAACGCCATTTTTCTTGCAGTGAAGTTGTCAAAGTTTTATTTAGCAAATTTCAAAGATATACTTTCTTGGAATAATCTGTCAGAGTTTCATGTTATTATCATATTGGATACGGAAATTATAAACATGTTACTGCAGAAAGTCGTTTTTTGATCATAAAATTTCAGTTTTGATCAACGCCATTTTTCTTGCAGTGAAGTTGTTAAAGTTTTATTTAGCAAATTTCAAAGATATACTTTCTTGGAATAATCTGTCAGAGTTTCATGTGATTGGCATATTGGATACGGAAATTATAAACATGTTACTGCAGAAAGTCGTTTTTTGATCATAAAATTTCAGTTTTAAAGATTGCGTTCTAGCCTTCTTTGATGGTGGAAATCTCTGCATACATTCTAGCTTGGTTTGTGGATCCCAGCGATATACCCACGTCGTTTTATTATTTTCGTTAAAACCGCCAAATTTTCTTCGCAAATTTCTTGCCCACAGGAATGAACAATTTTGGAATTAAAAGTACCGAAACTTTATCCTTTATCATTAGCAAATATCTTAAGATTGTTGCCTCTAGTTATCGCACTTCATTTGCAATCATTCGATCTGTCGAAACCAAATCTTTTTCGTGCCTTCCGCATCTTGGATTCTCATCAATATTGCTCACGCCAAAATTTTACTGTTTTCCCTCATTTCCTTTCTAACCAGGACAGAGTTCTTAAACTAAAAACCTTGAAAGTTTAATAAAAACAGTTGCGGAAGCTCCGAATCATTTGAAATTTCGAAGAATACTGAAAATAAAATTTTGGAAAACTTGCACTGAATTATTCTCTGAAATTATAATTGTTGAACCTGAATACGGAAAATCCGAAAACGTAGAAATTAGAAAAAAAAAATACAACTTGCGCTTAAGTTGGATTTGAGATCGTATAGTCAGCCCTACACAATTTTGCTAAAGAGAGAAACGAATATATTTTTAAAGCTCGATGCAGGACAAATGTATTGCATAAATTTAGTAATAATAATAATAAGTGAGGTTGTCAAATCTATCGATTGATTAAAAAAAATTGAAAACCCTTACATGTTGTTAATTAATTAAGTAAAGGTGTCTTTGTTTAATTATTTTTTAGTTTGGTAACGTACAGTCTTATAACATTTTGTTGGGTACAAAAACAGTTACATTTTCAAAGAATAAATCAGCACAAATTTGATTTATTTTGAAACTACGAAATTTTAAATTTTTGAACTTTTTTTTATTTTTTTGTAAATAATATTTTACTAAATTAGTAGCTGAAAATTAAGAGCACAATAGCTATCGATAATTTTTACGAAATTCATTTTTTTTTAATTTCCACATTTTTCTATTTAACTTTTTGCTAAGGATAACATAACATTTGTTTTTTCAAAAATTATTCCAAAAACTATTTTTTATTTGTGTTCATTTAGAGTTATCCGTCTCGCCGTGCGATTTTTCAGAGTACAATTCAACTCTGACATTTTTTTTTAATTTTTGGAATTCAACATTTTTTAAATCTCCACATTTTTTCTATTTAACCTTTACAAGATAGAAAAAAGATAACATTTAATTTTTTGACAATACAAAAGTTTTTATTTTTGAACTTTTCAGTTTTTTTTTGCGTTTGTAGAAAAATAACAATTTGCTTAATAGAAAAACGATTTCATTTTCAGAGCACAATTATTTTTTCGAAATTCAATTTTTTAAATTTCCACATTTTTTTATTTAATTTTTTGTTAGAGACAACATTACATGTTTTAGAGCAGATTTTTTCGAAGTTTAAAAATTATATTTCATTTTGCACGTCATATTTAGAGACGTACCTCCGTACGATTTTTCAGAGAACAATTCAGCTCGTACAATTATTATTTTTTGAATCTCTTTATTTTTAATTTCCACATTTTTTTATTCAAATTTTAACTAGAGACAACATAACATTTTTTAGAGCAGAGTTTTTTCGAACTAGAGTCCTCCGTCGCCGTACGATTTTTCAGAGCACAATTATTATTTTTTCAAATTCATTTTTTTTTTATTTACACATTTTTCTATTTAACTTTTTGCAAGAGAGAAAAAAGATACAATTTGATTTTTTGAAAATACAAAAGTTTAAAGTTTTGAACTTCTTAGTTTTTTTTTTGTGAATAACGGTTTGCTATATAGAAAAATAACGTTTTGCTTAATAGAAAAACGATTTAAGTTTCAGAGCACAATTGCTGACGATTATTATTTTTTCGAAAGTATTTTTTTTAATTTCCACCTTTTTTATTTAGATAACATAACATTTTTTTAGAGCAGAGTTTTTTTAGAAGTTCAAAAATTATTCAAGAACTCTTTTTCATTTTGTACGTCATATTTAGAGTTCTCCAAGGCGATTTTTCAGAGCACAATTCAGCTCTCACGATTATTCTTTTTTGAATTTAATTTTTTTTTCAATTTCCACATTTTTCTATTTAACTTTTGCAAGAGAGAGAAAAGATACAATTTGATTTTTTGAAAATACAAAAGTTTAAACTTTAGAACTTTTCAGTTTTTTTTTGTGAATAACGGTTTGCTATATAGAAAAATAACGTTTTGCTTAATAGAAAAACGATTTAATTTTCAGAGCGCAATTGCGGACGATTATTATTTTTTCGAAAGTATTTTTTTTTATTTACACATTTTTTATTTAGATAACGTAACATTTTTTTAGAAGTTCAAAAATTATTCAAAAATGATTCAAAAACTCTTTTTTATTTTGTACGTCATATTTAGAGTTCTCCAAGGCGATTTTTCAGAGCACATTTTTTAAATTCAAATTTTTTTCAATTTCCACATTTTTCTATTTAACTTTTGCAAGAGGGAAACAAGATGAAATTTGGTTTTTTTGAAAATACAAAAGTTTAAACTTTTGAACTTTTTACTTTTTTTGTGAATAACGTTTTGCTACATTGAAAAATTACTTTTAATTTCCGGAGCACAATTGCTGACGATTAATATTTTTCGAAATTCAATTTTTTTTTAATTTCCACATTTTTTTATTTAATTTTTTGTTAGAGACATGACAGTTTTTTTCGAAGTTTGAAAATTATATTTCATTTTGCACGTCATATTTAGAGTTCTTCGTCACTGTACGATTTTTCAGAGCCCAATTCTACTCTCGCAACTATTCTTTTTTGGAATTCAAAATTTTTTAAATTTCCACATTTTTCCATTTAAATTTTTGCTAGAGAGAAAAAAAGATACAGGTTGATTTTTTCGGAACTACAAAAGTTTAAATTTTTGAACTTTTTTATCCTTTTTGTGAATACCATTTTGCTAAATAGAAAAATTATTTAATTTTCAGAGCACAATTGCTGACGATTATTATTTTTTCGACATTCAATTTTTTTTTTTAATTTCTACATAACATTTTTTAGAGCGTTCAAAAATTATTCGAAAAACTCTTTTTCATTCTGCACGTCATATTTCGAGTTCTCCGTCGCCGTACGATTTTGCAGACCACAATTCAGCTCTCACGATTATTATTTTTTTGTAATTCGAAATTTTTTAAATTTCCACATTTTTTTATTTAACTTTTTGCTAGATAGATACATTTTTGATTACATGATTTTTTAGAATTTAAAAAGTTTAAATTTTTCAACTTTAGTTTTCTTTGTGAAACTCGTTTTGCTATATAGAAAAATTACATTTTGCTAAATAGTAAAACGATTTAATTTCCAGATCATAATTGCGAACGATTATTATTTTTTCGAATTTAAATTTTTTTCTAAATGTCCACATTTTTTGATTTATCTTTTACGCAATATCGTTATAAGTAAATCGACAAATGTCACAGTAAGTTGACGGTTGCCACTTGTTATTTTCATGGCTAGGTGGATTACATAAAATTCTCCATTAGAGCACTCAATTCTTCTCATTCTTATAGAAATGATTTAACCATTCTTTATAGGCCTGCTCTTAACGCCCATAAATAATCGAAAATATTCAATTATTTATTTATTTTAAATATTCACATTATGTTAAGGGTCGTAAAAAATCATTTAAAATGTTATTCACAAATGGAAAAAAATTAAAATTTTGAATTCACCTCGGCAAATATATTCTGTAGGGTACGTATTTATTTGTTTATAACAATGGTTATAAACAATTTGAATACCAATATTTCGGAAATTTAAAAAAAGAAATTCGCCCCACCCTAGGGTGGTTTATTTTAAATTTATTATTCAAATAATTTTTTTTCTTATTTTTTAAACTGCATTGGTACTTTTACGAAAACGCGATTCTGTAGACTGTACTGTAAAGTATTCGTTTAAACCGCGAACTTGCTACTCGCGAATAATGTTTGTTCATTGTAACACTTGCTGGAAATAAGAAGAGCACGTGGATATTGAAACATACATTTTCTATTCGCTCGGTTCAATTAACGCCACCAGTATATTTCGCCCGAAGGGATCGAGTGCAGTGTTTGTAACGACACATTATCACATGGGGGGGTTTTGTTAACACGAACAGTAACAGTTTTACCAGCAGTTAACTCGTGTACAACTAGGGGTGGTGCATCATCTACGTATCTGGAAGAAGGGGAGAGATATGTTTGGGATGTATTTTGGGGTTTGCGCCCTCCGGGGACACTGTAGCTAGTCATTAGGGCATTACGCTGAAATTAATTTACAAGTGTTACCAGTTGTTATCTAATGAATAAAGTTTTACGCTGTCTCTGCCTCCGATTTATCAAAACTGGAATTGTATTCGCCATCTATTGTACATCTTTAATTTATTGGAATTGGAATTGGAAGTTTTTCAAAAATTTTAATACCTTGAACACCAGTGATGAATTCAGACGTTTTGAGTTTTTCGGTTTTTTGGACCAATAAAATTTTTATCTAATTAAAAAAAACAACTATTACTTTTGTTACGACAAACGAATCCGACGTTGCATTTTCGCGCTTTGTTATAATTTTATTTATTATATAAACTTAGCTTTGGTGGATTATTAAGATTTTTTCTTTGTGAGTACTTTCCAAACGCGTACAATTTAATTATCTAATACATTCTTGATTGATATCATTGATAAGATTAACGTGAAATATTTGGTAATAATTCGCTGTTGAAATTAATTACTGGGTGGGCGTGGATGAAATTGTTTATTTTATAATGAAGCGATTTATTATTTGAGCGCTTATTGATTTAATAGCGCAGGGGTGTGCGCCCTTGAGGATTGAATCAAATGAATGCTAATGTTGGTAAACACGAACACATTTACTTTTACACCATTTACCATCCCCGGAGACACTGACGTTCGGGTGGGAATTTTTTTTTGTGAACGAATTGATTCGAGACGATTAGTAATTGGATATAGAGGGTGGTGCAGTAAAAATGTTTTCGATCTGATGTTATAATGTTACGCGCAGGGTATATGAAACCAAAACGCATCTGCCGAGATGGCTCAAGAAAATAAAAATCGATTTTTGTCGCATTTAAAAAAATAATGATTTATTTTTATTACATGGAATTCGTTTTTTGCACCAGAAAATGCGGAATAAACAACAAAAATAAAATTTTATATTTTCAAGTCATCTCGGCAGGTGTGTTTTGGTTCCTAACTAAAAATGCTTTCGATCTCTAGTAGATTTACATGATATTATAATGTTACACATATTGTTTTTTTAAATATGGTACCAAAACGCACCTGCCGAGATGGCTCAAAAAAATAAAAATCGATTTTTGTTGCTTACTTTACTTTAAAAAAATAATGATTTATTTTTATTGCATGGAATTCGTTTTTTGGGCCAGAAAATGCGGAATAAATACAAAAATCGATATTTATTTTTTGGAGCCTTCTGGGCAGGAGCACTTTGATTCCATATTTGATTAAATATGGAACCAAAACTCACCTGCCGAGATGGCTCGTGAAAATAAAAATCGATTTTCGTTACTTATTTCGCATTTAAAAAAATAATTACTTATTTTTATTATATGGAATTCGTTTTTTTTGCGCCAGAAAATGCGGAATAAATAATAAAAATGGAAATTTATATTTTCAAGTCATCACAGCAGGTGTGTTTTGGTTCCTAACTAAAAATGTTTTCGATCTCTAGTAGATTTACATGATATTATAATGTTACACACATTGTCTTTTTTAAATATGGTACCAAAACGCACCTGCTGAGATGGCTCAACAAAATAAAAACCGATTTTTGTTACTTATTTCGCATTTAAAAAAATAATGACTTATTTTTATTACATGGAATTCATTTTTTTGTGCCAGAAAATGCGGAATAAATAAGAAAAATCGAATTTTATATTTTCAAATCATCTCGGCAGGTGTGTTTTGGTTCCTAACTAAAAATGCTTTCGATCTCTAGTAGATTTACATGATATTATAATGTTACACATATTGTTTTTTTTTAATATGGATTTTTGTTACTCACTTTACTTAAAAAAAATAATGACTTATTTTTATTGCATGGAGTTCGTTTTTTGGGCCAGAACATGCGGAATAAATAAGAAAAATGGATATTTATTTTTTGGAGCCATCTAGGCAGGAGCACTTTGATTTCATATTTGATTAAATATGGAACCAAAACTCACCTGCCGAGATGGCCCGAGAAAATAAAAATCGATTTTCGTTACTTATTTCGCATTTAAAAAAATAATTACTTATTTTTATTGCATGAAATTCGTTTTTCTTGCGCTAGAAAATGCGGAATAAATAAGAAAAATCGAATTTTATATTTTCAAGTCATCTCGGCAGATGTGTTTTGGTTCCTAACTAAAAATGCTTTCGATCTCTTGTAGATTTACATGATATTATAATGTTACACACATTGTCTCTTTTAAATATGGAACCAAAACGCACCTGCCGAGATGGCTCAAAAAAATAAAAACCTATTTTTGTTACTTACTTTACTTTTAAAAAAAATAATGACTTATTTTTATTGCATGGAATTCGTTTTTTGTGCCATAAAATGCGTAATAAAAAACAAAAATCGAATTTTATATTTTCAAGTCATCTCGGCAGATGTGTTTTGGTTCCTAACTAAAAATGCTTTCAATCTCTAGTAGATTTACATGATATTATAATGTTACACACATTGTCATTTTTAAATATAGAACCAAAACGCACCTGCCGAAATGGCCCAAAAAAATAAAAACTGATTTTTGTTACTTACTTAATGACTTATTATTATTGCATGGAGTTCGTTTTTTGGGCCAGAAAATGCGGAATTAATAACAAAAATCGATATTTATTTTTTCAAGCCATCTCGGCGGGATATTCGTTTATTTTATTATTCCTTTGCAGGAAACATATACGCTCGCGGGAGTTCTTTTTCAACATCCTTACACAATCTTGTTATAAGGAAGGGCAAAAAAAACAAGTACGAGCTAGTTTTCTTAGTGCTTGTATACACTCGTGTGTGTGTGTGTGTGTGTGTTGTGTGAGCACACTACAAGGTGGTGAGAAAAGAGCACTTGTTACTACACAAGTAGCTATTAGTAACGGACACTTTGTTAGAAGCGAGCGAGTATTGGTTGGCAAATATTATATTACACACATTAAAAGACTAACAATATGTAAACGTACACCCAACGTCGGTAATTGAACCGGAACGAAGTGGACGTGGAGAGGGAAAGGTGGCGAGAAGCCACCCCCTCCCCCGCCCCCCTCCGAAAATTACCCTTAATTACGAATCGTCCCAGAAAAAGGCCAAGTCATGGTCAGCAACCAAATAAACCAAACCGAACCCATCGCTTGCTTATTCACCTGTCCGTCATGGGATGATTAACACCTCCTCTCCTGTTTCATTATTGTCCTATATAATGATACTTGTTACCGTCTTGTTAAGGGCTGCCACTTTCCCTGTCTATCGTTGCCGCATAATAGGCCTTAATTTTTTTTTGGCATACGGTATTCGAAAATTTTAATGAAATCGAGGAATTGGCGCAATAAAAAAAAGGTGATAATGAAGGAATGCCGAGCACTCGTTATTCAATTGAGCCCCGGAGATGAATGAAGCACGGCACGGACTAATAAAACTGATGGAATTCACATTCATGGCGATAATAAATCCATGAATGGTCAGGCGGGCAGAAAATTTACAACAGGACGGACACGAGCGATTTTTCTATTCAAATAAATCTGGACGTGATTCCCCTTTATAATATTTTTCATGAACGTAATAATACTTTTTTAAAATTTATTCTGGCTTTATAAGCCTAGTCAATAATAAAACGTTTTAAAAGCCTAATCGGTAAACGTGACACTTTACGACCTACCGGAAGTTATAAAAATAATGAATGAATTAGCGTAAAATACTGTTAACACAAATACATTTTTACTTATTCTGGCTTTATCAGCCTAGTTACTAGCAAAGCATTTTAAAAGCCTAATCCGTAAAAGTGACGCTTTACGACCTACCAAAAATTATAAAAATAATGAATAAATTTGCGTAAAATACTGTTAACACAAATGCATTTTTATTTATTTATTTATCGAGTTAATTGAAAGCGCGTGTGTGGCAAACGGTCCGGACGGATTCTCCGAAGAGAAGATTCTGGTTGGAGATGGGGCATGCTGAACAAACACCTCAGTGTAATTATCTTGTTAAGTCTCTAAATTCTTTGTTGGTTTAAATTTGAAACTCATCGCGCCGAGGAGTGTCAAGTGTTGCCTTTGGGCTTTATCTCCTCTTTTTTTTTAATATACCCAACTCTTCCAGGTAACTGCGGCCATTTATTAATTTTTTGTATCAACACCGCCCTTGATGATTAAATCACTGGCTTTTGGCAGCCGCTTCACAGATGTTGACTTTCAAAATATATTGATTCAACTGCATTTTATAACGATATAATAATTAGACTTATAACCAATTGGTGTTTATTCTCATTAAATAATTATCTTAGTGGGATATAAATCCTTTCAATCCTTTGCATTAAAATACAAATATATATGTCAAGTTAAAATTATACAATTGAGGCGTTGATTTCATAAACAGCGTATGTCCAAAATTGCAGTCATCGGCATTTTAGCGCCATCTGGTAGAGTATTTTGCAAGCTATCCGATGGTGGATGTAGTTCATTTAAAAACCACATATGTACAAAGTTATAAAGCTTTAAATTTTATTTATTTCATTGCTTATTGCAACATTGTTCTTGTTTCTGTTAAAAAACATTGTTTTTCTTAATACAAGTTTAATTAACTAAATGATTAGTCACTTAATAATCAGTTATCTATGATGAGTGATAAAAATAATTGTGGAAATAGAAGTTGTAACGGTTACCAAGATAAACAGTTTTATTCGATTTTCTCGAAACTTCATTTTTGGACAAATGCTGTTCATAAAATCAACGCCTCAATTATTCAAAAAAATGAAATGCACGTATACAACTATTATTCTTGTGATACAATTGAAGAAAATGGTCAATCAAGCTTGTTAAAACCAAAAATAAAACTTTGTCTAAAAAAGTCAATTTTTTAATTGGACAAAAAAAAACGTAGCTGCTCTCTAGCACAACCAAACTGTTATTAGTAAAAAAACTACGTGTGAAAACGAGGGTTGTTTCATAACTGGCACCCCGCGTCCACACGACACTCGTGGGGCATATCCAGTTAGATTTATTTAATAAAGTATCCATGAATATCGGACGCGAGAACGTGATGATGCCATGAGAGTCTGCCTCATTTGAACGAAACACGTGCCGCGAAACCGCCCGCTGCGCCGAAAAATACACAAATTCCCTTATAATGGGGGGACGGAGATGGGGTGCCGGTGAGGGTGCAATAACCGAATTAAAACCGAAAGAGATTTGTAACTGTATAATGATGCTATTAAAAAAAAATCCAATGAAAGTCGGGCGTTGTGCATCACCGTAATCGATACGAAATTAAATGATAATGATTGTTATATCTTGTTGTTAATATCAAGAAAATATTTTTTTATTAGTTATTGTAATTCTGACGGAGCAAAAAAAAATGCTGCTAACAAAAAATCGTGGCTGAATGGTCAAACCTATGCCAAAAAACAAAACAAAAAAAACAAAAAAAAATCCTTATTTTTGTGAGAATGAAAATCTGCTTAAACAAATGTTAGTTGCCATTAGAAAAAATAAATTTGTCCACAAATGTGCTTGAAAACGTGCAGTAAATGCAAAATACATATCGCCATTACATTTCATATTTCATATCGTCCAACTTCTATATAGAGCATTTTTTTCCGATAATGCTTCGTTTTAAAGTTATTTAGGTGTTTCAAGATAAATGACTCACCCTGTATTTATATTTGTTTTCAAAAAGTTTCGACTGTATACACTTTTAAAGGAAGCGAAATGAACATTATAAATATCAAATTTTCGACCGAGCGCACTTTATAATTTTAAAATTATTTATATTGAACTTTCTAAATACAAAATAATTTATAAATGTGAAATTATCGCTGTAGCAAAATTTGTAAATTTAAAGTTTTTACTGTATAAAATTTTAATAAAATAGAATTGAATATTGTAAATAAGAAATTTTCGAACGAGGGCACTTTATAATTATAAAATTATTGCAATTGAACTTTCTAAATATAAAATGATCTATAAATATGAAATTATCTTTGCAAATGTAAAGTATTTACTGTATAAAATTTTAAGCAAATGTAATTGAACATTATAAATATCAAATTTTCGACCGAGCGCACTTTATAATTATAAAATTATCGATATTGAACTTTCTAAATACAAAATGATTTATAAATGTGAAATCATCGATGTAGCAAAATTTGTAAATTTAAAGTTTTTACTGTATAAAATTTTAATAGAATAGAATTAAATATTGTAAATAACAAATTTTCGAACGAGGGCACTTTATAATTATTAATATTGAACTTTCTAAATATAAAATTATCTATAAATATTAAATTATCTTTGTAAATGTAAAATATTTACGGTATAAAATTTTAAGCGAATGTAATTGAACATCATAAATATCAAATTTTCGACCGAGCGCACTTTATAATTACAAAAATTATTTAAATTGATCTTAATACAAAATTATCTATGAATATGAATTTATCGATGTATCTACCTTTGTAATTATAAATTTTTACTCAATAAAATTTTAAGAGAATAAAATTGAACATTATTAATAACGAATTTTCGGCAGAGCGCATTTTATAATTATAAAATTATTGATATTGAAATTTCTGCATATAAAATTATCTATAAATATCAAATTATCGATATATCGAACTTTGTAAATTTAAGTTTTTACTGTTTAAAATTTCAAAAGATAAATATCGAATATTCGACCGAGCGCACTTTATAATTGTAAAATTATCGATATTGAACTTTCTAAATACAAAATGATTTATAAATATAAAATTATCGATGTAAAAAAATTGTAAATTTAAAGTTTTTACTGTAATAAAATTTAAAAGAATGGAATTGAACATTATAAATATCAAAATTTCGACTGAGCACACTTTATAATTGTAAAATTATCGATATTGAAATTATCCATACAGTCATGTTGGATGACAAATTTTAGAGAAAACATATATTTGGATTTTTTATTTACTGCCATGTCTAAAGGGCTATCGACCGTAGGCCTTTCTGCCTTTTTTCAAATTTTCGATTTATATATTTTAATATAATATAAAAACTTTGGTGAATTTGTCAATTTAAAAAAAATATTTTAACGCTTTTTTTAAATATAATATAATAAATTACATGTACATGCTATTTCATTGACATAAAATTTTCGTTATTAAAATGTTTTCGAGGCATAAAAATTTATAATTATAAAACTTTTGGAGAATTTTCGTTATCAAGACGTTTTAAATGTGTGAAGTTTTCGAGGCATAAAAATTTATAATCATAAAACTTTTGGAGAATTTTCGTTATCAAGACGTTTTAAATGTGTGAAGTTTTCGAGACATAGATTTTTATAATTATAAAATTTTTGGTGAATTTTCGTTACCAAAACTTTTGAAATGTGTGAAGTTTTCGAGACATAGATTTTTATTATTAAAACATTTTTAGTGAATTTTTGTTGTCAAAATGTTTTAAATGTGTGAAGTTTTCGAGACATAGATTTTTATTATTATATAACTTTCGTTATCCAAACCTTTTAAATGTGTGAAGTTTTCGATGCATAGATTTTTATAGTTATAAAATTTTTGGTGAATTTTCGTTATCAAAACGTTTGAAATGTGTGAAGTTTTGGAGACATACATTTTTATTATCATAAATTTTTTGGTGAATTTTCGTTATCAAAACGTTTGTAATGTGCGAAGTTTTCGAGACATAGATTTTTATAATTATAAAATTTTTGGTAAATTTTCGTTACCAAAACGTTTGAAATGTGTGAAGTTTTCGAGACATAGATTTTTATTATTATAAAATTTTTGGTGAATTTTCGTCATCAAAACGTTTGAAATGTGTGAAGTTTTCGAGACATAGATTTTTATAATTATAAAATTTTTGGTTAATTTTCGTTATCAAAACGTTTTAAATGTGTAAAGTTTTCGAGACATAGAATTTTATTATTACAAAATTTTTGGTGAATACAATTGTTAAATTATAAAACTGTCGATGATCTTCACAAATATGACATATTCTGTGAATTAACCCTGTAATACCCATGGTGGGCGTATACGCCCGCTGCTAAACTTTACTATGAGACCATAACGACATTACGACATATATGATTTTCGAAGTTAAAAAAAATCCAGGACCCACGCAATGTTTTACGAGTTTATAAATAGAAAATTATCGAAGCTCCGAATGTGAAATTTTCTGGGCTTAGAATTTTATAATTATAAAATTTTCGATGTACCGAACTTTACACATTAAAAAAAATTATTACATCCAATTCTATAAAAACCGAGACATAGATTTTAGTTATTACATATTTTTTAGTGAATTTTCGCTATGAAAATGTTCGAAATGTGTGAAGTTTTCGAGGCATAGATTTTTATTATTACAAAATTTTTGGTGAATTTTCATTATGAAAACGTTTTAAATGTTTGAAGTTTTCGAGAAATAGAATTTGATCATTATAAAATGTTTGGTGAATACTATTGTTTAAATATAAAAATAAATTTTCGATGTACCGAACTTATACATTAAAAAAAATATATTACATCCAATTATTTTATAATTATATTTATAGAATTGGATGTAATATATTTTTTTAATGTATAAAGTTCGATACATCGAAAATTTTATAATTTTAAAATATAAAAATGGAGATGCTCTGAACTTCATAAATATGACATTTTTTATGAATTAACTCTCTAACAACCACGGCGGGCGGATACGCCCTCTGGTAAATTTTACTGTGGGACCATAACGCCATTACGGTAATCAGGATTTTAGTCGTAAAAAAAATTCCTTATCTCACGCAAAGTTTTACGAATTCATTGCAGTCGTTAAAGTTTATAAATAGAAAATTATCGAAGCTTCGAACTTTGTCAATGTGAAATTTTCTGGGCTCAGAATTTTATAATTATAAAATTTTCGATGTACCGAACTTTATACATCAAAAATTATCATTGCATCCAACTTTATAAATATGATACCTTGGTAGTTATGACTATCGCTACGATTCGGCGTAAAAAAATTGCGTACTTTATAACGATGTAAACATCGATGTACCCAACTTTATAAATAAAAAAATTAACGCTATATCCAACTTTATAAATATGAAACTTTGCTTGTTAGAACTAAATAGAAAGAAACGTTTCGATTTAGCGTACTTTTTCATGACAAAATAATAGATGCACCGACCTTTGTGGATGTAAAAGTTTTACGGTTTAGAATTTTATAATTTTGCTTCAATAAAAATAATTTTATAAAAAATAATTTCAAACAAAAGATATTCATTTCTTAGTTGTATGTCAAATGGCAACATATTATCCTCATTTTGGTCACATATCTAATTATTAACTTAATCTCTGTATTCCATTTTTAACAATAACTGTACGTGCGTGTTCTTACTATCCACTATCTTTTGATGGAAAATTTGGACATTTTCCGCCGATAAACTAATTGGTTATTAGTCAGCACATCAAACCCGGGACTAGATTAGTCATCAACGAAATTCAGCATTCTCCATTACACAGGGCGATAATCGCGTTGTGCATTTATCGATTATTACTCACCAAACAGAGCGGCAAAAAGCAGGAGAAAAGGGATTATAGGTGGAATAACCAAAGCGTGTTTTTCTGATAATTATACTCTAATAATACCACAAAGTAATTGAACATGGACCGGGCACGCTCCCTCCGCTTCGTTAGCTACAGTTTTATTTTACTTTTTTTTCGAAACACAGTTGCGCCCTTCTCGGCGCGCGTGTCCGCCACGTGGCGAAGACAATGGTAAGTGCGAACGCACATTCACACAGAGACACTAAATATCAATATTATATCACAGCGCATCTTTAATATTCATTACGTGATTTTATTATTGGGGTGGATTTTTATTAATGGTTACTTGTAAGTTTGTCACTGTGATGAATTGGATTAAGCAATAATTTCCATAAATTATAGATTTCTGCGCAGTTGGAAAATGTGCGTTGTTTGCGAAATTATTTTTAATGTCCCATTTATATACAGTTTTCACGAGACATCGCCTGTCTGACGTCTTATTTGGCGTCTGCAAGTGGTAATTTCTATGAAAATGAGCGGAAAAATTGGCGCAAATATTAACAAACGCGCGCCTCGTTTACCTTCTGCATAATGCAGAGGGGATGGAATTATTCGCGTCCATCAGGGAAATTGCACACACACCGTTTTCCACGGGCGATAACCTTTATTGTTTCGTTCTGAAATTAAATGGGATAATGCGTTGATCAATCCTGGATTAAAGGGGAGATTTTTTTTATGAGCGTCGTAACGATTTATCGCAATTTTGGACGTGCGTAAATTTTTGCAATCAACAAATGAGTTGTTTGATGGTCGAAATGTTGTATAAGATTAATTTCTGAAATGAATAATTAATGAAAATTATCAAATCAATGTACGGAACTTTATAAATATAAAATTAATGGTGCATAGAATTTTATAAACATAAAGTTTTCGATGTACGGAACTTTATAAATATAAAATTATCGGTGCATAGAATTTTATAAACATAAAGTTTTCGATGTACGGAACTTTATAAATATAAAATTAATGGTGCGTAGAATTTTATAAACATAAAGTTTTCGATGTACGGAACTTTATAAATATAAAATTAACGGTGCATATAATTTTATAATTATAAAGTTTCCGATGTAACGAACTTTATAAATATAAAACTATCAATACAAACGAACTTTTAACTTCATATTTACATTTATGGCGCGTATAATTTTTTTAACAAATTTGTATACATCGAAGATTTTTCGAATAATCGATGCTCTAAAGATCATTAACGATGTTAATAGGCCTCGCAAAACTTGCTGTAACGTTATTGTCTGCAATAAATACGTTTGCACACTCGAAATAATTAGTCGTGGCAATAAATCAGCTGAAATATTTAAAGCCCGGTCACATCAGACATTATATATAATCTCTAATTTATATTTCCTCGCAGAGCCTCCGTCAGAGACGAACCATTCGAATATTTATACCAGTCACCCTGCAGGAATGCCCGGCTCGCAGGAGGGTGCGGACCAGTCTTAATTGACTAATTCCTGGCATAATGGGTAATTGCTATTCCGCCAGCGTATTGACTAAACCCCATATTATATTTCTCCGTACGATTTCCACGGGGTTGCCCTCTCAATTAATATCTCTTTTATTGGACAGGCCAGGTTTAATACCCGAATATAATTTTAATTATTTCAACCGTAAATTACTACAATAATTGATTATCTGGATTTTAACAATTTCTCACCAGCATGGAGAGAAAATTCAAACTGTATTCTACTATTATTATCATCTATATACAAATATCTTTACTAATAGTAATAAAATACATTCAAAAATGGTGATGTGGCCATCGTATTAGTTTCTCCGACTTGTTGGTATCATTTATATTTACGCTTTCATGGTTTATTTTCAATTTGAATCATATTTTAAATGTACATCTAGCGGATGGAACTGACGTTTAAAACGTCAAAATTATGAAAGATGGAAAAATTATACTTCAAATATAAAAACTCATTTTACTCAAAAACTAAAGGGATTTAGAAAAAAACTTATCCTTTGTAAGTTGTTCATTTTAGCATTCTCTACAATTATTATTAACATAAATTTGCTGTAACTATTATCGTTTTATAATTATAAACCAAAAATTAAAAAAATAATAATACATTTTTTTCTCGAATAAAAATGATTTTATGAAAAATGTTTTCAAGCAAAAGATGTTCTTTTCTTTGTTGTCTTCAAAGTTTGTTTAAATGTTTTTGTGATATTTTTCATATTTAAGAAAATATTGGCAAAAAACAAAAAACAGTTAAGGTAAACGCCCACTTCCTGTGTACGAAATTTTACCAAAAGCTTTTCAGTTCTTCAGATTATCAAATAAGACGAATGTTCAAAATTTCATATCAATTGCTCTATTAGTTTTACCAAAAGCTTTTCAGTTCTTCAGATTATCAAATAAGACGAATGTTCAAAATTTCATATCAATTGCTCTATTAGTTTTTGAGATACAGCGCGCACAGCAGACACACGCACGCACACGCTCACACACACACACACACACACACACACACACACACACACACACACACACACACACACACACACACACACACACACACACACACACACACACACACACACACACACACACACACACACACACACACACACACACACACACACACACACACACACACACACACACACACACACACACACACACACACACACACACACACACACACACACACACACACACACACACACACACACACACACACACACACACACACACACACACACACACACACACACACACACACACACACACACACACACACACACACACACACACACACACACACACACACACACACACACACACACACACACACACACACACACACACACACACACACACACACACACACACACACACACACACACACACACACACACACACACACACACACACACACACACACACACACACACACACACACACACACACACACACACACACACACACACACACACACACACACACACACACACACACACACACACACACACACACACACACACACACACACACACACACACACACACACACACACACACACACACACACACACACACACACACACACACACACACACACACACACACACACACACACACACACACACACACACACACACACACACACACACACACACACACACACACACACACACACACACACACACACACACACACACACACACACACACACACACACACACACACACACACACACACACACACACACACACACACACACACACACACACACACACACACACACACACACACACACACACACACACACACACACACACACACACACACACACACACACACACACACACACACACACACACACACACACACACACACACACACACACACACACA